>JANHMN010000008.1:38305428-38346945 GCA_030674055.1 Rhabdomys pumilio
ACACACACACACACACACACACACACACACACACACACACACACACACCTACACCTACCTATTGTGTCATTATATATGAAACCAACTGTATTATGACAATTGTACTAGTTGAGTAAATGATTTAGACACCAAAGACTACAGAATCCTCATATCTAGAATATTCACCTTCTGGCATTTCACTGAGAGAAAGAAAAAAAAAGCCAATTATTTCACTAATAACCCAGAAGAGGCTAGAACATCAAAAATTCTCTTGGATATATGAGTAATTTTTTGTTTTCTTTTTCACTGTTAAATGAGAGAGATAAGACCTAGCTTGTTTGAGCCACAAACTAACAAGTTATTATGAGACAGCTAGGTTGCTGCAGAAAATGAATGCGTGTTTTTACTCCACTTATGAGCCACACAGGTATTATGAAAGCATGTGCAGGGATGAACATGATGACTATACACAAAATTAGTATGTAGTTTGGGGCAATAATGCTAGTGGCTTACAATAGCAATATAAGTTTGAAAATCGGATAGATGAGTGTTTATTCACTGACATGGGTGAACACATTTTTGGAAAGAATGCTAACCCCTTGGGTTGTGTAATCATTTAACACAAATGGAACTAAAAGAGTATGCATGGGTTGAGCACATGGCTCAGTTGGTGGAGCACTAGGTTAAGATGCAAGAGGATATGGGTTTTAACTGTAATACCACATGTTAATAAAACCAGGTGCCACACTCATAAACTCATTATTGGGGATGTAGAAGTAGGGGGATTCCATAATTTAAGGCCATCTGAAGCTAGATCTCTAGTTTTGAGGCTAGTGGGTCACACAGGACCTTGTCAAACAAACAAACAAACAAACAAACAAACAAAACTTTATTGCTACTAAGTAGGTGCTTTGAATGATCACATGTAAGAGTTAACTGATCATTATTGATGTCTCTAGATTATTATGAGGAAAAATAACTATCACAACCCACTGAACAGTACGAACCTCTGCAGAAATCCATCAAAGCAACATTGAGCTACTATAAAGGGATTCGAGTTGGCTTTTCTACCACAAGCAGAATAACTAGATACAGGAGGTATCTAGAAGAACATAACATAGGGCTGACCTCAAGTTGAGAGTCAAATTAGTTCTAGTCTTTGTGTGCTGTCATTCTCAATAGATGGCTTCTGTGTCACAACCTAAAACGATGACTCCAGTTCTCAATGCCATTTTCATTTTCACTAAGTAATGGTGAAGCAATCATTTCATTGTCCTTGAATGTCACAACCTAGCAAATCCACTCACTTCTTCCTCTTAGCAGACTGCGCGCGAATGTATCTGTTCGCAAGAGCATAGCAAATAGGATTTTTATTGGAGGAGTCGTGTATTTGGGGGTTTATATCACTTAAGGAAGCCAGAATGGACTTGTGAAGCAGCAAGCGGTTCCTACCACAAACATTAACCTAGGTGAAAATGTGAGGTTTACATCAATTGACAATCTGATATTCTCCATTATCTTTGTTTCTGGATCACTGAGCCACAAAATTACATGCATATGTTGAGAACTGTATCACACTGAGACAGTTAAGATGTGAAATCCTTACAAGGATCTACAAAAGCAGGAGTACTGACCTTCTAGAGCAGTGGGAAAGGTTGCAGTGCAGAAATTAACCACTGGGAGGCGCCAGCAAAAGTTAGTCAATAGGCAATGGATGCACATACAGTTGTTGGAAGAGAATGGAAGGATGTGAAGACACAAAGGTTGGTGTAGGATGTAAGCTATACAGTCACAAGGAAAGGCCAGGGAGTGTGATTCTAAGGAAGAAAAATAATGCTTGAGTGGAAGGAGATGAAACCCTAAGAAATAGTGAAAATGCAATGGAGAGATTTGAAGGAAACCTTTCTCCCTTTCTGTAAAAGTTTATAGTACAGGACTAGAAGATGGCTTAGTTGACAAAGTAGTTGCTATACACGAATGAATACCTGAATCCAGTTCCAGTATCTATTTTAAAAGCTGGGTGTGGTGGCATGTAAATATAATCCCAGAACTGGGGAGGCTGAGGGATTGATGGCCAACCAGTCTTGCTCCAGTACCAGTGAGAGAACTAACACACGCACAGGGAACTGTACTAGGACAGTAAGTACTAAAATCAGTACCACTTGCCTTGGGAGACTTTTAAACAGATTCTACAACTGACAGGCTTTAAGAAGTGACTGAGCCACAGAGAATACCAATCAAATACATATTGGTCCTCATCCTAACCTCAGCTTACATTAAAGCTGTTGTGTTAAAAATTCATAGGATCCTCTAAAATCCAGCATCTGGCTGTATGTCACAAATGTTCTTGCTCTTACTTTAAATAAAAATCAATGTCAGGCAACAGTTATTGAATATCAAGTAACAGAAGCTCTGGGTTATGGGACTATGATAGAGGGGCATATTTGATATTTGAAGCACCTACTTAATGTCTCAGACCCAGACCAATATGCCTGGACAGGAGTTCCTGCCACACTCTAATACACTGATGCTGAGATGTAGCAAAAAGAAAAGTACTTAGGAATCTGTTTTTTTCCAACTGAAATCAGACTCTACAGGAACAGGAGTCTTTTGAAAAGCTCTCTAGTTCAGTGAAGACTTTCAGTATTACTCAATGGCAAGACCATGTGATGCCAACACTACATTTTTGCAAAATGAGGGAAGGAAGCAGACAGAACGGCTTGGAAACAAAGGCTGCAGACATCAATGGGTTGTACACTTATTTATACCCACAACCCATGTTGACTGTCCTTCCAAACTGTCCTTGTTCTTTCTTCATGACATTTACCTCTGGGAATTTACCCACAATCTCATCATCTTTTCTTGCTACTGTCATGGCCTCCTAATGGCTTCTTTTCTTACTCCCACAAGATATAGCCAACAGAATACACAGACTTTATTTTTTTTAATGCTAATTCTCTTTTTGACTGTTCAAAGCTTAACATTTTTCAATAGTTTCTTAATCAGGATGAAAGAACATCTCAAGGCTGAATCTCAGCCTCCAGCCCCCAGAGAAGCAGCTCTGTGGGTGTTCCACTCAACCCCACAGTGATGTCATCTCTCTTACATGCTTTCTCCACCTGGGGTCCTTTCATTCTCCACTTCAGATCACAGAGAACACTAGTCCCTCCTTCACTTTTACATAGAACAAATGTCCCCCTATTCTTGGGTCTTATCTTAGATGTCACTTTTCTGAAATAGTACTTGTCCAACTTGGAGAGTTTTCTTTGTTAAAACCACCAGTATGCCTGTGTCCTTTTGTAGGGCAAGTCTCATTTGGATTGTTGTGTAAAATTATTAGGCTCCACAAGATTTGAAAAAACACTAGTCTCGTTAAAGCACTTTTGACAGTGTCTGGCATTGCCCACTGAGTCAGAGAGTAAATGCTTAAATGAATGAATAAGTAATTAATGACTTGTATCAAATGGACTACAGAAGATTACATTGTTACCGATATTTTATAGTTACAATGCCTGCATTGCTATTTTAGAATGCTTTAAGCATTTTAAGTGAATAAAATTCAGGCAGGTAAGTAAAAAGTTTATTTTTGGAAAGAGAACTGATCATTAGAAAGGGATAATTACTATTAATAATATCGAATAATTAGTTATACTTTGTAGAACAATAAGGAAATTTGTGGTGCGTTCTCATTGGTTCCTCAGCTTTGGAGATTATGGAGCCAAGAGTGGAAGGTAATTCCTAACAGCCAATTTCCATTGCTTCCTGGAAAGCTTGTGTTTGCTTAGATGATACTACACTAATTGCAAAAGTTATCCTGAAATTTAGAAATCCTACTGCTTTAAGTAATGTTTCCTTTGCTTTCATTAAAATATAATCAAATTACCATTAAGAAGAACTCAATTAAGATTGTGAATACAGCAAGACACCAGAATCACAAACTACACTTTGTGTAAAAATGTATCAACAAGGCTTGCTTGGTGGTACATTGGTAGAATGTTTCCTTACCATGAATATGACACTATCTGTTCCATAAGACAACACAATTTGAAAATTTGTCACCTATCATGTTAATTTCTTACAACCCAGGAAGATTCCATTAGTTCAGTTTCTTATAAACTATCTTAGTAAATTTCCAGTAACTAAAAATATTTCTTTGGCTTTTAAAGTTATGTACTTTTTCTTTCTGAAGGGAAGGAATGACAATCCAAAAGTATATTATTTCAAATGTGCATAGGTGTCTGTCTGTAAATGAGTCAATATGTCAGGTGGATTTCTGTGCAAAATAGAGCCACTTAAAATAGATATAGATTTGCAGTGAGATATCTTGTAGCACAAGTTACTCTTATATTTTTTTTCTCATTGGTATGTAATCTGTTGCATGTTCATGGGGAGTTGTGCTCATGTGTGGGTTTGCATAGCTTAGGTTGACTTAGGGAGTCTTCTTGTCACTGGTCTGCCTGCTAGTCACTGAGGCACGGTCTTTAATCTTAATGCAGAAGTTCCTGATTCTACTAGTCTGGCTAGTTAGGTTATGTGATTAGACGTATTCTTACATTTATTTAGAAAAATGTTTTTCTATTACTGAAGAATGCAGACAGACACTTGCAGATTCAGTTTGTGCCAAAACATTCCCGATCAACAACATTTTACTTTTTAAATTACAATCATCTTCAATAAATAATGAACATTATGAGTTGTCAAACACTGAGCTGTGAAGAGAAAACAATTGTGGTTTTTGAGTAATAGAATTTAGTTCCTAATTTAAACTGCCTAAATAATAACAAATTGCAATTTTAAATTTTTTGGTCTTATTTAATGATGTTTCTTCATGGGTATTTGTTAGACAAAGATATATATTAAAAACTGATATATGTATAAAATGATATTTGTGTTTATGCATATATGTATATAATTATTATGGTTCCTATATACAAAATAAAGTCACTGATGAGCAGAGGTGATTTTTTTTTTAATTTTAATCTGAGGTATCTTAATACTTGTTATTACCTAAACAGTCTCAGGATAATTTCCAACAATATGTAAACAAAAATGGGAAGTGCAGTTTCTTTGCTGTATTCCAATAGTAGAGAAAAATCCATTAGTCTTTTATCATTAAATATGATGTTGTCCATGCGGTTTTCATATGCAGAGCATTTTCTTAATAGCACATATTCCATAGTGAATTCAGAAAATGGAATAGCTTGTATAATTTACTGAGAAAATTAATTTGGATTCCAAATGTCATTTAAAGAGTGGCAGACTATCCCCAAAGAATAACTCGGTGGACTTGGCTTTATTTTTTCTTTGCAATGTGTGTAGTACAGATACAGAAGCTAAAATCTGTACTTATGCAATCAAGAAAATATGGACCTTACATGTTCTACCCCTATGGGCAGAGCTGTACGCACTGTATTTACAGAACACTGGTAGCAAGACAGACCCCATGGGTAAACCCCCTAATTTCTAAATCCGCCCTCTCTTTGCAAACATCCTTCCTGCAAATTCCATTCAGTAAATTTCTCTTGGTTCAATTGGCAGAAACCTATTTTACAGTCAGCATGATGTATAAGACGGGCTAAGCAATGCAATGTTTAAGATACACACATTGTTGTTCCCAGTAAAGAAGAGTAAAATGACTACTATGAAGGTAACCATCTCATCTACAACTTTGTGTCTCAGCATAGAAAAGTAAAAACAACAACATACCACCTTAAACACATGTGTGCCTATGACTGGTAATAAACATGTATTTACGTGGTAAAGTGTGGCGCATTGTTTTTAAATGAGATTCTTCCCATCATCTGTGTATGGGTAAAGGTAAATATGTTGGCGGGTACTTTCAGACATGCACATGCTAAGGCACATGTGTGGAGGACAGAGGACAGCCTCTGACACTGATCCTCATCTTCTGCCGTGTTTGAGATGGGGTCGTTCTCTGCTGCTGAACGGCTAGCAGGCCCACGACGTCCTGGGAATCCTACAATCTGCTTTTCATTTTGTCGCAAGAAATCTAGAATTATAGATGTACCCTAATACTATGCCTGTCTTTCTTTATGTAGGGATGCACACTTTTGAAGCAACCATTTTGACCATTGAGCCATCTCCCTTGCTCCCAAATGATATTCTTTTTCTTCTTCTTTTTCCTTTATTGGATACTTTCTTTATTTACATTTCAAATGTTATCCTCTTTCCAGGTCTCCCCTCCCCACCAGAACTTCTTATGACATCCCTCCTCCCCCTGACTTTTTATCCTCCCATCCTCCCTCTTCTGCCTTCCCTCTCTGGCATTCCCCTACACTGGGGCTTTGAACTCCCTCAGGCTCAAGGGCCGCTCCTCCCACTTATGTCCAACAAGGCCATCCTCAGCCACATATGCAGCCAGAGCCCTAGGTTCTTCCATGAGTACTCTTTGGTTGGTGGTCCAGTCCCCGGGAGCTCCGGGGCTTCTGGCCAGTTGACAGTTGCTTCCCCCATGGGGCTGCAAACACCCTCAGCTCCTTCAGTACCTTCTCCAGCTCCTCCATCAGAAATTATGCTGAGTCGAATAGTTGACTTAGAGCAACTGCCTCTGTATTTGTAAGGCTCTTGCAGAGGCTCACAGGAAACAGCTATATCAGGCTCCTGTCAGCAAGCACTTCCTGACATCCACAATAGCTTCCAGGTTTGGTGACTGTATATGGGATGGACCTCCAGGTAGGACAGTCTCTGGATGGCCTTTCCTTCTGTCCCTGCTCCACCCCTTGTCTCCATATTTCCTTCTGTGAGGGTTTTGTTTCCTTTTCCAAGAACCACTGAAGCATCTACACTTTGATCTTTCCTGTTTTTGAGCTTCATATGGTCTTTGAATTGCATCTTTGGTATTTCAAACTTTTGGGCTACTTTCCACTTCTCAGCGAGTGTATTCCATGTGTATTCTTTTGTGACTGGGTTACCTTACTCAGGATATCTTCAAGTTGCATCCATTTGCCTGTGAATTTCATAAAGCCATTGTTTTTTAATAGCTGAATAGTACTCTGTTGTATAAAGGTACCACATTTTCTGAATCCATTCCTTTGTTGAAGGACATCTGGGTTGTTTCCAGCTTCTGGCTATTATAAATAAGGCTGCTATGAACATAGTGGAGCCTGTGTTTTTATTATATGTTGGAGCATCTTCTGGGTATATGCTTTGAGAAAGCAGTTTTTCATCATGACTTAAGGAGGGAAAATTAATAGCATTCTATTCTTCTAATGTAAATATTTTATTTGCCTAATTTAAGAGAAAGCAAAATATATTTTTCTCAAAAACATTCTAGCAATTTTCTATGATCTTTTAAATTATTTGATTAAATTATCAAATTTAATAGTAAAAGTAATTTGCTGTTAAACTTAAAAGATGCACATACATATACACTTAGTGAATAAGTCACAAAACCTCCAAGTACTTACTCTTTCATTATGTATTAAGTTACCCCAATTTCTTATCTTTTAACAGTTTCATTAATATATTCTACACCATGAAAATCCCTGAAAACAGGAGACACTACTATCTTTCACTTTAAGAAATAGAACATTCTCTATTTACTCTTGCTTGCCTCATGCATTAGTAAAGATATGCAAATTTTACAATTAGATGCATTTTGTTGCTCAAATAAAAATGCATATTCCAAAATTTCAGCTCAAGAGTGCCAAGTGGTGAAACCAACTTCAAAATGCATTTCATGCTGATTGGTGTTCTTACTTAAACCTCTCTTACTTGAAGGTTTAAAGTATCACACTTCAGCTAAGTATTGTTTTCTTAGAATGCTTTTGATTTCTAACTAAGAGTGCTAGAACGATGGGTTACAATTAGAGAGATTCTTTGAATGCTGAATGATATTGATCACTGCTCTTCGTCTATATCACTAAATAGAAAGGATTTGAAATAAGAGGAAGTAGGAAATGGTATATATTGCTACTTAAAATAGACCTCTCAGAACAAACTACAAAGTCCTTTTAAAGACTGTATCGGTGTTTTCTCAATATAAAATGAGAAAAGAGGGGAAAAAAGACTAATTCTACTATATTTAGCAAAAAAGAAATATTTATATTCTACATACAAAAATTTAATTTAATAAACCAATTATAACCTTACATATTACAATACTGACCTGTAAGGCAAGATATATTCACTGATGCAACAGTCTCATGGCAGTTATAGAGGCAGTTATCTGCTCTCTGATTGGACATGAGGCCTTCTCACAGGACGAATTTCATGCCTGGTCAAAGGTCTGTGACTGCAGAGATCATAGGCCCTAGGGGGAAACCAACTGTTATTGTTTTATTAAATGGTCATGCTATCAAACTGCCATCCAAATATTAATATTTATGCCCCTAGGTTTGTGCTGCTTCTCTTAACTCTGATGAGAGGTTTTTACTTTTTCTTTTCTTCCCCCCACCCCTTTTTTTGCAATGGGTAGAGGTTTATGTAGAGGCTCTTAACTGGTCAAAGAGCTGAATATAAGTAATCATGAGCTTGTAGCTGCATATGAGTAAGTTATATCAAGTCCTGCATACCCAAAGCTCTGAAAACATTGTGGAAGACAGGACAGGCAGAATTTAAGTTAGTCAAAGGGGAGATGAGTGATAAAATGCTGACCTCTGGACTTAACATGGATATTGTTCACATCAACTGACAGCCACTGTGATTACATGCACAAGATCAAGCCAGGCAAAATTCTAGCACAGATGGGAGCGTGCCTGTGAGGACCCTACTTGATTAGCTGACGAATTACAGGAAGTTAATGGCTGTTAAGGGAAGAGGAGTTACCTTCCTTTGTGGAAAAGAAAGGCTCATATAGTCATCTATGTCTTAGTTGGTGCCTCTCCCACATGCATACAGGCAGCTCTAATTAAACTTGGGGCTGTTAATAAGAGTAAAAGAGAAGATATAAGATTTGGAGGGACATGAGGTAGTGGATAGAGATTATCAAAATACATTGGACTTTTCAAAGGATAAAAATATTGTTTAAAAGAGGCCCTTGGTCCTGTGGAGGTTTGAAAACCCAGCATAAGGAGAAGCTGGAGTGGCAAGGTGGAATGGATGGGGTAGAGGGGGAGCACCCTCATAGAGGCATAGGAGATGTGATGGGGGAGTTTGTGGAGGGGAAACCGGGAAGGGGGACAACATTTGAAATGAAAATAAATAAAATAACCAATAAAGAAAGAAAAAAAATTACATCACCCCCCTCCCCCAAAATAAAGCAAGCTGAGTAAGCCAGAGAAAGCAATCCAGTAAATAACATCCCTCCATGGCCTCTGTACCAGCTCCTGCTTCCTGATCTGATTGAGTCCTGACTTCCTTTTGTGATGCACAGCAATGTGGAAGTATAAGCTGAATAAACCCTTTCCTCCCCAACTTGCTTCTTGGTCATGATGTTTTGTTTAGGAATAGAAGCCCAAAGACAGAAGACATATGTGGAACTTTGGAATGACATTGGATATTGATGACTAAACATGACACTATTATTAAGAGAGGAGAATCAGTGTAATCTACAGGTTCAGTATACTCAACATCAGAATACCAATGATTTTTAAACAGAATATTATCTAAGAAATTATATGTAATCTTAAAGATTTCTCAATACTCAGTTTTGCAAAAGAATATAGTTGAAGAGCTAACACTTTCTGACATTGAGCTTACCACAAAGTTACAATATTCAAAACAGTGTGGTATTTAGGGTTAAAAATAGATATGCTGATGAGTAAAACTGAACAGAGAACTTAGAAATAAACGTTCAGCATTAAACTTTCTTTACAGAGATTTTTAGCAGTGGTTGCAAGACTGTTTAATTGGAAAGGACTCTTTTCAGTTAAACACTCAGGAAACTGGGTATATACATGCAAACATCAACAAACATTGCCTCTCGATGTTATGTGGTATACAAAAATCAACTCAAACCAAATCAAGTGTACAATACAAAGGAAGTCTAAAGGATAGAACTGTTAGAAGAGCACATGGGGGTTGGGATCTTGGTTACATTGCATTTTTAAAGGATTGATTGGATTTGATATCAATGTCGTAGCCTCTCTTCAACACCCTCTCCAATGAGGTAAGCTGACCATTAAAGTTAAAATATTTTTTTCTGTACATCAGGAGAAATTGAAGAGTAAAAGATAATGCACATACTGTGAGAAAAATATTTGAATTAATACACATAGTGATTTTGTGTTTAGCCCTTCAAAGTACCAAACAACCAAACAATAACAACAACAAAAAAAAAACCCAGCAATGCATCAGGTGGTGGTACATGCCTTTAATTCCAGCACTGGAGAGACAGAAGCAGGTAGATCTCTATGAGTTCGAGACTAGCCTGGTATACAGATCAAGTTCTAGAACAGCCAGGGCTACACATTGAAATCCAAAATATAAACAGAGGAACAAACAAACCAAGCAAGGGACTTGAGCTGACATATATTCTTGAGCAATGAAAATGAAAATATAATTTACATTATTGTGATGGTTTATGTTCATTGTCAACTTGCCAAATTCACCAATCACCTTGGAGACACATTTTTAATATGTCTGTAAGAAATTGTATAAATTATAGTATTTGAGGTGTTAAGTCATACTTCAGATATGGGTATCACAATTCAATATGCTGGGATCTTAGACTGAATACAAAGGAAAAATGTTAAGAAGCATCATTTATCTCTCTCTTTCCCCTTCTTGACTGTGGATCAATGTGCCCAGAGGCATCTTATTCCCTCTGCCTTTTTTTTCCCTAAAATTATGGACTTTCTCTTACCCCATAAGGCAAAAACCATTTTTTTCCTAAATTGTTTTGGTTGGGTATACTATCACAATAATGAGGAAAGTAACTAAAACAAGATAAATAGTGAAGATGGGACTGTTGCCATAGTACACTTGATTACGTATGTGACTTCTCCAGCACTTGGGACAGATTTGTAGCAGACTTGTGGAAAAATGTGGAGTGTTGGTTGAGAAAAGTCTTAGAACGTTGTAAACAGAGCTTAATGGGCCATTAAGCGATGCTTGGGTAAACAAGGATGCAGAGAGATATGCAAATTGTAGGGAACCAACTCCTAACTTTTTCAGTTTCAGACACAAATGACAGCTCTATTAGTAACTGGACTAGAGGCCTTTCTTGCTGCATTCCAAAAAAGAACATAGACTCAATCTGTTCACATTTAAACAAATTGAGTGAGACTGAATTAAAAGTTAATGGATTGATTTCTTCATAAAGACTGTACAGCAAATCAGCCTTTGGCATGGCTGATAATCAGGGCTCTCATTCTGAACTTTAGTGAGAGAGGCTGAACAACGGGGAAAACATGAAAAATTTCAAGGAGTGTTATGAGAGAAAAATGTGATAACAAGGAGAATGCAGACCATGAAGCACCTATAATTATTTAAGGAAGCCTTCATATTCTTCAATAAGACAAGAAGAATGATTCCCTGAAGTGAGGACTTCCCCTGCATCAAAGACTCCAGCTTGTAAAATGCAAATCTATTTGAAAGAAGAAAGACTGAACTGAGACTAAAACAGAATTGGTTCTTTGCTCAAGAACAACTGTCTAGGAAAGCCGTTTTGCATATCCAGACACTAAGGTCTTTAGAGGCTACAACTGTTAGGCTACAAAAAAGCTAGGTTATGTTTTGACCTGGCAACAGGTCTTCAGTATTAGCCTCATGGTACTAATTTTGCATGCACAAATCGGACAATATTAGAAGAGTCATGGAGTCTTGCTCTATGGTTTCAGAATGCTGCTGAGTTTAGGTATATTTGTGGAAGGATATATCCCTGCAAAGAGATCCTAAGAGAACACTGTATAAATATATGAAGACAAAACTGAAGTTTAAATTGGAATCCCAGGATATTGAAGATGCCCAGGATCACAAAATTTCCACTGAGGAAAGATTAATTCATAAAATGGAGCTGGCCCAAGAGAGGTGTTATGTATGCTTCAGAGAGCTTAAGGCATATGGTATTCTAGGTCTCTGGAGCCCAGATAACATCACTATGAGTCTCAGATCCCTTATATGGAGCTGATGGATTTGATGTTTTCCATTATGGGTCTTGCTATCATCATTATTTCTTGCTGTGCCCCCATTCCTTCTTCTCAGAAGAAAATGTATATTCTTTTCCATCATATATTGAAAATGTCCCCTGTGGGACATCAGAGTTCATAGACACCTGAGCCTCAGAAGAATGTCCATGTTTATACTCTTGAACAGTGTTAACAGCTATGGGGACTCTTAAAGTTGGACTAAATGCATTGTGCATTTTGAGATGGCCTTGAGCCTAATAGGACAAGTAAATAATAATGGCTTATAAGGAATATGTGTATGAGTCAAGCTGAGAAGGAGTAGATTCAGAGAAGTTTATATTGATGTCAACAGACTCTAGAATCACCATGAACATGAATATCTGGGCCTTATCTGTAAGGGATTTTCTAAATTAGGTTAATTGAGATGAGGAGACTGACCATAAATGTGGGCAGCAGCATCCAATAGGGTGGGAACCTGGGCTCCATAAAAAGATAAAGCGAAGTATGGACCAGCACTTATCTCTCTTACAGTTCCAGAGTGCAGGCACAATATTGCCAGTTGCCTTCTCCCCTTGGCAGAATGCCTGCACCTCCATAACTGACTTCCACTGACATTTTAAGTGAAATCAAACTGTGCCATCCTTATGAATCTTTGGCTAGGTGTTTTGTTGCAACAAGGAAAATAACTGAAATAACTACAGTACTCAAGACTTACCAATGTAGTTCACAGTGAGCAGTAGGTTTTACTAAGAAGTTAATTTTTATTTGTGTGTGTATGCATATGTATGCATGATATATGTGTACTATAAGCATCCATGTGCTTATGAAGTGATAAGAGGGCACCAGATCCCCTGGAACTGGAGCTGCAGGCTGTTGTGGGCTGATGTGAGAACTGGGAGTGGAATCCACCACTCAGCCACATCTGGAGTGTTGAAGACACCTTTTTAAAAATGATAAAAATAAGAAATATTGTTGAGAAGGTAGAAACTGGCTACTTGCACTGGTGTTTGTTTCCACTGAGAATATAAATACAGTGCTTCTCCTATAGACGTTCACTGGATGGATCTTCAAACAAGTAAATAGGATCATTATAAATGTAACTGTATTCATCAGCTGTGATTGTCTTCTTGGAGGCTTACTGCTGAATAAGCTCATGCTTCCTAGGTTTTTCTAAGCTCTGGCTGGCTGGTTCAACTCAGCTGCTCTGACTCAAAACTCTTCTTCAAGCTGGCTGATTCAAATGGGCTTTTCTTGCCTTCTCACTGAATTGCTCTGCTTTGAAAAACTTCTGAATTCCATGAACCGAACTGTATTGACTGCATGAACTGAGCAAAACTACTTAAACTCAACTGAACTCAACTGCATTCAACAGAATTGCACTGAACTTAACTCAGCTGAACTCCACTGCATTGCCTGAATCCAACTGAACTCCACTCACTGAACTAACCTCTACACCTGACTCACTCTGAACTGTTCTTATATAGCCTCTTTTCCTGTCTGTACTCCTGAGAGTTAGGCATATCCTATCTCTGACTCATTTTGTCAAATCTTTCTCTGTTTCATCACTTTGTCACCCAATTAAGTGTGACTTTCACACATGGCTGCAACCTTTTACAATCCACCTTTACCTTTATTGTTTGGGACTAAAAGTGTGTACTCAAGTCAGAGGGATTAAAGATGTGTCATTCCTGCTGTATTGCACAGATCTAGAAAGAGTTTGAATATGATTCCTTACCAGAGAAGCCATGTTGTTGGATTAAATTCCTCTACAAGTCACATTTCTATCAGCCCCTCTCTCTCTCTCTCTTTCTCTCTCTCTCTCTCTCTCTCTCTCTCTCTCTTTCTCTCTCTCTCCCTCCTTTGTGTGTGTGCATATGTGTGTATGTGTGCATATGTGTATGTATGTGTGTGTACGTGTGCATGTGTGTATGTATGTGTGTGTATGTGCGAGTATGTGTGTGTACTAATACATCATTATTCATAGGTGCATTATTCATACCAGCCTGTAAGCAAAGAAAATCTATATACCAATCAATGTATAAACAGACAAAATTACAGACACACACACTCATAGTCATGCATGCACTATGTATATAAATGCATGCAATAGAATATTTTTAACCTTTACAAAGGAATGAACTTTATTTATTAGTCACACATAGGTTCACAGAGAGACAATAAACATTATACCATTAATAGCAGCAGTAGAGAGGTATGTGAGAAGCTCAAGAGAACAACAATGATGAAAGATGCCAGTTAATTCTACAGAGAACACAAGCTGAAGTCAAAATAGAAGCAGGAGTGAGGAGATGACAATGGAGACTATTATAGAGGAGGAAGAGCAGTAGCAACATGATTCTGATGAATATGATGACTAGAATCTCTAGTTGATCTCAACCATAGCCTAACAAGATTATATCCCACCACTGGCTCAGCAGGATGGCTGGTAGGTAGTTCTAGAAGGTCCAGAAACATACCTATATCAATGATAAAATTTTTTCCACTAATGTCAGAAATCCCGCCACATATACCTGGATTGTTTCTTCAGAGAAAATATACCTAGACACTTTGCAGTGAAATCATAATGATGCCAACAGTGTAATGGTGCCACCTGGAGCAGAAATACCATCTCTATTCCCTAGTACCATTAGTTATGCATCCTGATCCACAAGCTGGAATTTCTCCAATGGCTTAAGTCTAGGTTGGTCCCAGTATGTGCTGATACAAATTGTGAGGCTCTAAAATAGTTCTGCAACAACTATGGGATACTGAAAGCCTATATTCCTTGCTTATACACAAACAATTGCTTCAACTAGTAACACAACAAATATGTCTACAATTAAAGTAACAAAACTTACAATCATAAGTGCAACCAGTAGACTGACCCACCAACATGGATCAGTGGAAATGTGGAAATAATGGCTACCTATATCAATATACCTCTCTTGACATCAGTAATTCACTGTTTGGTTCTTTGGAGGTGTAGGAACAGAGCCAGCCCTTCCATAGTATGGAAGAATGAGACCCTTATATGCCACCTAATTGCTATCATCGTAGTCACCAAAACAGGCAAGTTACCTTTCTGGAACTTAGCCATCTTACATATAAGATCTACCAATGGTATTCTTTAACATAGTTGTTCTCTTTAAACTCCAGTGAGAAGGTGACCTTACTGATCAAGGCACAAACTGAAGTTGCAAGACAGCTAGTACTGATCTTTCTTTATCCATTTACCTGGATCAGAGATTAAGTCTTTGTTCAACTTATGCTATTTATATGGTCAAGCCTTCATTTGGGAGGTTTCGTTGTGAGTTTAGCAAGAGGTTAGAATATATGTTGTATGGTTTCTTTTTCGAGTTCCGTATAGGTCTGTATAAATAAAGTATAACAACATGGTTTATTTAAATTGTGAAGGCACTGGAATTATATATAGCTACCATCATAGTAAAGGAACAGTCTGTAAGCTGGCCTTCCTACATCAACAATTACACTTTTACAATCTTTTAGATGCCATTCATGTTCTTAGTCCCCAATAAGTACTCAGAATACCTATATACTGGAGGTCTAAATTCAACAAGATTTTATGTGTTTATAGTTCCTTGTGTTTAAGAAATATGACCACAGTCATGTGAGTATCCTGTACTGTTAAATTTCAGTATGAAAACTTGAGGGAGTACTCATGTCTTTTATTGATTTTTTCCAACTTTAGACCACTATCTGATAGGTTTGTGCAAATATGTGTCACAGTAGTTATACATGTATACTTTTAAATAAAATTCACAATTACCAATTTAAATAGAGATAACAGGTTTCTGAAGGATAACATCTCATAGACAAATCCTGCTAGTATCATAAACATAAAATATTGTCACCAAAGGACAAATGTGCGTTGCTCCTTACATGAGTGTCTTAGTCAATTTGCAGTGCCTTAGCAGATGCATTAAGACTGGTGAAGCTTTAAAAAAGACTGGAAAAAGCTTAAACTTCAAATATTTTTTCTTATAGTTTTAGAAGTTGGAAAGTGTAAGGTCTAAGTTTCTGCAGATTCTCTATCTGGTGAGGCTTTTTTCTTCCTTGTTTGTCATGTGGCAGAGGAGAGAATATCAGAGACAGACACACAAGGAGATAGAGACATAGGAGAGAGGATCCTTGTGAGTGCATTGCCCCATTTACCCTAGTTCATCACGCTGACTTTCTTACCTATTCAAAAAGTCTCTTTTCTTTTATCATGATATAAATCGTGGGTGATTCCACCATGTGAATTATGGGAGTAAAGAGATTCCAAGAGTGTAATAAGTGAGAAGAAAGACTATCTCTGGATGTAGCTAACACCACTGCATGGGCTGGGAACTATGATGGAAGAAGACATAAAAGGAACATCCCAGAGGAACATGAATCTCTCTTTTCCCACCGACTCCACGTCTACCATAATATGAACTGCTCTGTCTTGCTTTCCCCACCATAGTGGCCTGAATCCCATGGAACTATGAATAAAATAAGCCTTTTCCCTCTTCAGTGGTTTCAGTGGGTCTTTGGTTACTGTAATGATAAAAATTAATAAAAAAAAAAGAATACAAAATTTCTTTTTGTTTTATGAAAAAATTCTTAAGTGGACAAAATAATGGTTCTACCAATGCCACTGAACTGTGCATTAAAAATATTTAAAGTAAATTTTATAGTGTATATTTTATCACTCCTTTTAAATAGGTTTCATGTTATTACATCCATGGGAGTGATTAATTTTAAATAAGTTTCAAATATTTTTTTAAGAAATTAAGCAAATAGTGTACGTTGCATCACTCCATACAAAACAACCTAGATAATGAGTCAGAATGCTATCAGAATAATTCTGGAAATTGTTACCAGGAACTTTAAAAACTGTTTTGAGAGAGAGTATCAATTAAACCTCACATTTGCATCATAACATCTATTCCTGCATGTTTTTATATAAAATGAGAACTATAAAACATAGAAGGAAAAACACAGTCTGCTCCTGAATCAAACATAGGCAGACTCCATACTAGTAGATGAAGTCTTCAATCCAAAAATAAAGCCATTCTTCAACCAAGATGTGCACACATAAATCCTAGCCTTGGAGTCTGACATCAAATGAAATTATTTTTAAATAAAATCAAGTTAATAGGAGATGACTTAGTGGTTATGACTACTGATTGCTCTTTCAGAAGACCCAAAGTCCTATTTCCAGCATGTATATGGCAGCTCACAGCTATACATAACTCCAGTTTCAAAGGATCTGATACTTTCATCTGGCCTCCGTGGGCACCAGACACACAAACAGGTAAACAGACATACATGTATATAAACATCTATACATATAAAATTTTTTTTAAATTATTAAATTTCAAAAAGCTAAGAAAAAAATCAAATAACTCATATTGAAGTTTTTCTTCTAATTAAAAATTTAGATTACTTGGGAGACTTTACAAAGAAGTCTGTTTCCTCCTGATGATTTACAGTTTACTTAAGATAAAAAGTAAAGAAGCCAGTATGCTGCCCAATGCATAAGCATCTGCCAGATTATAAAACATAGGCTACAGAACTATTTACACCACTGGGAAACCTATGAGGATTTCTTCAAAGGAGCATCTACTTAGCTTATTTTATTCATATATAGACAGGAAATGTCAGCTATTATTTCCAGAAAATAGGAACCTGAAACACAGAGGGTGGTCAATTCTATGGTGTGAAATTAAAATAACTCTTCTAAGTTCAGGAATGTGGTCAATGTGCTTGAAGCCTTTGAAGGTGAAATTTCCTTCTTTCACAGAAACCTTACAGTTTCTCTCTGAATATCAAGAGTACCTTGCTTTAGGTAAATATGCACAGAAACTGAAATAAAAAAAATGTGTTGAGCTGGTAGCATATCTCAGCAACGTTTTACACATGCACAGACATGCATATACACATACAAAAAGAGAGAGACGGAGGAGACAGGGGGAGAGAGAGAGTACACACATCATTCAAAAGCTTGGAGTGCTTAAAGAGAATCTTTTACAAAAGCTGAATTAAAAACAAAAATGAAACTTTCATTTTACCATTTTGCGGTCATAAAATATATATAATTGCCTGGCAGTGGTGGTACACTTCTTTAATCCTGGCATTTGACAAGCAGAGAGAGAAAGTTGTCTGTGAGTCTGAGACCAGCCTGGCCTACAAAGTGAATTACAGGACAGTTAGAGCTATATGGAGAAACATTCTTGAAAAAAGTGTGTGTGTGTGTGTGTGTGTATGTGTGTGTGTGTGTGTATGCATATGTATATATACACACAAGTTAGTTTAGTTTTCTAATTTGTCTGCCTTAGAAGTAGCAAGACTTACTTATTTTTTAAGTATTATTATTTGGGCATAAACTCTAGGATGATTGCTATTTCTTAGTAATTACTCAGAGTGGTTTGATCACAAAAAATATATGTTTTGTGCTTCTGGCTCTTGACTTTCAAAGACCAGTAGATTCCAAGACAGAAAGGCTGAGAAATGATTATTGTAACATTCTGACATGCTTAATTTTCTTCTAGTAGATGACTAGTCATAGAAAATACAAAAAAACAAAAGCAAAACAAACAAAAAAAAAACAGATTTAAAATTCCCAAACAAGACTGTACAGAAGACACACACTAAACATACATATAAGGTTTCAAATCAATTCTGAGCATCAGAAACAGGATGAAATCTTCTCACATGCTCATGGATACTTAGCCCAAAATGTCTTGGCCTAATGTTTAACATTTTGATACTGCAAATGAGTCCTATTTGGCTCATTCATAAACCACCACCATTTTGATCCCATCATGCATGTTTGAAGATGAGTTATATCTACTTTGTTAGAGTTTTCACATATCAAACACCTCAGTGGTTCCTAGATCACAGCAGAAGTTTGACTTGAAGTATTTATCTTACTAATATTGAAAACCATTGCCACTTGGAAACCCTGGGCTGACAGCTCACTCACTCATTTACCATTACAGGAACCTCTGAGGGGTCCATTTGGGAAAAGAAGATGCCTAGTTGTTTTTTTTTTTTTTTTTTAATTAATGAAGCTCTGTTATGACATACACTAGTCTGTCTTACTTTGCCAATTGCAGCATAATTAGTCATCCTCATTATCACACAGCAACTCATTAATCCAGGAAATACAAATTTGCATGTAATTTCACTAATCTTTAAGTACGCAAAAAATAAAATAGCTCATGATATGGACAGAAATATTATCTAAAAATGTTAAATTGAGGAAAGAAAAAGTTCGGGTGGCTTACCAACAAAGCATTCTAAACACGAATTCTAGGGAATATTATTTGATATTAATAAGATTCAATATTCAAACATCAGTTTGCTTGTGAAGACTTTATTCTAGCCCAAATTAAATAGTATAACCAATGAAAAGGTAAAGGTGGTAATTTCAACTCAGAAATGAGTGGAATCGTTGAGTACAAATGAGTTACTTCCAAGAACAAGTAAAGCCCATAATGTCACAAAGGAGCAGATGAATAATTTTGATCATCGTTACATCATCAATAGTCATAAATATTTCTCTGAAAAATGACAATTCACATCTTAATGAATGTACCCAATTTACAAAACAAGGGATAAAATGTGCATTTGAATACATAAACTCTAATACGTTCTAGGTCAAATAACATTTGAGATGTAATATAATTAATCTGTAAATGTATCTAATAGTAAATAACTAAAATGATACCAGCTTTTTGAAAATTAAATAATTAAAATGTACTCAGGTAATAACTCATTTAAAGAACTAATAACATTTGAAAATAATAGTCAAACACGTGATCATACCTAATGTAACTGATACAATATCTAAAAGAATATTAGGCACTTAAAATGTAGAAAATTGCAGAAGCTGAGAATCAAAAGTAAATCTACTGAGCAAAACAGAAAAAAAAGTGAGTTAATTCCAAGTAGGAAATTGAAACATTACAGTATTAATAATAACAAATGACAAAAAGTCCATACTTCTTGGAAATTATTCATTGTTCTGATTATTCATCAAACCCCCTACATCTGATGTTTTCCACAGTGTATTCTTCCAGAGACTTAGGAAAAGAAATATTAAGTATAAAAGAAGAGAAGAAATCAAACAGAGGAATGGAGAGAGGAAAAATATTCCTTGTCTCATTTTATAGGCCCATCAAAACATGGACACAAAATCTAAACAGAACATTAAAATGAAGATTGCAACAAAGTCCTAACATTAAGTATGCATTAAAAGGAACCTGCCTTTTTTGAGCTTACCAAAACTATAATTTTAAAACTGAGTTCGAAAGGAGGAGGTAACCTGTCTGAGGGGGATGACGCTTTTCCCAAATGTCACAAGTTTTAAACAAAAGTCCCAGTGGCAGCTCTGGGATACTTTCCTATGGCATGTTGGTCCAGAGAGGTCCCAGCAGGCCTCCAAAGAATTCGGTATGTTGTCATTGTTCTTGGTTAACCATCAGAACTTGACAGTAAAACCCTACTGCTGAAAACCTACAACCCATTGGTGACAGGCCTGACAAAACACACTAAGACTGACCTGGAAACTTTTAGTTTGCTGGTAGCTTTCATGGTGCCAAAAGTTGCTACACATGCTGATGGGGAGATAAAGCACCGACAATCAGACCCAGCTCTGAATTCTGTGAGCTACAGCAATGAATGACATGGCAAGATACACTCATTGGTGTGAGTTATAGGCATGAATGTTATGTTGGTAACTACATCTAATTAGATTTTTTTGAATTGTTCCATAAGAGGGAACTCATGTTTGGAAAACCTGCCCACAAACTTGTGGCTGTGGAGGTCATAAGCCCTCAATGAGGGCCTATTACTATTGTTTTGCTACATATAAATATGGTATTAAAACTGCCTTTTCCAAGCATATTTAGTTTATCTTTATTCCCATAAATTAGTGCAGTTACCAGTCATAATTAGAGAAGCTTCTTTTGTACGACAGACAGTGGTTACTACAGAAATTCACTTGTCAAAATGCAAATAAGTAATGAAATTAGTGTTCAGTCTTATAACGCTTGGTTCTAAATAGGACATCTATAATCTCTCTCTCTCTCCTTCTCTCTCTCTCTTTCACACACACACACACACACACACACACACACCCCTACCTCTACCTATCCCCAAGGGTCAGACAATTCTGACCTAAGAGGGAGCAGAATGGTTTTTAACAATCTCAATGTGGGAGCAAGTGTTAGGAAAGCATGTCATCTGGTCCTAAGGTGATAAAGTGGCTGATGTACTTATGAGCTCATTACAGCAGTGGTTACACGTAGAAGATGGTTGCTATCACATTTTACCATGGAAGAAGGAAAAGTTCATGATGCCTCATAGTTCTTGAGGAACTATGGACAATGAATGATGGCTAAAATAAGGGTCATATTCTTCTTGTAGTCATGTAGCTTCCGTTGGGAATATAGCATGAAGGTACTTGTGCCCACCGATCTCTAGAAAAATTAGAAAAGCTAAGCATGCAGTATTGTCTTTCTAGCAGGTGTGTGTGTGTGTGTGTGTGTGTGTGTGTGTGTGTGTGTGTGTCTGTGTCTGTGTCTGTGTGTGTTTGTCTGTGTGTGTGTATGTATGTATGTATGTATGTATGTATGTATGTATGTATGTATGCCTGTTCTTCCATCCAGAAAACCAGGGATTGGAGGTGATTAATAGCCCAGGCTGCCACAACCAGAACCAGAGATACTTAATAATCTAAATGACCCTTGGATTTTCTATATAGCCAGAAGCTCCCCAAGCTCCTCCAACCCGAACTAGAGGTGGCTAATAGTTCCATATGATTTTTATGCTATCTGTATGACCAAGACCAGGCCAGAATCTTCCTTAGACTCAATCCAGTACAAGTAACCTATCTTTACAACCCATGTTTTTGGAAGAAATGACATGTATCCTTAGTTGAGTTTCCACTGTAGTTACATTCCCTTGTAAACTGGAGATTGATTATACCAGTAAAACTATTTTTTTTTTCCAAATTGTGTGGTGCTTTAAATATTCCAGCAATGACTCTCCTAGCATTAGACTCCCCAAAGTCTGGATTCAGATTGACTAAGTTAACCTGAAATGAATTTTGATTTTCATCTCTTCCCTTCCTGGATACCTGCAGACACTTCTTCATAGCCACAGCTGCGTTACCCTTGTTCCTGTAAATAACCTCCCTTCCATGCTCACACAGGCCGCGCTATTACAGCTCAGCAGATCTCACCAATACAAAATACATGAGAGTGGGAAGGAGACTTATTTAGAAGAAGATATTCAGCAAGAGGGGTAGCAGGGCTGAGGCAGGGTCATTGTGGGTGGAAAGAACTAAAATCCATTGGACATGTGTACGACCCTGTCAAAGAATAAAAATTAAAAAAAAAATAAAATTAAAATGAAGTAGTAAACCAGCAGTAAAAAATGCAATGTCAAGTCTAGGAATATGTAGCAAAGATACCACAATTATAGAATATTTGTTTTGTGAACATGAAATTGGTTCAAACTGAGGGGAAACTGTCATTTGCAGCATTATTCACACACAAAAAAAGAATGTCCATGGGTGCAAATAAAAATTTGGATAAAATGTAGCAAAATCACACAAAATAATGAATCACTGAACACTTGAATGTAAACAAGAAGAGTTTTTTTTTTTGTTAACATCTCTATGCATATTAATAAATGAAAGAGAAAATGGAGTGTTGGAAAAGGAAGAATATGTTGTTATTCCTGGAGATGATAGGAATTTAGAAGTGTCTATAGATGAATTAAAACCAAGCAAAACTCATAGCTGATGATGTCAAGTTAATAACCATCTCTGGTCATGGAGTGAGAATTAACTTCTGCAAAAGACAGATAGGAATATAGTTCCTTTTAATCTAGTGCAGTCGCTACCAAGTGATATGTTTAGTTTCTGAAGTTATTAGCCTATGCATTTGGGTGTCATGGAATTTACTCCAAGTATGATAAACTCTTCAAAATAGATTTCTACTTTAGGTATTATTTAGTGAGCAACTGAGATCATCACATGTTAAAGATAGTATTAGTTAATACTAAAATAATTCCAGGAAACAGAGTCTGGATTTGGTTCTATTTTACAAACAGAAATAAATGTTTTTTACATTGCTTACCATTCTAAAACTATATAACATGTGGTATCCAGACCTCTGAACTCTTTAACATGGCAAATTCCTATTGTGTTTACATAGTATTCTTCCCTACACTTTTAATTTGCTGTTGTTTCAATTTCTCTTGATTACTTTTGTTCAAGAGTTTTGGCACAGGCTGCTGGTTAAACTCTAATTCAAAACGAGTCTGAATTCATAGCAGCCATGAGCCCAGATGATTACATGCCTGAGAACACCATGCTTAGGGAGATAATACTGACTGCACATTGCATTTTTCTCACATTCATGCAAGATTGACTCAACCTGTCAAATGTTTAAAAAAATCAAAGGCAGACTTATGGCCCAAACATATATTAAATCATGTGCACAAATGGTTCATAACAAAAGCCATCCCACTCCAGTGGGCCAGCAGCCATGAACAAATCTCAGTTATGCCTGAAACCTAGGAACCACTCTTCTCATATATTGTTAATGATGAGATTACAAAGCCAGCAAAACACAGGAGATGAATGAGTGACCATAAAATATACAATGTATGCTTCAGTAAGACCCAAAGTAATCAAAAGAAATTAGATCACAGTGCTACTTCTTTCTGTTCTATCTAGCTTTTTCTTTATTCTTTTCAACTTCCCTGCAGAAGTGGATGATAGAGGAGAAAATATTCGCTGGCTGACACAAAAAGGCAAGGAAATTTGGTCACATTTGTATCAAATGTAAGACAACTTCATCTGGTTCATATGTTTTAAGCACATCCTAAAATAATAACTGGAGACTAATTTGCAACAAGGCAGTATGGGGACAACTATGAACAAAGTCACAGAAGCAAGCAATTTAAAATTTCAATATGCCATTGCAAGTTAAAAAAAATTCCAATGTGGTGCTAATGCTATGTGTTTGACTTGATGATTTGATCCCTTTAGAAATGCACATTTATATTTTAAATATTATATCTGACCCAATTATTTTAAGAAGTGTTGAAGTTGCTTTAAAATTTCAATTACAATCCCTAGGAGGTTTTGTTTCCTGTTACTGACTAGTTCTTTGATAGAGTGTGCTATCAGAATTCACAGTGGCTGAGCTACCAGAAGCAGTGCACATATGGCATATGTATTTTTTTTTTTCAGGGAGTGGAGTCCTTTGGGGGCACATCAGCAAACTTAGTTGTAAATATAGTCACTATTCTTAAATTTTCTTTCATAAGTGGAAAATGTATAGAAAATCCCTTCTTTGTGTATAGCTATGAGTTTAAATATCAAATGAGAAGCTGAGGACATAGCTCAGTTATTAATGGCTCAGTTATTAATAGGGTTTTTAATGTAAGCTTGAGGACATGATTTCAATCTCCAGTACTCACCTTAAAAAGGAGGTGCATAACTAGATTAACTTGGCGTTGAAGACCTATAGACTCATAGCCAATCCTGGCTATTTACCTTGAGAGAAAAGATTTGAGTGGATGGTTTTCAGCTGACATTCATTCTAAAGCCAAGAAAAAGCCAGGTTCAAAATTAAATGTTTTAGTCAAGAAAGACGACAGAGATTCTGGTTAGTCAAAAAGAGGAGGGACTGGTTATTAAGACTATCTTGTACCTCACTGGTACAAATAGGAATAATTATGCTCTAATTGTATTTTGTGAGAAAAGTTTTATTTTAACAGGAAGGGTAATATGTAGGAAGAGCTAAGGGGGAAGGAGCACCGAGAGGAAAAGATGGAGTAAGGAGAGGAGAAGATGAAGTAGATGAGAAGCTGGGTAATGAGAGAGAAAAAGAGAAAGAAAGAGAGAGGGGGCATGGAGGCAGAAGTTCACATGTCTTCACCAGTCAAAGACAGTTTACATAGCTAGGTTGGGTAGTAGGTTACACTTCTGATTGAGCATTACCATACTTATAAAGTCTTTGATTAACATTTAAAAAAAATTGTATAAAAGCAAAATAGAAAAGGGGGCACGGGATAGGGGTTTTCTAGGGAGGGGAAATGGGTAAAGGGGTTGGTATCTGAAATGTAAATAAAATATCCAATAAAAAATTTTTTTTAGAAAAAAAAAAAAGGAGGTGCATATCTGTAAGCCCAGCACTGGAGAGGTGGAGGTACAGATAGCTAATCCCAGCACTGCAGATGTGGAAGTGCTTATGTGTAATCCCAGCACTAGTGAGGTGGAAGTGTATACCTGTGATTCCAGCATTGAATCAGATCTGGAGGTGCCCAGCACTGAAGATGCACACCTAATAAGCCCAGCACTCGAGAGGTAGAGACAGATAGTTTTAGGCTTTCTGGCCAAGTATTTTAGCTGAATTAGTGAACTCCAGGTTCAGTGAAAGAGTCTATCTCAAAAAAAAAAAAAGTGAAAAGGCATTAAAGAATATATTCTCTGTAGTCTCTGTAGACTTCTGTCCTCCACACACATGCATGTACACACATACAAATAATAATAAGTAAATCACAAAATAGTCATAGTCAGACGGCTATGATTTAATGTCCAAAGAAAACAAACAAGTACTAAAGTTTGACAGTGTGACTTTTGAAAGTATTAAACTGCAGTTCTATGTAGCATGCAGATATGTCTCCCACCTCAACAAAGAGGAAACGGCATAATGAACGTAAAATAAAAGCAGCTTCATTTGAATCTGTTGTTTCATCCTTGTTGAATAAAACTTCCAAAAAGTGAGAGCCATGCCTAATTACAAATCTATTCACAAAGTCTGCCGCTGTATTTATTAAGTAGAAGATGCTTGGTAACTTTCTACTGGATGCATACAAGTCTGCGAAGTAATGCTGCCTTTGAAAGGTCGGATCAGGGAAATCTTCCAAGCTCTGTCCAAGCTCTGTGATGCTCTTAAAGAACCCAGAACACTCTGAATGCCATTATTGCTTTGTTCATGATTTATCCGTGTTCCTCCAACACTGTCTACTCCCAAAACATTTTTTCCCAAGAAACTTTTTTATGTGCCTAAGGTATATAGAAATATAAAGTATGTATAAAAATATTATTCTAATACTGAACTATAGAGAAATTTATTTGAAAACAATCCTTTGTTATATACATAGAATTGCACAACTCCATAAAGACTAAAGCAAATTAGCATACTACTGAGATAAATGTATTTGTTTATTACATCGTTTCCCCCTTCCCATCCTCCCTCCAAATACTCCCATATAATCTCCTTTGATTTCTCATGTGTTGCATTTTTTTTTAATTAAAAATTAAGTCTTGGCTGACTAGTTGATACTATAAGAAGTAGGGCATCTTCACTGTTTTTCTGACTACAATGATATTTTGATTGTCTAAATATAAGCATTAAGAATACTGTTTCATGTAAGTATATAATAAAAAGTGCCAAAAGTTGGGCCCAATGAGTTGCTTCAGCACTCAGGACAAAGGCAATATTCACTCCACAGGAGCCATATGGTTGAAGGAAAGAATTGACTACCACAAGCTCTGCTTTGACTTCCTAAAACAATCAAACAAGCAAACAAATAAATACATATTTTAAAAGTTGACAGAATAAATATTCCTAGGACCATCACAGAAGATTCCAATGGGAAACTCTGTTCTAATCTCAAGCAAATTCCACTGGGTGAGTTCTTTTAAAATTTAGTTCAGTTGGGTTGTTTTGTTCAAGTTGTTACTGGTTGGTTTTCCTTTGAAGACAGGGTCTCACGTAGCACAGACTGTCCTCAAATACTCCACTAGCTTTAAATTCTGGTTCTTCTTGGGTCTACTTCCCAAGTACTGGGTTTGCAGGCATTTGTGGAAGTTTCTTCAATGATCCTGTTGAAGTTTTTTCCCCATGAACTTAACCTGAATTTCTTCTCCTATGACTGCAATTCAAAGATTTTTATGGTATCTCAAATTCCCAAATGTTCAGTGTTTATGTTTGTGTTTGTGTACACAAGCACATGCATATGCATTATTTTTTCATACTTCTTGGTAAAGTGTTTCAATTCCTCTTCTTTACTTTCAAGTCTTGATACTTTATTTTCAACTCAATCCATTCTGTGTATCAGGCTTTTACCTATAGTTTCTACTTCAGTTAGTAAATCATACAATTCCATCTTCACTTCACTTTGAACTGTCTTCAGTATTTCTCCCTTTTCAAGTCCTGAATTATCTTTGACAATTCATTTCATTCAGCTATATGCTTGTGTTTCCTTGTACATCCCCTTTTTTTTTTTTTTTTTTAAAGTTCATTGAGCTGTTTGTGCCTGTCCTTTTAAAACTCCTCACACTCTCAGCTGAAGTTTATGGTTTTCATTCTGGTTTTCCCTGTATGCACGCATGGTGCTTAGAGAGGTCAGAAGAGTTTCTCATATAATCTGGGATTAAAGCTACTGACGATTGTAGGCCATTATCTGTGTTTTGGGAACTGAACCTGTGTCCTATAGAAGAGCAGCCAGCCATTGCTCTTAACTGCTGAGACGTATTCCCAGCCCCATGATTGTCTTTTACCATTGGATTTATCTAGGCAATTTTCAGTGGAGAAAATTTCTTTTGGAGTAGTATCACTCCGTAATGTTTGTGTTCTTTCAATAAGTTTTGGGTTTTTTGGACTTCTTTGCTTGGCTGTGTGTTTGATGTGAGATTCTAGGTTGATCCTGTTGATTGGGTATTTATTTTTGTTGTCACTTAGGCCTGGTTGATTTTAGATGAAGTGTGAAGAGTTGGTAGGCAGTTCTTTATTTAGATAATGAGAGTTGAGTTTGGAATGGGTGAAGTGAAAATTCATGTCGAAGAAACAAAAAGATTGATATATGTGGGCCATGTGCAAGCTCTGCTACCTGGCAATGCCTGGGGATGTGTGAGGATGGTGTGAGTTTTCCAGTATCTTGAGAACTTATTATGGTAGGCCACTCAACAAGCTGTATGACTGAGGCTAGCTTTGAGGGCTAAGGATGGTACAGAAGGGCAAGTTCCCAGAGTCTCATCACATTGCTTTGATTTAGCAAAGTATGAACCTTCTTAGGTCTGAGGGTCAAATACAATACAGGCAAGCTAGGATCTGAGGGTCCCATAAGACTGAATCAGCACATACGGTGCAGACCCTGGGCCAAACCTGGTGGTAGGAATTGCTCAGGCAGGTTGAGAACTGTGGATTTACCATAGTAGGCAGGGACACAGGACTTGCAGCTGGAGGTTGAAGTAGCAATGGCACATATAAACCCGTACATGATGATGCTAAATGACTTCAGTACCACACTCTCACCAACATACAGGCCATCCAGACAAAATCCAAATAGACAGACCCTGGGGTAAAATAGTATAACAAAGTAATTGTACATAGCAGACATCTATAGAACACTCCACCCAAACTAAAGAATATACTATCTTTTCAGCAGTATATGGAACTTTTCTCCCAAATTGATTTTATACTAGGACACAAACCAAGTCTTAAGAAATATAGGAAAACTTGGAAATAAATTCTGCACCCTATTGGATAGAATTACAATGCTTTAAAGCTGGATATTAACAATAGAAATGACAAAAAGTAAAAACAGGGCACAGTGCTAGCTGGGCAGGCTTTGTACCCAGCATGTGCACACACACACACACACACACACACACACACACACACACACACACACGCACGCCTGTGTGCACAGTAGAGCAAGTTAAGAAAGCACATAACATCAAATGCTGGCCTCCACCTGCATGTTCATACTTATGTATATGTATGTATAGTTCTAAAGGGAAGCAAATCATCATTATTTCTTAATTATCACAGTCCTAAATCCTCACATTTCTGAGCAATATCCATGGAGTATAATTAAGAGTGTGGCCCATATGACTGCAGCAAAGATTAAGAAATGAAGGTGAATGCAGGGTTATCATGTGAGTACCATCTGCACAAAACACATAACAAAAATAGATACCCAGTTTAACTGAGAGCAGGTGTTTTTATGCTCCCATGTATTTCAATGCCCCTGCAAGCTCTGAGTTAGCTCAAAGGAAAATTTTGGTGTCCTTTCTTATCTATTCATCACAGCTATTATTTAAATAGTTATAAAATACTGACACATTTGTGCTGAAAGATATTATCATACCAATTCTCACTCTTGTGTTATGAGCTTGGATTTCTTGACATTGGCCTAGGAAATTTATTTCGAAATCTTCTCATGATTCAAACCAGGTCATTTGAAGTTTGCTGGCTGAGAGCAGATGTGATGGTGATTTTCAACAGTTCCTTATAAGCACTTAATTTCTCTTTGGGAAGAATTCTGTTTCTTGGGTAATCTAACAATATTCATTTAGCTTGGACATAAAGCTTTCCTTATGTTTGTCACATTGCAATAGTTTATAGAATATCTTAAAACTAAAGAGCTCAGTGGCTTTATTTATTTTTTTATTTAATGATATGGGAACATGAAGAGTTCATTGTAGGGACTGGAGAGATGGCTTGGTGGTTAAGAGCACTGAATATTCTTCCAAAGGACCCAAGTTTGATTCCCAGAACCAGCATGAATGCTCATGACTACCTTTAACACCAGATCCAGGGGAACCTATTGTCCTCTTCTACCTTTCATGGGTGCTGTTTGCAGTATACAATGCTCAAACACACATGCTGGCAAACACTTGTACACATACACATTTTCAAAAAAAGATTAGTTACATTAGAATAAAATGCTAGAGAGATTGTTCTTCCAATTTTATCACAATATTAAAATTAATGTCAAGCAAAGCATAAAGGTATTTCCTATTGACATTGTGACATCATCATGGTTTATAATAATATGGACTCATTATTTATCATTGATATTGCAAGTGCTTTATAGGCAAATAACTATTTTTACAAAGCAAACAGATTCTTCAGTCTGTTCATTTTGATTAGGAAAGATGAGCCTAAGGGAGTTTGGAAAACATACAAAGACTCTCTGTAGCGGTATATTTTGCCACAAGTTGGAAGGAGCTAATGTGGGAAGAGTAAGGAGAGGAAGAGGAGGAGTAAGGAGAGGAAGAGGAGAAGGAAGAGGAGAAGCGAGGGGAGAGAGGACCAGAGAGAGAGGAACATGGCAGTGGATTTTAGCGTGTCTCTAGCAGTCTAGCGTGTCTTTAGTAGTTGTTATATCTAGGTTGGGTATTTGGGTTACACCTCTAATTGCATGAACTTTTTGTTATTGAGCATTACCAAATATATAAAACCTTTGGATAATCTAAGAATTAGAGTCTCATCTATACTGGGCCCCTGTGAATGGCGGGAAGGTCTAGACTCAGCCTAGCCTTGTGGAGATAGGGTGGAAGACTGGCAGAGCCATCTCCCATGCTGGCATCTTATGGGTGACAGGGTCGGTGTCTTTGGCTGCCTGAACTGGGAGTCTGAGCTGGTGGCCTGAGCAGCTGCACAGCTTGTGGACTCAGGCCTTGTCTAGTTGGGAAGATGGTGGCAGATTTAAGACAAGCCAGACTGAGAGCTACTGCCATTTAAAATATTACCTCAACAACTCTCAGATTTACAGTGCTTTGCATTGTGATAAATACAACCTATAACTCATGTGTGTGAGTAGAGGAGAGGTAATTATATGCTAACACTCTGTCAAGGGCTGTGGTGAAAATACTTCAATTATATGTCTACATGAAATAATTATGAGCATTTTATTCTGAAATAATTTTAACCAAAATTTTACTAAATGTTGTATATAATGCCTTATACAACAGTTATTTTTCTAAATATTTATAGTACAGGATGACCATCAATAATCACATAATGGCCCCAAAATTCTTTAATTTGTATATTCTTAAGGACTATAGGTAGTAAGGTAATTTTTTATAAGCTTTGATTTTTTAAATTATTACTATGTGTGCACATGTACATGCCACAATATGCATATGGAGTTCCTTCTCTCTTTCTACTTCTAGGTAGATTCCATAGATCTAGCTCATAAATACATTTACCCATAGAGCCATCTTACAAGCCTGTTACATGTTTTGTAATCCTTGAAAATAGACTTGTCCTCTTGAGATTGGGAGAACTATGAGATGACCAAAATTCACTTGAAAATATTTGCTGATTTGAAATATTCTGTTGGCAAGCGTCATTCTAAATAGAAACACTTGTTTTCTTGAATAGGTGTCCTGCTGTGGAGGAAAAGGCAAACTACTTAACATCTACTTGTATGCTACACACTTTGTAAAACTCTGCTGGGACCTTCATCTCTTGAATTTTGTAAGGAGAAGCAGAGAAAACATTGGCTTCCCTTATTGAGGAACAATGTGACTGCTGGTTCTATCTCATGAGAGATCACATAAATTATCCAGGTTAATTTACAGGCAAAAGTTTCATTTCCTCTCAGAATTCTAACCTCTGAAACTTTTCATCAATATCATGTGCCATGGTTGAAATGTAAAATGATCCCCACAAGGTTCATGTGTTTTAACACTTGGTCTCTCGTCTCTAGGTGATGATGCTGTCTTAGACAGTGGTGAAACCTTTCAGACTGACTTGGGTTGCAGGGATGAGCCTTGGAGGTGATAGACATTTCTAGTCCAAGTTACATTCTTCCTGATCTACTGAGATGTTAATGAAATGTGTGGGAAACCCTACTACTGACTAAGCTGCTTCAGTTTTCTTACGTTTCCCACCTTGAAGGATTATATCCCTGAATCATAAGCCAAAATAAACCGCTCTTCTTTTAAATTGTTTCATTACCTTGATCATCTCAGTAATTTAAAATTAACTTAAAGGTCATGTAAGGTTTACAAAACAATTCACATCCCTGTAATTATTTATTCTATGTAGACAGGATCGTTTACAAACCTTCCCAAATCTTCTGCAATGAATCCCAGAAAAGGATGACTGGAGGCCTGAAAGTGCCAGATGTCCATGCCAAAAATCCTCAAATCAACCTCTTAGAATACTTGTAATACTTGTAATACATGGAAGTGTATAGTAACTAAGATTCTGTCACTTACCCTACAGAGCCAGTCATATTCACCTACATAGAGAGGAGGTGCAGAAATCAGAATGAACACTATTATCCAATTTTAAAATGCTCTATGAATAGCAGATACTCATGACCAGTATCCAGGCTCTGGAGTGAGAGGCATATGAATTCAAGCTTCTTTCTTTACAGATCTCATTTGGTGGTTAACCCAAAGTCATGTAATTTTTGACCTTTATTATTTGCATGTAGAAAACAAGATCATGTGAGAATTAAAGTAAGCAATTACATAAATTTCCCCAAAACATAATCAGTGAAGCAGTTACAAAAGGCAAGAAAAGGTATTTGCATGCAGTGATATGAAATACTTGCTTATTTATTTATTTATTTATTTATTTATTTTTACAAAGACTTTAAGTGCATACTTGGCAAGCACTATATGAATACAATACTCCAAGCCTTCAATTATTTTTACTTAAAATGATATAAAACATTCTATTCTGATATATGCTTTGGAAAATACCTATGGGTATGATTGTATGTACTTGTAAGTACCAAGTGATGAAAACCAACATAGATGTTTCCACTAACTTTAACCTTCGATCACCTTTTACTTATGGAATGCAATTCAGATCCATGCTAGGTCCATGTAGTTTAGACAGAAAATTTGGCAAATTTGTTCACAGAAATTCAAATTATAACTGCTACCCATAGTGTTAATGATTGGCAGTACTCTTAACACTATGCAGTTTACTAGAAAAAAATTGAAATGAAGAATAGATTTTATCTGAGTTTAATTTTTTTCCAATTTATTTCTGGAGTTATTGAGCACTTGACCCTATCCTGCTGATGTTTATAGTTCCTGTAAATGGTTTACAGTTAGAATTGATCAGAACAGTGACTGAGAATGCAATAAAATGTTCAAACACTAAATAAAGTTTAATTAAACCATGTCCAAGATATCATGAAAACACAATGAGGTAGACAAATGTAATTTTAAAATCTGTTTTATCAGTGAAGCTTGAACTGAAAGTTCAGGTGAAACTTGATGGAGATAGATTAATTTTTTTTCATTGAAAATAGATTTATTGAGATTTATTTGAGAGGTACACATTCAAAATAGTTACATGATAGTCACTTTGACCATTGTTTGTGAACACTGGTAAGAGTAAAGAAGAGGTGAAGTGTGGACAGAGATAAGAGAACAGACACCATTGATTAAATCACTCAGAATCCATAAACTAATAGCATTGTATTTTGCCAATGTGAATGAATGTTGAAGAGGAACTGGTAAAATGTATACTTTATATGCAGCTTTGGGACTTCTTGCAAGTTTGGTGAAATTCATCAGTTCATTAAATTGCTAAAACAATGCTCATGGAGTGATAAATATTGAAACTAAAAAGTGGAATTATTTTAAAATAAAAAATATTAATATTAAACTACACAATGCCATATATTACCTGATAAAGCATCTATGAACAAAAGCTTGGGCAGGTATAAATATGAAGCTGATATAGACTAGTTATGAGTATGAAGTCCTTAAATGGCTAAACAAAGGATTTTTTGCTTACTAAGATGAACAGTCTGCTGAGAACTGCTTCACCAACATAAACCACAAGGATTTGGGGATTTGTTCCAAAGCATGAGAGAGAGAGAGATAGATAGATAGAGAGAGAGAGAGAGAGAGAGAGAGAGAGAGAAGGCGAGGGGTAGAAATTGAGTATCAAGGAAACAAGTTTTAAAAAGGTTCTTCAAGGATAAATGCAATGAGACAAAAGTTCCTGTGAGGAAATAGAAAGTGAGTTAGTGTGAGTTAGTGTCACTGCAGGATACAGTCTTACTGAAATGGCTCTGGGTGAAAGTTGTAAATAACACAGGGAATTTCCATCAACTATAGCTAGCAGAATCCTTAAGCTATTTATAAACAGAAATAAAATAAAAAATAAATACAGTTATAGAACTGGCTTTCTGAGGGGCTACAGACTTGCATTTCCCCCTTGATTTCAAACATGGTAGAGGTAATACCTGAATAGCTTGTGCTTGGAGTTCAAAGTATACAGCTTAAAGTTTGTCCCAATTAAATGTTTGCTATTAAATATCATAGAAGATTACCAATGTAAATAAAACCATATCTAAGAGGAAATATTAATTTTGCATGCAAAGTCACTTCCCATTTATAAATCTTATAAAGTTAAAAAAAAACCAACAATCCTGTTGGAAGATATTTTATCACACTGTGAAGCCTAAGATTGTTTTATTTAATGAAAAAAAATAGTTTATAGTTGTGGTGTGGCTCATCTCTTAGTACAAACATTTAATCCCTAACAATGAAGGCAATATCACTTTGTAGAAGGAAGCAAGAATATTTGAAAAAGATGTCTAATTGAATGGTAGACAAAGTGATGAATCAGAGAAAGATTTGACAGAATAGAATATGCCCAAGTCTCAGGAAAAAGGGAGGAAATGGAAGCCAGTTAGGGAACATTGTAGAAGGAGACAGGAGGCAGTTTTACTGGAACAGTTATAGAGAGACAGGTTGCAAGAGAGAACAAGCTATATACAGATTAAGATAGATAGATCCAGAGAATGAAAAGGAATCAGAGGATTAGAACATATTGCCAGAGTTAGTATGAAGCCAAGCAGAGCAATTCAGTGAGAAATTGAGAAAACAGATTGAATCAGTCAACTTGGAGATGAGTTTGATCCAGAACAGCTGAGTTGACCCAACCTGGTAGAAATCAGAAAGAATAATAAAGACTGAAGTATCAGTAGTAAGTCTCAGAGGCTGAAAACATTCAAGGCCTTGATTAAATTGTATGGAGGTAAGAGCATCCAGGACTAGGTCTAGGTTAGAAGACTGAAGCAGTAAGCCTAGGAGATGACAATTACATCACTAGAATAAAAAATACGTTTACACAAACCTTATATGACCAAAGAAAATTAATAATACTTCCCAAATATTTTATAGATATCTGACATTGCAATCCTGTCCTAGATGGCAAAATCCAAGCAATAGGGCTAGCATGGAAATTGTTCTTCTTGCTACACATTCTCCCCAGCATGAGTTCTGATAGGATTAAGATGGAATCTCAACATAGTTTTGATTTGTGTTACACTGATGTCCATGTGTATTGAAAATTTCAAGTGTTGTCCAGTTATTTGTGTTTCCACTTCTGAGAATTCTCTGTTCAGATCTGAGCCCCATTTTGAAATTGGGTTGTTTCTTGAGATATAGTTTCTTGAGTCCTTTATATATTTTGAATGTTAGCTCTCTGTCAAATATGTAGTTGATATAAAATGTTTCAAATTTTGTAGGCTGCTGCTTTGTTCAAATAGCAGTGCTCTTTGATGTGCAGAAACTTTTCAGTTTCTTGATGTCTCATTTATTAATTGATGGTCTTAGTGCCTGCGCAGTCTTCTGTTTAGAAAGTTTTTTCCTGTGCCAATGAGTTCAAGGCTAGTTCCTATTTTATTTTCAATCAAGTACAATGCATCTGGTTTATGATGACGCCTCTGATGCATTTGGAGTTGATTTTTTCTAACCTAGACCTAGTCCTGGAAGCTTCTTGCCTTCATACAATCTAAGCTAGGCCTTGAATCTTTTCAGCCTCTGAGACTTACTGCCAATTAAACTTAATAGGTATAGATCTATTTGGATTCTTCCCTATGCAGCCATTTAGTTTGACAAGAACCATTTGTTGGAGATACTTTCTTTTTTCTAATATGTATTTCTGGTTTCTTTTTCAAAACTGAATTATACATAGGTTACCTCACTCAGGATGATTTTTATTTTTTTAGTTCCATCTATGATTTGTGTCTGGGTATCCAGATTTATGTCTGGGTCTTCAATTATATACCATTGATCAATCATTCATTGCTGGTTAGAGTACAAACTTGAGCAGCTACTATGGTAATCAGGGTGGTGGTTCCTTAGAAAGATGAGAATCAATGTCCTTCAAGATCCAGCTATATCACACTCTTGGATACATATTCAATGAAGACTTCATCCTACTACAGAGACACTTGCTTAGCTATTTTCATTGTTGCTCTAATAATAATAGTGAAAAATAGAAAACAACCTAGATGTTCCCCCACTAACAGATGGATGAAGAAGATATGATATATATTTGTAATGAAATAATACTCAGCCATTAAAAATGAAATTATAAAACTCGGAGGTAAATAGATGGAACTAAAAAAAATCATCCTGAGTGAGGTAAGTCAGACTCAGAAAGACAATACAAATAAATATTCATTTATATGTAGATATTAGCTGTTAAGTCAATGATAACTAAGCAACAATCTGCAGGACCACAGATACAAGGTATAGAGTAAGGGAGTAGTTGGGGGCAGATATATCTTTGTAGGAAAAGGAGCTAGAATGAATAGATACTTATATGGATTGGAGGAGTTGGAACAAGTGGAGAGAGGAAGAAAAGATGAGGTTGAGTGAGGGAAATAGTGAGAGGTGGCTAAAAATTAGTGGTCATTTGAGTAGTATAAAAACCTACTAAGTAGAGGATTCTTAAAATACATATGTATATGAAAGTAATCTAAATGAAATTACCAAATAATGGGAAAGACAGAGCACCTATTGTATATCTCCTGTCACTAAATAAAGCTGCCAGTACTGGGAATGGGATATATCTTATTGAGTTGTTGGCCAAAAGAGTTCCGTGGGAATCCATCAACAACCCAGGCTGTCATCAAGCCTATAGGTCGCTCTTTGCATATTAACAGCAAGACACCATTGCTGAAGTGAACACCAACACAACTCAATGAACATGGAGAAGCTAAGCTAGTGCCCATAGACAGCCTTCATTCCTATATTCTAGTATATAAAAGTACTCTGCACATTATCAAGAATGAGACGTAAACATCAATCTAGCCACAAATTCTGTTTATAATGGTTTCTTATCTATAAGATATGCTAGTTCAATGGTGGCACAAATTTGTGAAAATAATGGATATCTGATTTGAGTTAAGGCACACTCTACAAACTGGGTTCATATCCAACACTGCTTGGGTGACCAAGATCATAAAATATTTTTATTTTATGATACACATTTTCTCTCTTTTTATACTAGAGGTTCTTTATGCATACATCATCGATTCTGGTGTAGTGTTTTGTGGGATTACTAAATATGTAAATGTGAATATAGACCCATGGCAAAATCCAAAAACTATTGTTCTGCTATAAGAATGTTGCATTAAAATAACTACTACTAATATTTCACCATACTCATAGATCAGTGACTTGGTCAGCCATCACCATAGAAGCTCCCACCCTCAGCAGATGGAACAAGTTCAGAGAGCCAGAGCCAGACAATACACAGAGAATGAGAGACTTTGGAATACTTAGTTCTAAATGGTATGTCTTCATCAAATCCTTCTTCTCAGGGCTCAGGGAACTCTGCGAAATCACATGCAGAAAGTATGTAAGAGTCAGAATGAATGGCAAATGCCAAAGAAAGAAGGACCTTTTAATCAACATAATCAATGCACATATGAACTCACAGAGACTAAGGCAGCACACACAGGACCTTCATGATCTGTACCTGATAATGTCCTAGAGCTGAAAGGAGAATTGGGCACATGCCCCAATCCCTAACCCAGAAGCTATCTCCAGTTGCTTACCACTTGGAAATAAAATCTAGTTTTGGCCAAGGGAGTCTCACTGGAGGAAACACACTATTCTTAATGTTAGACTACATGTCCAGCAGTAGATGACCTACAAAAAACAAACAAATAAACAAACAAACAAACAAACAAACAAAAAACAGACTCAGCAGCATCTCTGAAGGTTTCTTGTCTCATAATGTCAGGGAGTTTTTAAAAATCTTAATCTTACTTTTTATTTTTATTTTTATTTTTATTTTATGATACACATTTTCTCTCTTTTTTATACTAGAGGTTCTTTATGCATACATCATTGATTCTGGTGTAGTGTTCTGTGGGATTACTAAATATGTAAATGTGAATATATATATATGCTTCTAGAGCCTTATTCTCGACTATTTTTCTTCTGTTTTTTTGTTGTTGTTCTAATATAATGTGTTGCTTTAGTTTTATCATATTTTAATACATTATTATTTTCCAATGAGAGACAGAAAGGAGTGAATCTGGATGGGACGGGAGGTTGGGAGGAACTGGGATGAATAGAGAAAGGGAAAACTGTAATCAGGTTATATTATGTTGCAAAAAATAAACTGTTCTCAGTTTAAGGGAAAAAAAAAAAAGAAAATTGTCAGTCAACCGGAATGGCAATCACTACTTTATAATTTAGCTATGTACAAAGATGTACTATTGATTCTCTACCACCAAATCAAATGGGCCCCCAGTCTGATCTCCAATAGCAGATTGGAGGCATGTCCATTTCAGTCATGTCCAGTCTAGTGTCCTTCAATAAAAGAGAGGAGTGATGGGACGTTGTGCCCTTCCCCCAGACCTGAGCAGGCCTGTGAGTCATTTACCACAATAGACCAAACAACAGTAGGACCTAAGAGGAGGCATTGCCTTGCCAGCCTTGGTGTCCAGCGGTCTGCTAGGTCTGCTACAAAGCTAAGAAGAATGGACTGCCTGATGAGCTAGCCTTGACACCTTCAGCTGCTATCTCCTTACCCAACCCCTAGGCAGAGAAGAGACTCTGGGGGGTGGGGCTTACCCTTTATATGTGAAAGCAAAATATTAAACCCTAGGCTTTGATCAGAATACTTTGTCTTGGCCCCACGTTTCTCTTTCCCTCCATTCCTGTTCATTCCCAGGCTTCCTCTCAGGAGAACCTGGTACCTGTAGCTGCAGGCGGCTACAGGACGTGAGCTAGATTTAAGCCAGAGTGAGCTTAAACAATTGAAGGTAAACTGTCCTGCACTTTAGCTCTGTGTTCTTTGCTTCATAATTAAGTTTTTCTGTGCACATCTATGTTCATGGTTGCCTCTCGATGGGACACGTGCTACATTTACTAAAGAAGAACAAATGATCTGGGAAAAACATAAATTCTTGTTTTTTTAAAAAAGAGAGAGAACAGATGTAGAACAGTCAACTTCTGTATATATATGCATACATATTCAAACCTGAAAACTAATATTTTTAAACCTTTTTTCATTTTTTGGTTATTTTATTTATTTACATTTCAAATGTTATCCCCATTCTCAGTTTCCTCTCCACAAACCTCCTATCCTCTTCCCTTCCCTGTGCCTTTATAAGGATGCTCCTCCACTCACCCACCCACTCTTGCCTCAGGACGCTAGCATTCCCCTACATTGGCTCATTGAGCCTCCACGTGACTGAGGAACTCCCCTTCTAGTGATACCTGAAAAGGCAGTCCTCTGCTACATATCCAGCTGGAGCCATGGGTCTCCCCATGTGTACTCTTTGGTTGGTGGTTTAGTCCCTGAGAGCTTTGGAAGGTCTGTTATTGTTCTTCCTATGGGGTTTGCTAACCGTTTTCAGTTTCTTTGTTCTTTGCCCTAGCTCTTCATTCAGGTCGCCATGCTTAGTCCAATGTTTGGCTGCATACATCTGCATCTGTGTTGGTCAGATGCTGGCAGAGCCTCTCAGGGGACAGCTATACTAGGGTCCTGTCAGTAAACACTTCTTGACATTAGAAATAGTCTCTGGGTTTGGTGTCTGCAGATGGGATGGATTCCTAGGTGGGGCACTCTCTGGATGGCCTTTCCTTCAGTCTCTGCTCTATTCTTTGTCCCTGCATTTTCCTTTAACATGAGGAATTCTGGATTAATATTTTTTAAGTGGGTGAGTGGTCTCATTTCTCAACTGAGGGCCGTGTCTATCCACTGGATATGGTCTCTACAGGTTCTATCTCCCCTTTGTTAGGTATTTCAGCTAATGTCCTCCCTGTTGGGTCTTGGGAACCTCTTGGGTTCCTGGCATCTGGGACTTTGTAGTGGCTACCCTCAGATTTCCCCTCCCCCACTGCTACACACCTTTTTTCAAAATCTTGACCTTCTGTACTTCTTCCCCATCTCTTCCCAGATCTCTCTCTCCCTCTACTTCCTGAGATTGTTTTCTTTCCCCTTCTGAGTAGGACTGTTAGCATCCATCCACACTGTGGTGTGGTTTTCTTTCTTCTTGGGTTTTATGGTCTGTGAGTTGTATCATGGGAATTCCAAGCTATGCACTCACTGATAAGTGAATATTAGCCAAAAGGAAGCTGGCAATATTTTTAAACCTTTAAAGGAAATTTTTGTATGTTTTTATTTATTTTATTTTTGAGGATCCCAAAATCTTCCATACAGAAATTAATAAGAGTTTGCTATCAAATGATGTAGAACTTCTAAACTCTGTGGAGAGATCTGGGATATTGAAGGGGTTTCTACCAAATAATTAGCTACAGAGTAAAAGTCTTTAGACTACTGCAGGCACACATTATCAGAGAACCAGAGCATGGCTTGAGGCCACTCTTGACATTAATATTCAAAGCCCTATTTTGCTAAAACTACAATATTTGGTCATATTTTCTCCAATTAGAAAATTCATCAAGAATCAGTCTATTAAATAAGAGTGCCTCCAACCACATATCTGAAAGAATATTAACCAGGAAAACTATCTTATAAAGTTTTGAGGCAGAACGGAGGTAATGAAGGAATATAGCAGGAAGAAAATGGTCTCTCCCAAGAAAGATTTCTACTTATACAGGACAAGCTGTAATTGGGCATTCATTTCAGGGTGAGCAAGCAAAGTGTGGGTGGCTTCATTTTCTTCCGAGGTAAGAAAAATAGAGAAGGAAGAGGCAGTGTGATGTGATGATGATAACTTTTATTGTGCAATTTTGCCAAGGGCTTGCCTCCCCTCAGGACCTGACAATAAACAGGGTTGACACATGTGCACACAAAACGCCATGGGTGAAGGCTGCATGTATAATCCATAAGCACCAGACTGGAGAGCGCCCCTTTTTATACCATGTACTTGAGATAGAACAGAGGTGACAGATAGCTATTTCTGGGGAGCCTTGAGCAGTATTTCCTGAAGGATGTGTGTGCACTTACAGCACTGTGCAAGATGCGGCCATCTCTAGTCAACGCTTTCTGCATTTCATTTCTCTTAATGTGACCAAAGACATATCGACCCAGGGAGTTTACAGATATTATACAATTACTTTTTAATTTAATACATAACAGAAAAATTGAGATGAGTCAGTAGTAAAGAGTAATATTCTGACCAAGTCCTGCAGAGATGTGATGAAATTTGTAAAGGTAAAATGGGCATGACAACACTGAGAAAATGAAGTAGTTTGAAGGAAACTGTGGAGGATTGGATCTGGGAAAGAAGAGAGGTAGGGTTAGTGACTGGGAGGAGTGGAAGAAGGGGAAGCTGCAGTTGGGATGTAATGTTTAACAAAGAAGAGAAGAATGAGGAGGATGAGGAGGATGAGGAGGAAGGAAAGAGGAGGAGGAGGAAGAGGAGAAGGTGGAAGAGAAGGGGGAAAGGAGAAAGTGGAAGAAGAAGAAGAAGAAGAAGAAGAAGAAGAAGAAGAAGAAGAAGA
>JANHMN010000008.1:38347352-38399997 GCA_030674055.1 Rhabdomys pumilio
CTCCCATTTGCTAATGAGTTGGTCCTCATGATGCAAGGACTGGGAGGTAGTTGAACCTTTGAGAGACAGGGGGTTGTGAGAGGTTGTAAAGTCAATGTGGTCATGCCACCAGTAGAATTCTAGGACTTTGTTTTGGAGGCAGGTCTTTTTTTTTCTCTCATACAATACATCTTGATCATAGTGTTTTTTCTTTCCTTGACTTTCCCACTCTACTCTTCCCCAGATCCACTCCTCTTCTGTTTCCATTCAAAAAAGGGCAGAATTTCCAGGGATATGAACCAAACACAGCATAACAAGACGCAATAAGACAAGGCACAAACCCGCATATCAACGCTGCATGAAGCAACCCAACTATGGGAAAAATGGGTCCCAAAAGGAGGCAAAAATGTCAGAATTAATACCACTATCATTTTAAGTAAACTAACAAAAACTTCAAGCTACACAATTATAGCATGTATGTAGAGGGTCTATGGAGGACCCATGTAAGCTCCATGGTTTCTGTTTCAGTCTCTATGAGCCCCTATGAGTCCTGCTTATAGTTGATATTTAAACCTAACCATCACAGGGAGGCTTGAATGACCACCTTCTCTTGCTGGGAGTATCTGAGGAAGAGTATGTTTCAAAATTTTTTTAGATTTTTTTCTTATGATTTGCTTTGTTGATTTATGGGCTGCATTCTGGCATCTTTAACCCCCCTTGGTTCCTATAATCTTTCCCCCAACCCTTTTCTGCTGGGTTCCCTAAGCTCTGTGTAATATTTGACTGTAGACTCTTGGACTTTCATCCTTTCTCTTCTCTTTCCTGCTGGGTAAGGGGTTCTGTGCCTTGTGCTTCTGCCATGATTTGTAGCCTCATCATAGGCCCAATGTAATGGGGCCATCATAGATGGGAACAGCAAAAACTGTGGACCAGCTACAGATTGCAATTTTACACAAGCCACATATCTTCATTGTTTTGGTATTCTATTAGTGACGAAGAGCTGAATGATGCACAGGCCTCTTTGATTCCTAAAAGTGACAAGAGACAGTTTTGTCAAAATCTGAAAGCAATCAAACGTGTTTCAAACAGAGGAAACATACGTTTCACAGAGTACAATTTTAAATGTTAAAATTTAAAGAATAAAATAGAGGGAAAGAAAAGATGGCTCAGTGGGTTAAAGTGTTAAGATCTCCAGAAACCTAGGGAAATGGCAGGTAGGTAGAGCGGTCTACACATGATTCTAGGCCTAGAAGGTAGAAATAGGAACACTCTAGAGCAAGCTGGCTAACAAGCTAACCTTATCCACAAGCTCCAAGTTTGAATTAGAGACTTTGCCTCAGTATGGAAGGTAGGAGAGTGACTGAGGATGATGCAAAACACTAGTCTCAGGCCAGCACAAGAAACCATATATAGGTACACACACACACACACACACACACACACACACACACACCACACACACCACACACCACACACACACACACACACACACACACACACACACACACAGACACACTTACACACAAGGAAAGCATGACATATGCATACTACACACAAGCACTGGATAAATTGTCAAAGTAAAAATGGAAACATTAAAATGATACCTTAAATTTTGTGATTTTGCTATGCTTTACATTTTGGCAAAGCATTTCTTTTTCAATGAGGAGCTTAAGATGTGACATCATTATGTCTTAAGGTATAAGTCACAGTTAATGCAAGTTTATTATATCTAAATCTCATATGAACTCTCATCCTGGCACTGGATCAAGAAGATACCTTCATAGAAACAGATAAGCTGAGATCTCAGTGGGCAGGAAAATGGCCAATGCCTGAGACACAACATTTTCTTCTCAAACCATTCCTGGTTCAGAAGTTTTTATGTCCTAAAGATGAGAAATTATTAATACCAGGTCTACAAAGCAGTCAAATGTATAAACCAAAAGATAAAAACAATTCATGAAAATTATATATGCATAAATGAATAGGTATGTCTCTGGGCACATGCATGCTGACATCACACACATTTGAGAAATGGAAATTTACTGATAAGGACCAAATTTATTCTTAGCAGTTAAGAATGAAAACTCTGACTCCATGTTTGGACTGTAATACTTTAATAGCTCTATGACTGTGAGCAAAAGTTTCATCTGTTCTTAACTCTGGTGTTATAACACAGAGACAATTATATGAGCTATGTTACAGCATATGCTGTATTAAACAGGCCACTATAAAAAACATAAAAACACTATTCCTTGGAAAGGATAAATGGAAAATGGCACAAAGAACTACTATCGATAGCAGTATAATATCTGTTAAAAATATATATATATAAATACAGAGGAGTTTCAATTTTGTTGACTTAATAATTAATCTGTTTAAATATTTATTATTATGTTCATACTTGATGCAGAATTAAAATAGGCATTCAAACAGCCCAAGTGATATAGACTTACCTCATAATGAAAAATTTCCTACTTAATTTCAGATGTAAAAAAAATACTCTGACCAATAAATGAATGAATGAATGAATGAATGAATGAATAAATAAAAATATTGGAGAGGTAAGTAAGGGTGGTTTATTATTCCAGTTTATAGTCCATCACTTCAAGGAGGTCACAGAGGCAGAAGCTTAAAATATCTCGTCAAACCACATCCAGACTCAAGAACAAAAAGAAATCAATGCACCTGTGCTTCTCACTGTCAGTTGGTAATGTTCAGTTACCTTTTTTCATTTTTATATAATATAGGGTCAAGCCTAGAGGATGGTGGCACCCACAATGGGCAGAGTCAATTAATGATCAAATCAATCTCGCATAGATATACCCATAGGGCAACCTGATTTAGACAAGACAATATTTTAAATGAGATTCATTCTTCTCAGGTGATTTTTGGTGGTGGTAGCAAGTTGATATTTAAACATAACTATTACAGGGAGACTTCTCTAACCACCCTCTCTTGCTAGGATTATCTGAGGCTATTTGTGTTCCATGAAATTATTTTTAATCTTTTTCTATATTTTCTTTGTGGTGACAAATTTTTCATAAGGCAAGTGCTGCTTAGGATTAAGAGTGTATGCAAGTTAGGTTTGAATCATAAACTATGAGAGTGAGTTTCTCATGCAAAATAGCAAAAGGGAGCAGAGCTTATATAGATAGGTACTTATTCTATGTAAGTGGCTTATGGTTAGAAGATACTGTTAATTCATGAAATTACATGTTGTTCAGTATGGTCTGATCTTAAGGTGAAAACATGGGAGCTCAAGAAACTATGTCCAGGCCCATTGTTGCAAGACCTGTGTAACAGGCTAATAATTTCTGACTTTATCCTAAGGGAAACTGAGAGTAACTGGTGATGTCTAAGGTGGAAAATTACATAGGCATCTTTACTAAAGCTGGAGAATTATATGTGCATCTTTACTAAAGTGTTACCAGGATCTACGTGACAAGAATATGGACTTGAAGTCTCTGGGAATTCTCTGTAATCCCTCAAGTCTGTGAAGTACACTGGCACAAAGGAAAGGGAAACATTTACTCTTATTGAACAATTAAATCTAATGCTGCAAGAGTGTCTTTCTGCATGACAAATTTATTTATGATGTATTGATGATAACTTTTTTAAATTTCATGCTTTTATTTTTATTTTATTTATTTAATTTATTCTTTAATCTTTTTTTTTTCAGTTCAGTCTTCACCTCCTAGTCTGCTCTCTGACTGTTCCTTATCCCATACCTCCTCCTCCCACCCTGTCTCCAAGGGGATGTCCCCATACCCCATTCCCACCCCACCAAACCTTCCGACTCCCTGAGACCTCAAGTCTCTCAAGGGTTAGGTACATATTCTCTCACTGAGGCCAGACGAGGCAGTCCTCTGCTGTATATGTGTCAGGGGCTTCATATCAGCCAGTGTATGCTACCTGGTTGGTGGCTTAGTGTCTGAGAGATCTTGGTGGTCCAGGTTAGTTGAGAATGCTGGTTTTCATATGTGGTTGCCCTCCTCTTCCTCAGCTTTTCTTCCAGCTTTTCCCTAATTCAACCACATAGATCCTCAGCTTCTGTCCATGCATCTGACTCTTTCAGCTACTTGTTGGACCTCCCAGAGGTCAGTCATGCTTGGATCTTGTTTGTAAACATACCATAGCATCAGCAATAGTGTTAGGACTTGGATCCCCCCTTTAAGCTGAAAAAAATTTCACTAACCCCACATCTGACAGAGAGCTAATATCCAAAATATATAAAGAACTCAACAATAACCACCAAGAAATCAAACAACCCAATCAAAAAATGGGGTATAGAACTAAACAGAGAATTCACAACAGAGGAATCTCACATGGCCGAGAAGCACTTAAAGAAATGTTCAAAGGTTTTAGTTATCGGGGAAATGCAAATCAAAACAACCCTGAGATACCACCTTATCCCAATCAGAATAGCTAAGACTAAAAACCCTGGTGACAGCACATGTTGGCAAACAGGTAGATACCCAACTATACCACCCTTGGGCATATACTCAAAAGATGCCCCACCATGCCACGGGGGCACATGTTCCACTAGGTTCTTAGTAGCTTTATTTGTGATAGCCACAAGCTGGAAACAAACCAGATGTCCCACAACAGAAGAATGGATACACAAAATGTGGTTAATTTACGCAATGTAATACTACTCAGCTATTAAAAATGAGGACATCCTGAGTTTTGCAGGCAAATGGGTGGAACTAGAAAATATCATTCTGAGTGAGGTAACTGAGACCTAAAAGGACATGCATGGTATGTACTCACTAATAAGTGGATAATAGGCAAAAAAGTACAGAATACCCAGAATACAATCCACAGAATTCAAGAAGGTTAACAAGCTGAAGGGTCTAAGTGAGGAGGATGCCTCAGTCCCACTTGGGAGGGAAAAGAAAGCAATCACACAATCGGGAAGGGAGGGAAGGAGAGAACTGGGTGGGAAAGGGACAGGGAGGGAAAAGGGAAACAGAATCAGGTATTGGGGTGGGGAGTGAACAGGACTGAAACCCTGAGGGCCAGCAGAACAAATGGAAAGAGGCAACCTCAGGAGGTAGGGGGTAGGGGCACCCTCTAGAATGTATCAGAAACCTGGAAGGTGAGAGATTGTCAGGACTCAGAGGAAAGGACCTTGGATGAAATGCTTTACATTTGGGAGAGGGAACTAGTAAAGTCCACCTCCAGTAGAAAGACAGGACATCAAGTGGAGGGATGGGGTTGCCACTCCACAGCCAAAAATTCTTACTCAGAATTGTTCCTGGCTGAAAGAACTACAGGGACAAAAAAACGGAGAAGAGCCTGAGGGAAAGGAGGTGGAGGAACAGGCCTAAATTGGGATGATAACTTTTAAAATATTGACTTTTTAATCCTGTGGGTTTTAAGTTATGATTTTAAAAAATATTGCTCTTACAAGGGTTGAATAGGCTTCTTTGGTTATTCAAAGGGGTCTGTGACACAAGAGAAAGTTAAAAGTCTTTAAGGAAGGGTTGAGTATACACATAAATACTGTGAAGATTTGGATCCTTGTTACTCAAAATGCCTAAGGGTTGACAGCTGGGTCTCCTACCTGTTGTGCAATCTTTAGGACATAGAAGAACTGTAGAGAAAAATTGTGTGACTCCAAAGTGTTTTTAACTCAGGACTCTGGCCCTCTGTTTCCTTTCTCTTTGCTTCCTTGCCATTATGAAGCAAACAGCACATTCTGCCACCCTCTCTGCCTTCATCTATTGCCTAACCACAAGGCCAAAGGCAATCTTGCCAAGAGACTACAGACTGAGACCTCTGAAAGCATTAACAAAATAAACGTTTCCTCCTTAAAACTTTGCTTCTAGTGTTAGAATAACAGAAAGCTAACTATCACACATAAAAAAAAGATAGCAAAATAGGAATATGCCATGGGAGTGGCTGAGAGTTCAGTATAAGCCAGATGTTCCATGATGATAATCGCTAACCCAACGTAAACAAAAGTTCCAAATATGGATATCTCCAGTGTTTGTTCTACAGTGTTTTCTAGAAATACTATCCAAAATAGCATAATGGCTTCTTCAAACCATGCCCCTGGTTACCCTGCAAGCAGAAAGCCTGTACATGTCTTCATGTTGCTCCTCTGCATACACAGCATCACGGTGCACATCAATTAGGTTGGAGCTCTCCCCGCAGATCCAAACATCCTATAATTAGTAATAAGATTCACAGCAACCAACTAGTTCAACAAATCACATTCGTCTCTTTTCCCTTGCTTAATATTTGTAGTCCCCGGGGGAGTTCTTCTCAGTAGGTGCCAAGGCTAAGCCAACCATTCTACCATGTTTCACTGTCAATCTGACCTAAGGTTGGACAATTCGAGTAACTCCTAGGGTTCCCCAGGAACTAACTGATGACATTTGTTCTGTAGTTGAACTTAAACACTGAAAAAAAAATCTCTCCTGAACTCATCATCTTTGCTGCTGAAGTCAGGCATTGCTGTCAGAGGAGAAACTAAATGTGTAGAAATTGGAGGTCAGAAATGAGAACAGTCTTTATGAAGCAACCTGACCTCTGAAGATTGAGCCAACACTAGAATTCATCAACTCATGATATAAGTGGAATTTTTAAAATTATTATTAAGAGGGGGGGTTGGAAGAAGGAAAGAGAAGTAAGGAGAGAGAGAGAGAAAGAGAGAGAGAGAGAGAGAACTCTTACAGAGCAACTTAAGTTTTTCTTTCTAGAGAGTTCCTATGAAGTATGCCCACTTCATAAGGAATATTGTTTGCAGCCTTCTGTAGATTCATTTAGTCCCAATTATAAAACTATGTACAATTTTATTATATAACATTTCAGGAAATGAGCTGTTTTCCAAGGATAACCTTAAGGAGATTATCAAATCAGACATCAGACAGAGCTGTCAGATTGGGCATTTGGGTAACCAAAGCACTCCTCAGTAAAACCTGCCAACTCACCACTGTCCTGTGTATACAACACAAAACACCTACAGAAGAATTCAGTGTGTCAATAGTAGATATTCCTGGGCCCGGGCCAAATGCACTGGGTAAAATCTCTAAAGAGACACTCGAGGCCCAGGCATCTTATTCCAGCTCCAATACCTTGAGATTGTTGGAGAAGCCTCTTTCCTGATGGGTTCCTAACGCTGATATGAGTGTGAGGACCTATTCTGTCAGGCTATGTGATGGTGCTTTGCTAAGTACTTACTAGTGTCACATTTGGTTTTTTACTTTCAAGTCATTGTTTAGTGTTTCAGCTGTCATTCACTGTGTTCAGCCTGTATCATGCACCTTCACTCCTGAAACTCTTCCTGCAAGTTGGCGACCTAGGATTTAGATTTAGTTTACTTGTTAGAACACTCAAACATTTGTTTATTTGTTGACCAAGTTTACAGGTAATTCTGACGCATCCTGAAGCTCTACAAATCACCAGAAATGGAGAAATCAGATCAAGGCAAAAACTAAATTCTAGATAAAGAATAACAAAAGGACATGAAATGTGCTACCATTCAATTCCTTTGTACTTGAGACAACTTCATGTTTTCTTTTACACAGATGTGTTTTATTCTTTTCAGCAAACACACTCAAGCCCTTACAGAGGATTATAATTCACAAAGTTAGATAGAAATTCAAGCTACTTGAAGGAACAAAGCAGTTTTTAATTAATAGTGTGCCAAAAGAAAAAAAATAGGGATTCTTATGGGCATTCTTTATAGTCAACTTGTCACTAGTCAGCAGGGGTTGATTCTTATTCAGTTTAGGTTATTTTTAAAGGAAGAAATTATGGTTGAAATTGTGGAAAAGTTGCTGCCTTCGTGAAATAAACTCACTGTGAGCTGAGAATTCCATCTCTGCGCCTCAGTCAAAATTGAGTTTGAGTTATGCAGCCATTTCAGGAATAGGAAAACTATTATTTATCTCTTCTCAGATATGAGTTTTGGCATCTTTTTCAAACTAGCTGTAGAAATTGAGCTGCAGACAGGTAAGCAGAAATACTGCAGTTTCTTAAGAAATTTTTGACAGTGGCTTCAGGTGAAATTGAGAACTTCTATTTTGTAAACTCCACATTATTGGACAAAGGAAGAAAACTGCATTAATAAAAATTTCCATCTTAGCAAATGGATAGTTTCCTACATTTGCTATACTAAGGTCTTTTTCCTATCTTTTTCTATGGAAGAGAAAAAAAAGGAGAGGAAGAGAAGGGAGTAAAAAGTGATATAAAGAAGTTGAAAGAGAAAGAGACAGCATTGAGAATTACTGTTACCTATATCTATTAGGAATTCACAAAAAATAAATTATGAATTTTAACAGTTTCCATTTTATTAAAAAATTTACTTACATGCATCAATTAGGATTTAATACAACTGGAACTACCATAGTCCATCCTGGGACAGAACTTGGTGCAAATGTGGGGCAGGTAGAAAGATCTGTGGCTTCCTCAATTGGTTTTGGGCCTTACTGGCTTTAGACAAGGTAGGTTAGCCGCTCAGCGGAAGCATAGTGTGAAGTAATATCAAAGACAAAAATGAAACCTACATGATTTCAATACACACTTAAGATGTGTGATGCTCTTGACTCAAACAGGAATGTCTGGGGTCTTCTGACAAAAGTAAATAATGCATTTCATATTGGTTTTCCCCAGTGATGGGAAAGACTGCCTCAGAGTCCATATAAATTCAGATGTCCAAGCAAAAGCGTCTAACCGGGTACAGTTGATCTAAGAGAACAGACCTATGTTCCATTTTTGGTGCCAACATGGCATTCAAGGAAGGGGTCATCTTGCCTGGTTCTACCTTATTTTTAATTAGTCTTTTTTTTTCATAGTTCTGTAAGTCAGACTCTATGTGTCACAAAGTAAACCAGAGTTTTGGGCATTTCAACCTCCATCCTCAGGTATACTGACACATTAGGTGCGTTGGAAGAAAATTAATCCTAATTCCACAGAAAGTAAACAGCGAATTTCAAACTTCATTAATTGACTTAGGATGGTGATCTTGACAGTTTCCTCAAGAGAAAGTGACAGTTCTCACCAGCAATAGCAATAGTAAAACCACACTTCTGAAGATGGCCTATGTTTGTTTTGATTTGTCTGCATTTACCTATCTCAAGTGTATGTGAACTTGCTCAAAACAATTTGCCATTAAGTTTTGAATATGTGACCAAATTAAAAGAGTCAGGCTTCCAAAGAAAAGTAGATGGGAAGTGACATAGGTTTGGGTTCATCCAATCCAGGGGCAGTAAATTCAAATATACAAGTCAAACTCTTGTTTACATCCCATGTAAACATCCCTTTATGTTCACTCTTTTGTTCATAATTCTGAGTAAAATTGTGTAAAGGTAGCTTGTCACCACTCTATTTTTAGCTTGTGTTTACTTCCAGACTCTCAAGGGCTTATGTATTTATGTATTTATGTATGTATGTATGTATGTATTTATTTATTTATTTATTTATTTATTTAATTCAGTTATTTTTTTTAGAATTCCTCTTTCAGGCCATGAATTTGAAAGAGAGCAGAGAGAAGTCATAAGTGAGTTTTGAGGAAAGGGAAGGGAGATGTTGTAATTTTATTATAATCTCAAAAATAAAAACACAATTAATTTTTTCTTAATTTCAAGTGTTTTTTTAAAAAATAATTTCTCTTTTACAATTTAACAGTAGTATTTCACTAGTCAATTCTCTGATTGTTCTTTGTAAACATGCTGGTTTACAAACAGTATGGTTTAGCCAGTGTGGTGTCAGACATGCTCTATCAGGCCCACAATGGACCCAGAGTATCACCACACACGCTCTGGAATATACATTTCCACCACAGCCTTAAACCCACAGAGCAAATGCTCCTGCTTTTAATGCATGCATGTCATGCAATTTCCTCGTATTGATCTTGTGGTCAGTTAAAGTCTTTCAGGCTTCCCACACAGAGTGTACAAAAGCCACTGTGCTGTTCCTGTAATACTGCACAGCTGGATAATCTAGACTCAAGAGGAAGTCATTATATTGTCATTTTTAGAGTTTTCTGGTGTTAAAAACAGTAAGTTGAGGTCTATGTGAAATTCTTAGCTGAATCTACTACAAATATTTTAAGTGACAGCCCTAACTTTCCCTAAGTGTTTATGAGTCAAACTTTACAAAATGCTATTTTTGATTTTATTTGGCTTACTGTAAAGTTGACTTACATAGCTAGTGCCATGAGTTCTGATTAGTAGCAGGGGGTAAGCGTCATGAAGATGGGAGTCTTCAACTGCTTCATCAACTAATATATATCTAAGACAGGCCTTCCTTCATGTCTAAGAATGAATGAGCTGATTCGTCAAATACTTCCATATATTAAATTATTTAATCTTTTTAATAGCTATAAATGAGAAGATATATTTCTCCTGCTTTATAAATGATGTAATGATGTGTGTATTTCCAAATTTTTAGAGTGAATATTGGCTGATTAGTAGGAATGGAATCTGTACATGAAAAGAAATGATAACGAGATGTTATAGAGTAAGGAATAGGAAACAATGTTTTCTAAAATTAATAAAATCCTTCTTTATAAAGATATCTATGCATTCACTAGTCATAAAAATATTGGGTGCTGTGTAGTTGTTGAAAATGAACTAAACGCTGTTAGGAATTGAGGTCAATGATAATTAATACTCAAAGTAACAAGAAGAACTTTGTATAATAAGAAGACAACAGAACCATGGAAACCCATGTGTTTGTTTAAATCTCAAAGTACACATAATAATAAGAAAACATCACAAAATAGCAATTGTAAAAGAGAAAGGTCACAAAAGCAAATCCTATTACAAACTGAAACACAACAAGAACCCATAGAAGATGCACACAAAACTAACTGATGTGGCATTATGGTACCCAGGTCTGGACTGACGACAAAGGCTTCACATTGGAAAGCCAATGGACTCAGGAGTAAGAATATGGCTGACTGCATATGTACAAATCAACGGTTATTGTTCTTTCCTGAGGGTCAAATCCATGAAGATTTTTAGCTCCCTAGAGCATCTGCTTAATTAATGGTTTGCATTGTTTCTTCCTTCTTGAGATCAGAAAACATTCCTTTGTCACTGAAATTCTTGCTTTTGTCATTTATAATAATGATACACTGAAACAAATGAGCAGTTGGAGGAATTGAGACCTAGCCTGGCTTCTTGTAGTTCCTTTTTTGATATACTTTTTCTGGTATATTATTTTCTGTTTCCATTTGTGATTTGCAAAATATTTGCAGTGCAGATGTTTAAAGCAATTTACAGTGTACACCTTGGTCCCTCTTCAAGTTTTTTTTTGTTGTTGTTGTGATTTTTGTTTGTAGTTTTTTTCTTTTTTTAAAAATTGTGTGTGTGCGTGTGTGTGTGTGTGTGTGTGTGTGTGTGTGTGTGTGTGTTGATGAGGTATAATATTATATGAACTTGAATACAGGGGCCTGAGGAGGGCAGACAAGGTTGACAAATACCTTGAAGCAGGAGTTATAGGCATTTATATTCTAGGAACCAAACTCAAGCCTTCTATAACAGCAACAAGCACTTTTAACTGCACAGCCATCTCTCTAGCCATGTAACAATTTCTTGATGATTTGGCAGAACTACTTACATAAAGCTTGCCTTCTTTTTTATACATTTTTCATATAGCATTCAAGTTTCAGCTATGTAGTTTCAGAATCAGCTAATCATTAGTTGAATATTTTGTTGAAAACCACACAAAGACTTAACAAAGAAAAAGAATTTCACACAAATTTCCCTTATGATTATAGATGCCCAAAGTACTCAACTGAATCCACAGAACACATCAAAAACATCATCTAACATAACCAAGATCAAGTAGACTTCATCCCATGGATATAGGGATGGTCCAACATATGAAAATCCATTAATGTAATCTACCATATAAACAAGCTGAAAGAAAAAACTCACATGATCACCTCATTAGAAGCTGAAAATAAATTTGACAAAATCCAACACTCATTTATGAGAAAAGTCTTGAAAAGATCAGGAATACAAGGCTTACAGTTAAACACAATAAAAGCAATATACAGCAAGCAGATAGCCAAGATCAAATTAAATGGAGAGAAATTTAAAACAATTCTAAAATTTATGGACAAGACAAGACTGCTTACACTCTTCATATATATAGGATATAATACTTGAACTTTTAGCTAGAGCAATAAGACATCTGAAGCAGATCAAGAGGTTAGAAATTGGAAAGGAAATTAAAATGCTGCTATCTTCAGAAGATATGACAGGGTACATAAGTGATCTCAAAATTTCTACCAGAGAACTTCTGCAGCTGATAAACACCTCCAATAAAGTTGCTAGATTCAAAACTAATTCAAAAAAGTCAGTAGCCCTACTTTATAGAAATGATAAGTATGCTGAGAAAGAAATTAGAGAAACAATACCCTTCAGAATAGCCACAAATAATAAAAAATATCTTGTTGTAACTCTAACCAAGTCAGTGAAAGGCTTTTCAAGAACTTCAAGTCTTTGAAGAAAAAAGTTGATGAAGAGTCAGAATGGATAGTCTTCCATGCTCATGGATTGGTAGGATTAACATAGTAAAAATAGCCATCTTACCAAAAGCAAGCTATAGATTCAATGCAATATGCATCAAAATTCCAACACAACTCTTTACAGACCTTAAAAGAGTAAGTGCTCAACTTCACACAGACAAACAACAACAACAACAACGTCAAAACAAGATAGCTAAAGCAATTTTGTACAATAAAAGAACTTCTGTTGCTATCACCATCTTTGACTTCAAGCTGTAGAATAGTATTAACACCTCACAGTATTGGATAAAAAAAAAAACAGTTTGATCAAGGAAATCCAATTAAAGATCAAGAAATAAATCCATGCACCTATAGACACTTGATTTTTGACAAAGAAGTAAAATATGTACTATGGAAAAGAGAAAGCATCTTCAGGAAATGATGCTGGTCTAGCTAGATGTCTGCATGTAGAAGAATGAAAATAGATCTCTATTCATCATCATACACAAAACTCAAAGCCAAGTAGATCAAAAACCTCAACATAAAACAGGATACACTAAATCTGACAGAAGAGAAAGTGGGGGAACTATCTTGAACACATTGCCACAGGAGAAAACTTCCTGAACAGACCACCATCAGCTCAGGCACTAAGATCAACAATTATTAAATGAGACCTCATGAAGCTGAAAAGCTTCTGTAAGGCAAAGAATAATTTCAATAGGACAAAATAGCCTACAGAATGGGGAAAAATCTTTACCAATTCTACATCCAATAGAGGGATGATATCCAAGATATATTTTAATACTCAAGAAGTTAGATACCAACAAACCTAATAACCAAAGTTTTAAAAATGGGGTATAGAGGTATACAAGGAATTCTCGACAAAGAAATCTCTAATGGCTGAGGAGCACTTAAAGAAATCTTTACCATTCTTAGCCATTAGAAAAATATAAATCAAAATGACTCTGAGATTCCATCTCACACATGTCAGAATGGCTAAGAACAACATCTCAAGCGTCAGGTCATTTTGAGAAGAATGTGGAGCAAGAGGAACACTCTTGCATTGCTTGTGGGAATGCAAACTTGAACTACTTTGGAAATCATTTTGATAGTTTCTCTGAAAACTGGAAATAGTTCTATACTTCAAGACCCAGCTATACCATTCCTGGGCATATACACAAATGATGCTTCACCATATCACAAGGACATTTCCTTAGCTAGGTTTGTAGTGGCTTTAGTCTACTAAAATAGAAAACAACCCGAAACTGAAAATAACCTAGATGTTCCTCAGAAGAATGGATAAAGAAAATGTGGTACATTTACACAATGAAATACTATTCAGCTATTAAAAACAAAGACATCATGAAATTTGAAGGTAAATGGAAAGAGCTAGGAAATATTAACCTGAGTGAGGTAACCCAGACACAGAAAGACACACATGGTATGTATTCACTTATAAGTGGATATTAGCCACTTATAGTAAAAGGTAACCATGCTATAACCCACAGACTCAAAAAAGCTAAGTAACAAGGAGGACCTAAGGAAGGATGCTTGAATCTCACTGAACAGGGGAAATAAAATAGACATAGGAGTGGATGGAAGGAGGAAACTGGAAGAGGGGCTCTGGAAGGGAACATGAGGGATCAAGTGTGGGGAAGACAGAGGGAGAGAAAACTGAGGTTGGTGGTATTAGTGGGGCATCTCTGGGATGAAGTAGAAACCTAGGAAAATGGAAACTCCCAGGAATCTATGAAGGTGAACCTAGGTAAGACTCCCAGTAATAGGGGATATAGAACCTGAAACAGCTACTTCCTGTAACCAGGCAAAACTTCCAATGAAGGGATGCAGACACAAAACCACCCACAGAACATTTGACCCACAATTTGTCCTGATATGTAAGATGTGCAAGGATAAAAATAGAGTAGAAATTGAGGGAATGACCAACAAATAATAGAAAAACCTTGAGTTCATGCTATGAGAGAGAGCCCACCCTTGACACTATTAATGATATTTTGCTATACTTGCAGACGGGAGCTTAGCATAGCTGTCCTCTGAGAGGCTTTACTGAACAGTGGATGAAAACAGATGCAAAGACTTACAGCCAAACATTAGCTGGGGCTTGGAGCTTAGGGAATCTTGTGGAAGAGTGGGAGGAAGGATTGAAGCTGCCAGAGAGGGTAAGGACACAACAAGAAAAAATACAGCATCAACTCACCTGGACCCATAGAAGCTCACAGAGGCTGAAAAGCCAACATGCACTGGACAATGGATGGACCTACGACCTCTACACATATGCAATAGATGGGCAGTTTGCTTTTCATTTGAGATCCCTAAAAAATGGAACAGACACTGTTCCTTATCACTCAGGATCATCTCTTTGTCTTGACTTTAATCACTTTTCTGAGGTCTTAGAAAGTTAATTTTTTCTTTTTGTTTTTCTGTGAATATTCTTGTGGGCAAAAGTGATTTTTGTAGAGCACTGTAGTGCACTTCAGAAGTATAACTTGCCTTTCAGCTTTTGTGTTAACTCCTTTCATTGTCTAGTCAATGGTTTTCCTATGCAGTTTATCTAATCTAACCTCACATTTACAAGGTCCATAATGTTAATGTATACAACTATCATTTACATGAATATCTTGGGAGATTTTTGTAAGTCTCTGATAGAGTATCTGCTAAATGTAGTGTTTTATGCTGATAACTCTAAATTTGCAGAAGGAATCTCATAATGAGAATCAGCAGGATAAAAAAACTCAACATTTGCAAAACAAAGGTTAAAACATTCTGATCTAGCTAAACCAATAATACTCCTCTTAATGGGAAAATTTAGATGCACAGGTAAAAGTCACAGAAAATATAAAATAATTACAATGATTCATCATATTTTTTTCTCGGAAAATGCATCAAATGTTGTTTTAGCTAAATGGAATTAATTATGAGAGAGGAGAGAAAGAGGACAAACAATCAATGCTGGCTTTTTTTTTTTTTTTTTTTTTTTGCTTATCATATGAGAGACATGAAATTTAATATTTATAGATTCAGGTCTTCCAGAAGGTAGTTTAGTCTCTTAAAATACTGTCTCTGATACTAGTGTCTAAAGATGCCATACTGAAAAATCACAATTTTGTAAAAGTGATCATTTTTGGAACACTTTTTCTCACTATCAATTCAATCATGTACAACCCACATGTAACATTCTCATTCCACATGTGATATCAGGTGTGAATATGTCCTTCCCCAAACAGTGTCTTACAGAAATCTCAAAATGTGCCCAAATTAGGTAATGACATAATCGGAGATGTAATTTCTTAGGATGAGGGTAAACTATGTTAGAACAGGCCCAAAGTTCAATAACTGGTATTTTTTTACTCTTTTTTTTAAATTGGATATTTTATTTACTTACAGTTCAGATTTAGTCTCCTCTTCCCATTTCCCCTCCCTAGAACCCCCCTACCCATCCCCCTCCTCCCTTTTGCTTTTATACCATTTTAATTACATGCAAGTATTAAGGTCAGTTCTAGGTTGAGGAACTAGCAATACAATAGATACAAACAGTCAAGGAATAACTGGTATTTTTATTTTTATTTTTTGGAAGAAAGGAAAACTAGAGATACGTAGGGAAGGATAAATGAACACAGAGGTAGAGATTGAATTGGTGCATCTGTAAAGCTAAGAAGAGCAGGGGTTAGGGGGAGACACTAGAGACAAAACAAGGTCATTTTTTAGTAATTTCAGCAGAGGCAGGACTCTGCCAAAACCTAACTTGAGGCACGTTGTTGCAACAAGTATATGGTGCATGTCATACATTTTCAGAAATAAAGTGGAATACATTTTTTAATTTTTAAATTTTATAAAAAATTCATAATTTTTCAGTAGTATTACGTTACTAATTATATTCACTTATCACAACAATGATGTGTTTCCCTAATACTGAGACTCTTACAATTTATTTCTACTTTTCCTTTAACACTATTAATTTAACTGCTATGATCTGATCTATGACATTCAGATGGTGTCAGTCATTTTATGAGATGTCAGGTCATAATATACTAATGAGTTATAGATCTTCCTTTAATTGTGCATTGTGCATATTTACATTAAGAAATGTAGTGTGCCATTTGAATATACGGGGTGTTTAAATAATGGGACCTGATTTTATTTCTTTAATTTTTTTTTTATATTTATGCAACTCTCTGGGTTTCTTCAGGTCTTTGTCTTTGACTCTTGACTCTCTGTCTCTCTCTCTACGTGTGTGTGTGTGTGTGTGTGTGTGTGTGTGTGTTGTACTTGTGAATGATGGTGTACTCAGACACCAGAAGAGGGTATTTTTTGGAGCTGGGGTGACTGTTATTATAAGTCACTTATTCAGGGTTCTAGAAACTAAACTCTGGTCTTTGGCAAGAATACCATAAGCCTTTAACTATTGAGCTATCTTTCCAGTCTTTTTCTTTTTTCCTCATTTTCTAAGTAACATTTTATTGGTTATAATACTTATGTCAAAAATCTCAGTTAAAAATACAGTCCATTGCTCATTCTATATGTTCTAAGAAGTGAGTACTGACTATATCCTTTAAACTAATAAAACCAAACATTTTTATATGTGTATTTCTGTGTGCATAGGCCTATGCCACTGTGCACATGCTGAGTTCAGAGGAAAATATGTTAGTTCTCTGCTTCTATCCTGTGAGTCCAAGCAGTTGAATACAGGTTACCAGGATTAGGAACAAATACCTTCACCCACTGAGCCAGATCACTGGTGCCATACTATTTAATTTTGAGCCATTGCTTCATGACCACTCAAAGAAAGCCTACACACTAATCCATCATCTTTCTTCACTTCCTAGCTCCAGGCAACCACCAATTTACTTCCTTTCCCTATAGATCCATCTCAGATGCTTCTCATAAGTGGAATTTTACAATAAAATCCAGTTAAAATGTACGATGGCTAGTTCAATGAGCTAAAGACTGATTTTGAAATTTGAATTACATAAATATCTCACTGTGCTTAGGTGTGTTTTACTTATATCAAATGCTATCATTTACTTCCAAAATAATAATCACTAAATGTGGTCTTAATTTAGTCAATGCCTTATTCATTATCAATGAAATGGTCGATTTATTTGAGTTTTAAGTTTTCTTATCATTAAATTAATATCTGTCTATAGAACCTCCTTATATTACTTGGTTTGTAGTTTGTGTTATATTATATTCATAGGAACTCTGTAATCAATAACATATAATATATATCATATGACTACTCATCTCATATAGAATATCAATTATATTCAGTATTATATATATTCCATGACACTTTTTAAAATTAAATTTTTATAAAATATATTCTGATTATATTTTTCCTTTTCCCCAATTTTCCCTGATACTCACCATTTCTATACACACCATTTCATGTTCTTTCTCTCTCTCTCTCTCAAAAACGAAAACAACAAAAGAAAATCAAAACAAACTCAACAAGATTAAAAAACACCAAAACAAATAAAAATGCACACACACACACACACACACACACACACACACACACACACACACCAATCCAAAACAAAATGGACTCTGATTCATTGGCCAACTACTTCTGGGGATGGAGCTAGCACTAGTGTGTGGTTGATGTGTCCAGTGACTGGGTATTAGAGAAAACTGATTTTCATTTCTTTGAGTTTCAGTTACCAGTAGCTTCTTAGGGCTGGAAATTTATGTTCACTTCCTCTTCTTCATGATTTCTTTTTCTGGTTTGAGCTTGCACAGGTTTTGTGCATGCTGTCATAGTTGTGGTGAATTCATCAGTCCTGTTGTGTCTGAAAGATGCTGTTTCCTTGGAGATATCTGACACCTCTCGCTGTTATAATAGTTTATCTTCTCTTCCATACAAAAGTTTCAACCTTAGTTGGAAGGTTTTGCTAAACACATCGCATTTAGCCGTGAGGGCTCCAAAGTCTCTTACTCTCTACACATTATCCAGCCGGGGATCTGTGAATTACTGACTTCTCTGAAGAGGGTTGGGCAATGCATTGATAAGAATCCCCAATTAGACTCTCTCACTATATAGTGTCTGGCTGTGGGCTTTCACGGAATAGTAAGGAGAAAGACTTTATGAATCTAGAGAATGGAGTACACCAGAACATGAACCACTGAATCAACTAAGCAGGGTTCATATGGGCTCAAGGAGACTGAAACAGCAAAGACCTGGTTCTCTATGCATCTACACCAGGTCCTATGGTATATGTTACTGCTAGCTTGGTGTTTTTATGGGATTTCTAACAAGTGGGAATGGGTGTGTCTCTGACTGTTGTCTTTGGTTGTTGTCTCTTGGAGGCCTGATCTTTTTTGAAGGGAAATGGAGAGGGAGTGTATCTAGGGGAAAGGGAAAGTGGGGTTGGGGATGACTGGGAGGAGCAGTGGAAGGGAAAACTGGTTGGAAGGTATTATATAAGAAAAGAATCTATTTTCAATAAAAAAGGATCCCAGCCATGTATAGGGTGTCAGGTACCTGGTAGAGTGCTGTTTTATGGGTTTCCATGGATTCACACAAAGGAGTGGAGATAGGATATTTAAAAGAAGTAGCAGGGAAGAACCAGGGGAACCTTGACTCTGGTTCTGCACCAAGAGAGCTCCTATTCATTTTTATTTAGCACAGAATGATATCTCCTCTATGCTTCTTGAACATTCAGCCTCTGTTTCTATTGTAATAGTCCCTTAAAAGTTTGTTAGAAATTATAACTTTTGGATGAGAAACACAGCTCAACACTAAAGCGTCTAGTAGATGTGAGATCCTAAGTTCAGTTCTTAGCATGGGAAGAAATTGCAGAATGCACAGCCCCAAGTGAAACGCCGCACTCTAGCTTCTGAGCTTCGAGAATCACAGAGAAGAAAGTATAAAAGTCAAAGGTGGCAGATGGCTACAAGGAAACAGTATCTTCTGGACAAAACTGTCCAACTGCATGTATACACTTCCGAAGATTGTAACAGTTTGCACAATACCTGCGTAAGGTTAGGCCAGATAAATTCCCAGTATTGAGAATGAAATTTGACACAAAATCACATTCTGTTGATGATTGTTAGCTTCTGGGAGGCTAACAATCTGAGACACTCAATTTTCTCTAAGAATGTAGGCCTTGGAAAGTTTCCTATACTCTAGCCGAAGAGCACAGATTCCAATAGTATTTAGGCTGCACCAATTGGTATTGAAGTATAGAAGCACACAAAGTTGGGTGAATGCGGAAAGGCAGCTGGGTCTGGGAAGAGTTGGTGCATGTGATCCAAACATGACATGCATTTTAGGAAATTCTCAAAGAACTAATAACATGTTATATTAAAATAGATAGCCTCTTAAAAAGAATAATAACAAATAAATAATAATATTCAACGATTCTCAATATCGGCAGGGATGGCACCGAGTGAATAACTTTTGGACTTTGAGACTTAATATTTTAAGTTGTAAAAGATCTTGAGCAACTATAAGCAAGGGAGGTAAGCTGGATCCCAGTGTAACAGAAACTGTGAGTATTCTTAACAATTGATATGTTTTGTTTAAAATTCACTGCTCTGGCATTTATGTTCTTTGAGAGCGTGGTGATGTTATAAATCACTTTGTTGTTAAAGACTAGTTATCTGCCTTTATGCATGTGTAAAAATACTATATTTTATAATTTGATATATTAAGTTATATTGCCTATTGCTTAGCAAATGAACAGTATTTCATGAATGGTAAAAATCAATTGAATTGGGAGGAAGAAACTGAACTCTTGACCAAAACAGTTTATATTGTGTTTGTTCCAATGTACTGACTCTTTACTGTGTAGAAAACATTGTGCCAGATGTCTTACAACAATGTTCAATTAAGGTGTGATGTCAGAATCTCATTCTATAGATGAGGAAACTGAGTGCAGTCACAACGAGCAACAGACAGGAGCAAGATCTAAATATGGCTTCCTAAATTTCTGTTTGTGTTTTTCAATAGCATTCTGTATAAATATCCACAGATAACATGAAGTTAGAATTAATGACCCTGGAGTAAATAGAACCATCCATTACAGTCTCAACCTTCTGAATTTCTTTCCCACGTTATATTGGCATGGTGGAAAGTTTTAAATCCAAATAACTGCAATCCAGACTAATGAAAGTTTCTGAAGAAGGCTTTGAAAAACAATTTTAGTTTAAGGATGAGGAAAAGCTAGCAGGTAACTCCCCTAACACATTTATTCATCAGTCAGGAGCTCAAACCAACTTATCTTATTTGACATGCATCTCTTCATCTCTACCCATGCTTGCAGCTCTCATTTCAGGATGCTATGTTGGCAATGGACGGTAAGGCTCAGAGAGATTTATTATGTCATTAATCAGTACTCAGTGCCACAGAGCAAATAAACTACAAGCACGCTGAATTTGCTAGTTCAGTTGTCTTCAGCACCGTCAACCACTGTTCAGGGGCTTGTGTATGTTCTTCAAAAGGCTCAGAGTTTGGATAGATACACCTTCATCAACAGAGTCTAAGGCCAGCAAAATTAAAAGGTATGGAACAATAACATGTCACACTTTGCAGGCATTTCTGACCATGCTACAATCATAGTATACTGAATGGTGTAAGTTTATTTTCCAAATATTGTCCCTGTTTACAAATGTTTTACTAGTTCATACAGTAAATCGTAGCTTGCTTATGAATAAATAACCACATTGCATCTACTCTACTCCCAGAGGGTTACTTCCGTAGTAGACACATTTCTCACTTAACTCTGATAAGCGATTTCTGTAGTTTACACAGCTCCAACTCTTCATATGCCTGAAATCCCTAGCATTAATTAAAGTATGAAAAGTATCACCAAGTATGTTATTTATATTAATGACTATGTGGCCTAGTGGGATGGTGCTTATTACCAAGCCTGCTGACCTGAGCTCTATCCCAGGAGCTCACCTGATGGAAGCGGAGAAACAATTCCTCAAGGCTGTTCTCTGTCTGACTCCCACGAACATCATGGTATTCCTGCATGTATATGTACACATATTTGTTGTTCGTTTGTGGGTTTTTTTGAATCAGAGCCTTTCTATTATGTAGCTCTGAATGTCCTGCTACTTGCTATATAGACCACCAGGCTGGCTTCATGCTTACAAAGATCCATATTCCTGTACTGAGATTAAAGGTAAACAACCAGCCTAGAAATAAATTTTTAAAATGTTTAAAAGTTTATGGGAAACATAGTATTATTTTCTTAATGACAATTATTCCACTTAAACTTTTAGCACCAAGTATTCTCCCTGGAACATAATAAATAGATTATTTTGTTACAAGACAAATTTTAATAGTTTACAAAACTCAGACCTTTATATAATTTTATATATTCTATGTAGAATTCATAAAATCATCAGCCTGAATACTCAAAGGAAGCAAATGAGTATAAATGACACTAGCTGGGTGAATTAGGAATTACAGTAGAATAAAAACAGGAACGTGATTGTGTGGATCCGAGAGGGGTATATGGGATGAGACATGGGATTAGAAGGGTATTCCTAGAGTCAAGATTTAGGAACTCATAGATAAAATGACATTTAGAAGCCATTGTGTAAAAAGTTCTAAACTGGGGAAAGCATGGTTTTAAAGTCTTTGCTTAGCATGCATGAAACCCTGGGGTAAATATCTGATACCACAATAATAAGCAGATAAGGAATAAAGAAGGAAAAGAAAGGAAGATGCACTCACCTCACTTTAACCTGAGCATACTCCTAAGGTTTTCAGTATCTCATTGAATCCTCACCACTTGCTTTATAGGAGAGCACCACCACGTTCAGACGGCAAACAAACAAACAAACAAACAAAAAAAAATAAAGCACAGAGAAGGAAGGTCCATAAACGGAGAGAGCCAAGTTTGGACCATGGTGACTCTGATTGAACAACTACTTTTTGTCCAAATCCTAATTCTTCAGCTAAAGTAGTAACTAAGGCTTAATATGATATTTTCCCAGTTAGACATGTTTATCTAAGTTTCAATACCACATTATCCTTGAAGAGATTTAGTGTAGCTGTTTATCTTAAAGTTATTCCTGCATTTGTATCTATACATAGCACATGACACAGCGATTTTGCTAAGATTATACCCATGTGTTCACACATATAACAAAGGTCATGTAGTTAATGATCCTTAGCGGTCTCACTTATACTATCCCTCCCTGTTGGGAGATAATAATGTGCCTCACCACTGGAATGTCCATGTAAATGTAAACTCAAGCAGCGGAGCACTATCTAGCAAGCAGAATGAATAGTCAACTGTACTCAACATAGATGAATCTTCCAATGTTTATATACATAAACAAGGCACAGAAGAGCAAACACTGGATGAAACCCTGTATATATAACGGAACAATAGGGACCTTTGTGTTGTGAAAAGTCAGCACAGTAGCTACCTTTTGTGTGTTGGACCAGAAGGTACTCTGTGGAGGTTTAATGCCAACTGCTAACATTCCAATTTCCAAAGCTAAGAGTATTGGCTGTATGAATGTTTATGTTTAGATGCATGCAGTGTTCTTAAGCTGTAATGTCAGTTCTTACACACATACATAATGCTTTAATAAACATCTTATTATTAGGAAATCAAATGTTTTCAGTGAGAATAGAGTGGTTGCTCACCAAGCATATGCTAAACAGGGCAAATAGTCTTAAGTATTATCCTATTGAATCAAAAACATTGCTTTGTGTGTTCAACTTCATATATGTAGCCCTCTAACCCTGGTATTATTTAACTAGATTTGTTTAGAACACTAAAGAAAAATCATTCAAGAGTTTCACTCTCTAGTTATAGATCTGGGAAAAAAAATCTGCATGCCAATGGCTTTTGCATCAGACCAGTGTGGATGCAGAGTTCTGGGCACAAGGAGCTGGGATTTTCAGAAAAATGTAATGAGCGTGGTTAAGGAGACCCAGAGATTGTTTTCAGAAAGGTTTATGTTGCCACAGTCTCTTGGGAGATAACAAAAGATGCGTGATCCAGGCATGAGTCTATGTAGAGAAGGAAGGTTTTTTTGGCTGTGTCTGTGCGGTCAAATTTAACTGTAAAGGACAGCAATATAAAGTGACAGTTGCAGTAAACAGAGGTACCAGGCACAAATCAACGTTAACCATCTTAAATTGCCTTCAGCTCCCTCACTGAATTTTTCAATTGCACGAGCTCTAATCGCCATTAAAGCAGTTCCAATATCTGAGAAAGTATGAATTAGACATACAATTTTATCTACCATGAGGCTATTATGGGCAAATTTATTTTGTTTTTCTCCCTCACTGATGTCACCCAACCACATGAGAAAGCATAGTAGTCCTTAGAATCATAATGTAAAATATTTAGAGGGGTCAAATGCTCATAGCTTTTAAGTATTAAAATGAGAATACTTGTCCCAGAGCACATAAAACATCATCCACAGTAAGAAAATATTAATAAATGATGGGTTACTTAAATTGTGCAGCCTGTGGCTTCCCTAGATAAAGAACCAGAGAGTTCTTTATAAGCTTGTTTTGGGAACATCAGTCATCTCCTCACTAGTAGAACGTAAATAAGCACACAAATGTCCTTTGCGCTGACACACTTATCTCCATGTTAATCTGTAATTAATTTAGAAAGCAGTATATATATATATGAATATATGAGTTGGGACCAGAATCAGCTTTATGTCCTACAACAGAGTAATAAATATGATCATTAACAGATAGAGTACATGGAAGACTGTTCAACTTACTGTTAGTGTTACACATTGGATAGCCGCTTCAGATTTTCGTTCCGTATGGATGGGCATCATATAATGCCCTGGTGACCTTTAGAAAAAAACTCCTGATTAAATGCTGTTGTACTTCATGGTGACATTTCTCTCCTTGTACTACCAGATTTGATGTGTATGGCTTAATAATGCAAGCAGGCACGAATGTTAATAACTTCACAATTCATTGCTTTGCTATTTTTTAATGCACATGAAATTTAGTACAAGTTTCGCTGGCTGCAGGCTTACATGAATCATATAAATTAGAGGGTAACAAAAGAACGTATTAGCATTTGTTAGCTGAGATGCACGGATTTTGTTCCAACCATTTTAATATGTACTACAACTTTTCTACCCTCAAGTTAAAAAGCCTTTCAATTTTTCAACCAACATCATAATTGAATTGGTTCTCTTTTCTGCCTAAGGATAACGATTTCACACTGATGGAATCCTTATTAGATTCTAAGGATTATATTGATGCTTCTGGTTTTTAAAGTCAAACAACTCACTTCAAGGGACAAAGGGATTTCAGTTAAATTATGAGTTAAATATGAAAATTGTGGTGTATTTGGGGAAAGAGCTTGTTTAATTATTATTGAAAAATAAGCACAAAATTATCTAATAATTGATTCACAGGAGAAATGGCCCCACACCGAGATGGCTCTACAATCTAAAATTCCATAGAGCAAAACTAGCCCCAAACCATTGGTATTTTTCACACCAGGTGGTATTTTGTTGGTTTTTCTGATGAGCACACTTTTAAGTTTTTATTTGAAGTGGAATTCATAAGATAGTATGTTTCTTCTTGCTGATGAGAATGTTGGGTTTCTGAGAAACATTGTCATGCTTGAACTGAAACGAACAGCTTCATAACCAGTTTTGAATAAGTCTCAGTTGTTCTCAGAGTCTGAGTTGTATACTGAGAAAGACATTTTAATTTTGCAAAACTAAAACTTCTACTGTCAGGAATAACAAAGTACAATGATGCACAAGTTATATTAAAACTCATTATTTTGAACATTAACAATTTTAAGTTAAAACAAAATCACACATATGATCTTTAGGGATAAGTGAGATAGTCCTAGAATTTTAAAATAATAAATCTAAAAATAATGGTGTATATATTGTATCTGAATGATTTTGATTGGCTATATTATACTTTATTTTATTTCTTCATTGCCCTTCCTTTCGGGCTTAACCTTGCAACTTATATGCAAATAAGGGAGTTGATATAAAGGAAAAGTAGAAAGTTACTAGAGAAAAGGCCAATCTCTGTGATTTTCTTGGCTCTCAGCCACAGAAAGAATCTCTCCTACACTTCTCCTCTCTCTCTCTCTCTCTCTCTCTCTCTCTCTCTCTCTCTCTCTCTCCCTCTGTCTCTCTCTCTCTGTCTCTGTCTCTCTCTCTCTCCAATGGTGGGAAAATAATATAACTCATAGAACCAAATAATGATTTCCATTCTGAAGAGACATGGAAGAAGGCAACGTGCGGTTTCTCATTAGCAGCAAAAATAGTGTTATTTGAAAGTTGCCATTGGAATAAAATTTTTGGACTATTTATTTTGCTCTGTATTCCTGATTTAATGATTCAAAGCCAGAGAGAGTGAGAGGAGAGAGAGAAAAAGAGAGAGAGAAAGGAGGGAGAGAGAGAGAGAGAGAGAGAGAGAGAGAGAGAGAGAAAGAGAGAGATAATTTTTTTAGTTGAGCCAAAATCCACTTCTTTTCAGGATATAGGCAAGTATTTGTTTAATTAGATCATCACAGGATATTATGGTAAAAAGTGCTAGAGTTTTCTAGAGAAAACCCTGGCTATCACTATCAGAAATGAGAAGTGATAAAATTCAGTATCCATAAATACAACAAGACAGTAATGATGGTAGGTTTTTATTCAGACTCCCTTGTTATTGGGAGGTCAGTGTACTGCTTTCCTATAGTATGAACTTAATAGAAACCACATGTTAATGGTAAGCATGACATTTAAATAGGTAAAATGTTGAATGGTGGGAAATTGTTATATAATAATATTAAGATTTTAGTTCTGTCTATTCTCAACTTATTAACAACACACAACAAAATAATCAATGACTTATTAACCTTTTCTTCAAAATGAGATAATAACAGTATCAGTGCTACAGTGAATATAATAATTAAATAATCAATATGAAATGCCAAGCATAATACTTGACACACAATAAATGCTACAACACATTAGCTTTCAATGACTATTATTTTCATCATTATGTTTCTTTCGCATGAATTTCCCAAGATCTACATGGAAAAAAAAACCTTTTATTTAACCTCAGTTGACAACCCTGAACATTGATCAATACAAAGTTGGAAAATCACTAAGCATTAATTGTAATCGAAATTATACATTAAAATACACTAGAAAAAAGAACTGTTGAATGGCTATCACAAATGAGAGTGCAATATTAACATCTATCTCATGTGATACAGAGTTCATGAAGTTGTTCATTAAGATGGCCAGTTGCCTTCATCTGTAGGACTGAATTTCTCAAAGGAGAGAATGAGACGAAGGTGGGATCGTCTTTGCCAGAGGCAACTGGCTATGAATTAATTCTGAATCTTGGCGCTGTCATAGACAACATTCCACACTCCACTGCATGGAGTTAATATTGCATATTCAAACAGAATATTCAGCTGAAATTTATTATTTAACAAATCATTGAATATCTACATGTATTCAGAATGACCCAAGAAAGTAGATATTAGTCTTATTTTTACCAAGAAAAAAACTTCAGCCCATATAATCTTCTTAGTAAGCCCCAGAATCTACTCAGTTAAAAATATATTGCTGAAGAAACATGGTCCTAATAACTCTCCTGTTTGGTATTACCAAAGAAAAGGCTACAAAAGTCCTCTGGTTTCACTAGCTGACAGGTGGCCTAAAACTGCCATCGAAGTCATACATTTGACATAATATTACTGCTTTCTTCCTAGCTGTACAGAAGTCTTCCGAAGTGAGATAATGTTACCTAGGTTACTTTGCAGAAATTTAAGGCTTCTTTTGCTAAAACACTTGCTTTACTCACAATTTCTGCAGTCTGATAAGTGACATTGAAAAGAATAAAATAAAGTTAGCTGGATTCTTAGTCCAGTGTTGTCTTTGTCTCCTTTGTTGCCTTAATCACTCAGATTGAATTCTGTTATGCAGGTCTCATGTATTCCTGTTGAATGTTTGAGAAAGTTCATTTAGAGCTGTACACAATTGACCTATTTTTCCTCAAACTCCATCTTCCCTGCATTAGGCACCATAACCAGAAATACCAATAAAGAAGAAACAAGAGCCAATATCTGAAGTCCCAGAAGAACCCATCTATTCACAGAAATGGACTGTCTATTTCCATTTCATTAGTCTACACTTTGCCCTCATTTATCCTGTCCTTTATTGTATAACTCCTCCATCTCCCTATGTGAGAAGGTGATCTGTGAACACACTTCCCTATTTTTTGTTTGTTGGCCATTTTATATATGTTTAACTTCTTATAAGCTTGCAGACCTGAAGTTGGTAATGTTTTGTCTGTTGTCATTATTATTTTATCACTGTTATATAGTTGTTTTGTTATCTAGTATTAGAAGTAGTATAATAGTTAAGATTATTAAGAGTCGATTCCTGAGTTCAAATCTTGGCTTCACTATGCTCGTTAAATTTCCTAGTCTGCTTTACTTTTCTACTTTGAGCACAGGTTTACAGTAGCATCAGTTTCTCCTATGTATAAGATGGCACAAGATATGATCTGGGTGACCATCTTAATGAATATGAAGAGGTGTATAAGAGGAAAAGAACAACCAGAACAAATGAAATGGAATCAGCATACGCAAATATTTCTGCAATGGAAGATGAAAATCATGTCATTAAAAAAAAAACTAAAGCTATAGGATCAATAGAACAATGAAATTATTTTAATCAAAATAAGGGAAATAATCACTTAGAGATTCTTTGCACAAGCATGATTGTATCAGGAGTACAGAAAATTGATAAGATATGGTTTTACAGAAATCATATCAGAGGCAGTGATCGGAGAAAACATCCTGATTCATAGATTTTAGAGATAAAATAATAGAAATATTAAGAAGAGATTATGAATAGAATTTTAAATATTCTAAGAGAAGAGAGAGAAAACAAGTTATGTGGTAATTTTCTTGGACATTTACCATGAACTAGCAATGGTGTAGTGAGAACTAAGATACAGTATGAGATCTACTGCATTGCCTTGCTTAAAACACAACCATTGTTTTCTGACACATTAACTTCCCTTTGGGTAGCAACTCCTTCCTTCAGCTCAAGAGTGGGATGTAGGACTTTGGACTAAACCAATGCCCATACCTCATACTCATAGCATTGGTAGTTGTTCAAGGATACTCATCTAACTCAATAAAAATACCTTCCTGGGGTTTTTAAGACACGTTTATAGTCTTGTCATTCCACAAATTAAAGGTAGATGTTCTGTGGTGAGGGGCTTTGCAATATATTTTTTTCCGCTTGTAAGGAGTCACTGGAAGATAGCAAAGATTAGAGCAAAATAACAGAATTGTTATGTAATGAAGTGACTAATGTAGCGAAGCCAAGCCTGACACTTGCATGTAAGCCTCATAGCTAATGAAATTTTAATAGACTGAATGCTCAGGAAATGATGCTTGGCACTCCTGGGAGATGAGATGCATAAAAGGTCTTCACTTAAGACCAATCAGTAATCCTCTAACCAAATGCTTCCACTCCAACAAAATCCTGGATATTTTGAGAGAAATAGATCTTGGTAACTAGTGGAAATATTGATTATTAACAAAATCATTATGTTTAATGAAATGTAGGAATGATATGATAAAAGTTACAATGTACGTAATCAATCCGTTTCTAAAGCACAGGAGTTTCAGAGGAAGATTTATATTCCTACTTAAAAAAAATCTATCATTAATACATGTACCATTATCATTTAAAATTGTTCCATGTTATTGGCTAGACTATTTGTATTAGCTAGGATACTTTAAGTTCTCATTTGATCTCTACCATGTCTTTTGCAAGTGCACATAATTAAACTACTTTAAGGACAAAGTCAAGAATAGAGCTATAGATAAATATGATATTCAACACTGAGACTGTCTAATTAAATCATCAGGCATATTTTGGTTTACATTCATATTATTATTATGCTGATAGTCTATTGGTTTGATTTTTCAAATTTGAAGCATATAATCGTATATCAAAATCTCAGTGAGTTACTGGACACTCACACTAGGCTTACTCCTGTATAACAAAAAACAGGGTTGGTGAGCTTCTGTGCCAGTATAACTTTATGGTAGAAATTTGGAAACTTGCTGCAGAGCAAAGTCGCTGAACTATTTGAAACAGCAAGATCAACTCCGAAATATGAAATTTTGAGAACAAGAAAATGATTCTAAAATTGTTCATTTCTGTATCATTTAGCATGATAAAATATTAAAAGCAATAAAAATGCTTTAAAAAGATAATAAATAAATTGTTGCTAAACTATACATCAGAGGAGCTAGAAATCATTAAAAATGTTTTCACAGGAGAATTTACACTAAGAGAAAACTCTGTCATGTATGTTTAATAAAAAGTAAGATATGGCAAATAGTAACATACCATATGGCTATTTTAATACACATAACCAAAGAAACTTTTAATTATCATAGGATGAAGGGAATCTAGAAATTCCTCTGTGAAAACTGTTGTGATTATTTCACTGTTGCAGCACTAGGGAGAGCAGTCCCTGGGAGCATGAGAGCAGGAGAGCTGTCCCTGTCCATCACTGGATTCAGCACTTGGGAGAGCAACCTTGCACCTCACCAGGGAAGCACTGTAGAGTGAGTGCTGATTTTAGGTAGGCTAGAGGTTGTGAGTGAGACAGCATTGAGGTCATGAGTTGAAAAGCTGGCCCTGCCTCTGAAAGACATGAGATGATGTGGGCACAGTAGAGTTGTGTTCCCCATTCCTTGCTACCTAGAGCTAGCAGAACAACTGTCGCCAGGGTCATAAGAGTGGGAAAGCTGGCCAGCTCCTCACCTGGGCAGTACAATAGAGATGCCCTAATGGTGTGGGCATAAGTAAACCAGTCGGGAGGTCATGAGAGCTGGCTTCACCCCTTTCCCCCTATAACATCAAGTGAGCTAGACAGGGCAGTACTGGAGAGCTTACCTTGGTGGTGTGGGTTACAAAGAGAGGAGGTGGACTGACCAACTCAGCTATCATCCAAGTCCTGATCCAGGGCTTTGAATTGGCCACCAATGTCTTTGAATTGGTGAAGTGTATGAATAATCTGGTCCTGTATTTACAAAGCTGCAGAAACTCCATGGCATGGGGCAACAACGGAATATCCTAAATGAATCTCTGGGTGTGTGGATTCAGTATTGATAGTGTAACATAAGCCAGAGGCCTTGAACCAGACCAATGACTCATTGGAATGAGTGTTTGCAAGTGAAGATGTGTGGACAAAAGCATCACTGTATGATGCACTGTGACACACTGCAGCTTATACAATGAATTGTTTTTATGGTGGGGTGATTGCAAGGGTGGTGGGTAAATATGAAGGGACAAGGACAGAGATGAGTGGGATTGGGGTGCATAATGCGAAATTCACAAAGAATCAATTTAAAAAGGTTTTTCAATTAATATATTTTATTTATTTATATTCCATTTGTTATCCTCCCTTTGTTATCCTCCCTTGGTCCCCCCTCCTAGAGTTCTCCACTCCATTCCTCTTCCCCCTTGCTTCTGATAAGGTGCTACTTTATCAGAGACCCACCACACCTCCCCCTTCCCTGGGGCTTCAGGTCTTTCCAAGATTAAGCACATATTCTCCCACCTAGGCCAGAACAGGCAGACTTCTACATATGTGCCATAGACTCCAGATCAACCCATGTATGCTCCTGGTAGGTGGCTCAGTCTCTGGGAGCTTCTTGGGGTCTGGTTTAGTTGAGACTGATGTTCTTCTTATGAGATCACTATCCCTTTGAGCTTCTTCAATCCTTCCCCTAATTTAACCATAGAGGTCCCTGACTTCGGTCCAATGCTGGGGTTGTAACTATCTGCTTCTGTCTTAGTCAGCTGCTTGTAGGGCCTCTAAGATGGTCAGCCATGCCAGGCTCCCATCTGTAAGCACATTGTAACATACTAGTGTCAGGCCTTGGTGTCCCCCCATGAGATGGATTCCAAGTTGGGCCGGTCATTGGACCACCTTTCTTTCAGTCTCTTCTCCATTTTTGTCCCTGATATTCTTTTAGATAGGTACAATTCAGGAATTTTGACTGTGGGGTAGTAACCCTGTTCCTCCACTTGATGCCCTTTCTATCTACTGGAGGTGGAATTGTCAAGTTCCCTTTCCTTAATGTTGGGCATTTTGGCTAAGGTCACACCAATGAGTCCTGAGAGTGACTCACCTCCTGGGCCTCTGGTACTTTCTAGAAGATACCTCCACATTCCAATCCCTGAGGCTGCTTATTTCCATTCATTCTCTTGGTTATCTGAGCTCTTCTCCTGTCTCCTCTCCCATATATCAAATCCTGTTCCCCCTTTCCTCTCCTTCTTCCCTCTCCCACACAGGTCTCTTCCTCCCTCTGCCTCCTGTAATTATTTCCTTCCCCTTCTAAGTGGGATCGAAGCATCTTCACTTAAGCATTTGCTTATTACACTTCTTACTGTCTGTAGGTTGTATTCTAGGTATTCTGTACTTAACTTTTTGACTAATATCTACTTATCAGTGAGTACATAGCATACATGTTATTTTGGGTCTGAGTTACCTCACTCAGGACAATTTTCTAGTTCCATCCATTTGCCTACAAAATTCATGATGTCCTCATTTTCAATAGCTGAGTAGTATCCCACTGTGTAAATAAACCACATTTTTGTATCCATTCTTTTATTGAGGAACATCTGGTTTGTTTCTAGTTTCTGGCTATTACAAATAAGGCTGCTATGAACATGGTGGAGTACATGTTCTTGAGTTATGGTGGGACATTTTTTGGGTATATTTTCATGAGTGGTATAGCTAGGTCTTCAGGTAAAATTATTTTCATTTTTCTGAGGAACCACCAGATTGATTTCCTGAGTGGTTGTACCAGTTTGCAATCCCACAGACAATGAAGGAGAGTGTTCCGCTTTCTCTACATCCTTGCCAGCATGTGCTGTCACTTGAGTTTTTGATCTTAGCCTGGTTGGTGTGAGGTAGAATCTCAGGATCCTTTGTACTTGTCTGATAACCAAAAACTTTGAGCATTACTTTACGTGCTTCTCAGTTATTATAGAATTTTTTTGGTGTGAATTATGTTTAGCTTTGTACTTCATTTTTGTAATTAGGTTATTTAGGTGTTTGGAAGGTAACTTCTGGAGTTCTTTATATACTTTGGAAATTAGTCCTCTGTCAGATGTAGGGTAAGTGAAGTTTTTTTCCAATCTGTAGGTTGCTGATTTTCCCTATTGACTTTGTCCTTTGCCTTACAGAATCTTTTCAGTTTCATGAAGTTTCATTTATCAATTGTTGATCTTAGAGCCTGAGCCACTGTGAAGTTCTTATCATATAGATCTTTCATTTGTTTGGTAAAAGTTACACCAAAATATTTCATACTATTTGTGGTTATTATGAAGGGTGTTGTTTCATTAATTTTTTTCTCAGTCTGTTTATCATTTATGTAAAAGAAGGCTACTGATTTATTTGAGTTAATTTTGTATCCAGCCGCTTTGCTGAAGTTGTTTCTAGTTGTTGATGTTGTAGTAGTTCTCTGGTAGAATTTTTGGGGTTGCTTATGTACACTATTATATCATCTGCAAAGAGTGATACTTTGACTTTTCATTTCCAGTTTGTATTTCCTTGATATACATTTGTTGTCTAATTGCTCTAGCTAGAACTTCAAATAATATGTTGAATAGATAAGGAGTGTCCAACCTTGTCTTGTTCCTGATTTTAGTGGGATTGCTTCTAGTTTCTTTCCATTAAATTTTATGTTGGCTGTTAGTTTGACATATATATTGCTTTTATTATGCATAGGTATATGCCATGAATTTCTGATTTCTCCAGAACTTTTAACAAGAAAGTGTGTTGTATTTTCTCAAAGGCCTTTTCAACAACTAATGAGATGTTCATGTTTTTTTTCCTTGAGTTTGTTTATATAGCACATTATGTTTATGGGTTTTCATATATTGAATCTTCCCTGCATCCCTGGGATGAAGCCTGCTTGATAGTGGTGAATGATGGTCTTGATATGTTCTTGAATTTGGTTTGTGAGAATTTTATTGAGTATTTTTGCATCAATATTCATAAGCAAGATTGCTCTGAAGTTCTCTCTTTTTGTTGGATGTTTGTGTGGTTTAGGTTTCAGAAGGAATTAGGTAGTGTTCCTTCTGTTTCTATTTTGTAGAATATTTTTAGGGTATTGATATTGGTATTGGTATTGGTATTAGCTCTTCTCCAAGAGTCTGATAGAATTCTGTACTAAAACCATCTGGCCCTGGGCTCTTTTTAGTTGGGAGGTTTTTGAAGACAGTTTCCATTTCCATAAGAATTATGGATCTGTTTAGATAGTTTATCTGATTTTGATTTAACTTACATGGTATATGTCTAGAAAATCATTTATTTCATCTAGATTTTCCAGTTTTATAGAGTATAGGCATTTGTAGTAGGTTTTGATGGTTTTTGTTGTTGGTGGTGGTGGTGGTGCTGGTGGTCTTTTTTAATTTCCTAAGGTTCTGCTGTTATGTCTTCCTTTTCATTTCTGATTTTCTTGATTTGTATAGTATCTCTAGGCCATTTAGTTAGTTTGGCTAAGGGTTTAACTAACCTTGTTGATTTTCTCAAGTAACCATTTCTTGGTTTTGTTGATTCTTTATGTTCTCTTTGTTTCTAACTGGTTGATTTCAGCCCTCAGTTTGATTATTTCCTGCCATCTATTCCTCTGGGGTATGTCTGCTTCTTTCTATTCTAGAGATTTCAGGTGTGCTGTTAAGGGGCTTGTATGGGATCTCTCCACTTTCTTTATAAAGGCATTTAGTGTTATGAATTTTTCTCTTAATGTTGCTTTCATTGTGCCCCATAAGTTTAGGTATGATATGTCTTAATTTACATTGAATTCCATAGTGTTTGATTTCTTTCTTTATTTCTTCTCTGACCAAGTTATCAGTGAGTAGAGTTGGTAAGTTTCCATGGTAAGTTTCTGTTGTTTTTGTTGTTATTGAAGTCTAGCCTTAGTCCATAGTGATCTGATAGAATGTAGGAGCTATTCCAATCTTCTTGTATATGTTGAAGCTCATTTTATGTCTGATTATATAGTCAATTTTGGAGAAGGTTCTATAAATTCCTAAGAAGAAGACATATTCTCTTGATGTGGGGTGAAATGTTCTGTAGATATCTGTTAAATCCATTTAGCTCATAACTTCTGTTAGTTTCACTGTGTCTCTACTTAGTTTCTCATTCAATGACCTGTCCATTGATGAGAGTGGGCTGTTGAAGTCTTCCACTATTATTGTGTGTTTTGAACTTTGGTAAAGTTTCTTTTATGAATGTGGGTGTCCTTGCATTTGAGGGATAGATGTTCAAGATTGAGACTTTCTCTTATTGAATTTTTCTGTCCCTGGTTACTGTGGACCTCCTGTGACACTGGTTACTGTATACTTCCTGGGAGGCTCACAAGCTGTAACATTTGGGCAAGCATTGGGCCATTGGTCTGCTTTCAGTGGGGAAGTGGGACTGAAGGGAGATGGAGACTAGGTAAGGGTAGGGGATGGATAGGTCTCTAGTCTTCTGGGCTGTGTGGATGTCCCAGATGGCATTGGTGGACAAAATTCTTACCCATGTCCTTGGTCACTGAAGACCTCCTTGGAAGCAAACACACTGCAGCATTTGGACAAGTCTTTCCAGGCTGCTGGCCCAGGTGGAGAAGTAGATTGGAAGCAAGAAAACATTCTTTAAAAGGTTACAAATAGAGTAATCTGGACTTGTGGCAGTCATCTAAATGAGTAAGGCATTCCTGAGGATTGAGTCCCCAGCCTTGGAATATGACACTGAACTTTCTCTGTGTATGTTTGTATGAGCCACACTGCAAATTCAAATGTCTGGTTAGCATATGAAGGAAAGTTCCCACTCACCTGGTGCCTATGTTGACTATTGTGAGAATAGAGAGGTTCTGTCTTCTAATATGTTATAAAGAATAGATACCTATTAGAGGAGCTTAACCAATAAGAGTTTGAAGTTATCATAAATCTCCAGGAGCTTCTTAGAAGTCGAATCATTCTAAATGAAGTCTGCTCTCTGTTACTTCAGACCCAGCTGGGCTCCATGGGGGATGGTAACTGAGCAACAGAGAGCTACTAAAAAATAAGGCAGTCACATACATACCCTCTTTCCTTCTTCTCATAATGTCCTACTCAGCTTTGTGTGTTTCTTTTACTCTTTTCCCGTTTTTTCTCTTTTATTTCCTCAACAAACTGTTTCTAAGTGTATACTGATGATGGAAAACACCCTACAACATGCAGACTCAACATCTTATTTCAGGCTGTCCAAAAAAAGTCTTAGTCTTTTTTCTAATTTCAGTGACACTAAGAGCATCTTGTTAGTTTATTTGAGTCATGTTTACTTACTTCTCCTGCCTTAATACATGTTAGCCAAGAGAGCAATGTCACCAACTAGTCAATCTCTGTGTCAGTGCCAACTCTAGAGTTTGAGGAGGGAGGTCAGAGTCTGAGAAATTAACACAAAGTGTTTTCCTTGTTTTTGTGTTTTATGTTTCTGAATTATTAAATGTGAACATGGAGCACTTTTATACTAATGGCAAAATTATGAAAGAAAATGATCTCCTACATTTTAGGAGGCAATGCACATACTAGGAGTGTCTGTGAAAGACAGTAGAGGGTGTTACTAATAACTTGCTCAAGGTCTCACATGAGGCAGAAAGTGCTTTGGCTAGGAACTCCTGAACAAACCCTTCTTAGTACTACAATCTCTGCTCCCACACAGTTCCTTCACTAACGATTCTGGGTTGCAATGACAAAGAAACATAATTTAGAGACCTAACTTTTCCCCTTCCCCCAGGAGAAGGTGGTTTAAAAAGTGGAAATAGCACCACATTCACCCCAGGAGAATAGTGGGAGAACATATCCCTCTACAAAGAAGTCACTTACTCTCATTGGCTTTAGATGTGTAAACTGAGTGGGCTTGAACTAGGGACTGCACAGCTTCCGAAGCACACATTCTGAAATACTTGGTAAGAGTAATTCCTAAAATAATGAGCTTCAAATATTAACCAGGTAGTTTATGACAGTGAAATCTGCACTCCTAAGCTATTTTGTTATCTGTATCACAAAGGGATTTTCAATATTTGAGGTGCTGGTCATTTATTACAGTCTCTACCCTGTCATTCAGGTAGCAAGACACCACATTTCAATAGGTTTTTAAACCCTCCTTCATGGCTCATTAACATGGATGGACATAACGGCAGAGGTCATAAAACAAAATAGCCTCCTACACTTAGTTGATAAATAGGTCAATCAGGTTACTGCATGGCGACAACAACATCCCTGATAAGCACAAATTGAAACCTCACACATAGCTAATTGTATATGGAATGACCAATATGTCAATTAAGAAATAAGTCCTATAAAATAAAATAGTATCAACTACATGGAACTTCTTTACTATTTTGCTTTCTTCTGGTTATATACTACAATTATCCCACTGAGAAATTGTCATTTTTCTTTATTGTTTAGGCAGAGGCAGAGAGAGAGAGAGAGGAGAGGTGAATGAGAGCAGTTCATATGCCCTGAGCTAAATCATTGTGGAGCATTTTCTTACTCTAAGAACAAATGTTGAACATTTCATGATAACTACTTTTTATTGTTTTTTTTTCTAATGCCCATTGTGTAGTATCATTATCTTAGTTTTAGGTCAATTTGCCTCCCTTTTCTTCTTTTCTCCTCTTCAAACAATATATTTTCCACACTCTAAATGTACCCGAGTTCCTTTCCTGATAATCAAAAGTCTGTCAGGAGGTTTTCTGGCATCCCACCCTGGTATTATACTGTTTGACATCACTCAATAATATATTGCACAATGAACAAACAATTGTTACTCTTCACTTTCTGATATATGTCAAAACAAATGGCTATTTCAGATTTAGTTCTCACTGAGTGACATTTCTATGTAGTGTCATGCTTTCTTTTATCAACCTTAGCTTCCTGGAATGAAAAGTCTCAAGACCAAATATTAGCTCTCTTATTCCTGAGCTCGTTTTAGCAACTTGTCAAACACAGAGATTCATTATATACAATTCCATGAAACAACTTGTCATGTCCTAACTATTCAACTGTGCTATTATCTCCAGCAACACTGCCATGAAGACTGGACCCTGTTTTCAAGATTCTGATTTTATAATCAATATTTCTGTTGGACTTTCACTTTACCAATATTCCAGGTTTTAGGATTGCTGGTAGACTGTAACAAGACTATGTTGTGTGGTAATCAAACAACAAAAAATCAAGCCCATTCAGTTTACATATTTAAATGTAATAATTAAGCTAACTTTCCAAACAAAACCTGCATAAGATTGGATCAAGCAATAGTTCCTAATGGATGGGGATGAGCCCGTGAGTCTCCAGTCCTCTATAACAGATATTGGCAGTCAACCATTATTGGAAAGAGGGCGTCGCTTTCTTTAGTAGTTTAGCAACTTGCTTTAAGAACCTTATTAAATTTGGTGGGTTATACCCAAAAGGAAGACATGAAAATTTAGTGGAGGGACTTACTGAGAAGAAAGTTTCAAAAGAAAGGGTTGGTATAAGAGAAGTAAAGAGAGCACACACAGGTCACGACAATTACTAAATTTCATCATATATACACAGGAAACTGTCAAATAATTTAAACATTTTTAATACAGAAGTTCATGAATTTATAAAACAAGCAAAACTAGAAAAGTGGTGAATTAATGAGCAGAGATCCAATGACACAGATGCAATGAATCCAGTTGAAAACTAAAACCAAAAATGAGCGTATTTAACAGATCCATTATGATTTGCATTTCTAGCATTATTGTAGAGTCTTATAAAAGATGAAATTCTAAATCTGAATTAGATGGGCCTGGTCCTCAACTTCAGCGACACATCTCAAAGTGGAAAAATTATTTCACCCACATAAACTTAATTTCTATTTTTTATTTTTCCTCTTTCTAGTTCATCTAGTAACAGTTAATACAGACATCCTCAGTTAATATAGACATCCTCAGTCACACCAATTGTTCCTTTTCCCCAAGTCATAATTTTTTTCATTTTTTTTTTTTTTGGTTTTTCAAGACAAGGTTTCTCTGTGTAGTCCTGTTTTTTTCTTTTTAATAGAGAACTATATTTAATGTAAAGTCTCTGTCCACATGATCATTCTTGGATAAATATATTTTGTAACTTGGTTAATATAGGAAGCAGAATAAATAAGCTCATGTTTGAATCTTGGTAGTCCTGAACTAAAAAGCAGTAATGTGAAGCAACCACACTGTAAAGCAATTGACTTAAAACAAAAACAACAAACAAACAAACAAACATACTGTTCGTCTCATTCAACCCTGCTCCAATCTCCTTAAACTCTCTCTTTATAAAGTATCAACTCTTGCTGACAATCTAACTCATACGAAACAACACATAGAATCCAACCTCTCTAAATACCTAGTGGTGTACTGTAACAAACCCATGCAAGGTTATCTTTACACCAAAGCTGTTCTAGTTTGCTTTCTATTGCTATCATAAACATCACGTCCGAAAGCAACATGAAAAGGAAAGAGATTAGTCTGTTTACACTTTCACATCACAGTCAATCAGATAGTGAATCAGAAGTCAGTATAGGAACTCTACACAGGAAGCTGGAAGCAAAAACCATGAGAAAATGTTGCGAACTAGCTTGTTCCAACTTCTCAGTGGGCTGGGCCTTCCTGTGTCAATCATTAATTAATAACCTGCCCCCATGGAGTCTATTAGCCAATCTGGTGAAGATATTTTCTCAGCTGTGTGGTTTCTTCTTCCCAGATGAGAAAAAGCTGACAAAAATCTAAGTATCACAAATGTTAATCCATCAATATATTCTTCAGATTTACATTATTTCTGCCTGGGATCCTTCTCCAGAACTATGTCAGTCTTTGTGTTGCTATTCTTCCTGCCATGATGACAATGGACTAAACCTCTGAACTCTAAGCCAGATCCACTTAAATGTTTTCCTTTATAATTGTTTCCACAATCATGGTGTCTCTTTGCAGTAATAGGAACCCTAACTAAGACAGAGACTTTCCCTCCTCCAGTCCCCCACATAGAGTGCTTTATGTTCTTTGCTCTCTGCCTCAAGAAACTGCTGCCTTTACCCTTTCAGAGTCTTTACTTCTTTTGTCCCTAGACACTGAATTCTTAGTTTGCCTCTGGGAAGGACCTGGTCCTTGGGCAGCCAACCATCACCTCTGATACCCACAACATTGCAATAGGGCCATGAACTTCTTGGGAGGTAACCCACAGCTGTCAGTTTGGATTTAGGACCAACACCAAGAACTCATGGCTATAGAGATGATAAACTTAAGAAGAGAAGTTACTATTATCATTTTGCTAAACTGGTAGATTATATAGGCTTTTAAATATTTATCTAAACTCAGTTTAGTGTACCTTACACTACTCATCAGAGAAATTTCATTTGCAGTGGATGGAAGTTGTTACAAAGAACCACAGACGATCAAAGTGCAGAGAACCTGACGGTGGAGTGTTCATCCCATACAGGGTTTCTATACACCACTCCCTCCCCACAAGACTAAGGGAACATTATAGAAGAGGGCACATAGGTTGGCATAGTAGACAGCTCCAAAACAGCATCTTCTGGATATGATACACGGTTGTATTAATGAGTTCTCAATAATCATGTTTGTCTACAGCAGACTTCCACACGATAGAGCTAGTCAATTTTCCAGACTAGAAAACTGACTCTCTCTCTCTCTCTCTCTCTCTCTCTCTCTCTCTCTCTGTGTGTGTGTGTGTGTGTGTGTGTGTGTGTGTGGTGTGTGTGTGTGTGTGTGTGTGTGTGTGTGACCTTTACTTTCTTCTCTGTGTTGTGTGGGTCAACTGTGTCTACTTGGGAGTAGCTCTTCCCTAAATAAGCAGTTATGTTGGCTAAGAGTGTTTGTTTTTTTTGAAATGGTCAATAATTTGTATTATTATTTTACTTAAAAAAACCTATTTTATGTTTACTTTGTAATTGTCAACTTGATATAATCTAGAAACTTTTATATTCACAGTTTAGTCCAACTTGTACTAAAGATAAACTTCACTTATGGTGAATAGGGGTTATTACAGAGAAACAGAAATGATCAAAATTCAGAGAATAACTGACTTGAAGAGTTTATCCTGACACAGTGTGTAAGTTTGTGTTTGGGGCATCTAGTTAAGATGCTACAGGCAGTTAATGGTTACCAGGGGAGAGAAAGTCATGTTTCTTCAGAGGTAGAGCCTCAAGTAGACCCTCAGTGTTACAGTGGTCTGAACTATTCCTGTGTGCACTAATTAGAGCAATATTAAATGGACTCAATAGTTTACACATACAAGTAATTATACATACATACATACATATGTACATACATACACATACATACATACATATGCACGTATGAACATGAAATTCAGAAAAAGGGAGCAGAAGTACTCAGTGGGTACTTCCAGAGTTGGAGAATGAGTGATGAATTTGATCAAAATATAATACATTCATGTATGTAGGAGCAATGTAAAAATTAAAACAAAACATAAAATAAAATAGGAGGGTATCAACATCAGTGTACAAGTACACAACTGTGCATGTATAGTTACACACACACAGGCACACACACACACACACACACACACACACACACACACACAAGGCAGAGCAATTTAGCTTGTAATGACATAAATATGGGGAATCAAAGCAGCAGGAACTCAAAGCACCTTGTCACATTATCCATAGACAAGCACAAGGAACAATAAATTAACACACGAGTGTTGATGCTCAGCTGTCTTTTAGCAGTTTTTCACCATTCAAGATGGTGGGTGTTTCTTCCCAATAGTCAAAGTAATTTCCCATAGTCATGTTTACCAGTCAGCCTAAACTGACAGACGATTCTAGATTATATCAACTTGACAATTACAAGATAAGCATAATGTATGTATTTTAATTAAAATAATAATACAAATTATTGCCCATTAAAAAAAAACACCCTCTAACCACCACAACTGGTTATTGAGGGGAAAACTATTCCCAATTTGGCCTACCAGGACCACATGACACAGCTAAGCAAGTAAAGGGTACACATTATAGAAATGTGACTTGATATTTTTCACATGAAGTTTCTGGGGTCAGACTGGCCACAGTAGCTCCTGAGTAACCCTGACAACTAGTGCTGATTACTGGCTAGTCCTGCAGTGTGCTCTGACTTGCTGGTTTGAAGTACATTTTTGAAGTATATCTTTGAAGTACATTTTCAAGACTGCCCACCCTGATGTCTGATTTCCATCTTTATAAAGATGTCTACCCGGAAGCATCCTGATGTAATACAGCAAATGGGCACTTTCTTCACTTGTGAGATAATGTCCTATCAACAATGACAATGATTAAACTCATTGTTCACACTATAGAAAGTACCTGTCCACAATGCAGAGTAAGTAGAGTTGGGCAAACATACAAATTTACATTAGCATATGCAAATAAACATCATGTCTATACTACAAGTTGTTCTATCCATGGATATGAAGTGTGTGTTTTCATGAAGATGTATTCACAACCTTTCTACTTTGTATGCAGTTGTATTTGTGTAACATGGTAGGAAAATTATTAAAAAATGCATTATAAAAAACAGCTAATGAAGAAGAAATAATGATGACTGTGTATTGTAAAATGAATCAGAGTGCTAATTAGACTACAACAGAAGTGCTTACTGATGTCTTTGAAACACCTGCTTGGTAATTTTTAAGCTTGGATATTACTTCATTGAACAATGCACCCATAATTAGAAGGCAGAGTAAGGATTAAATAATAAACCCAAGGCAGCCCACCACACCACTTGCTTTTAACTTTCTACCCTGTCTTCAGAATGCATGAAGTGACACTTTTATTTACAAGGGAAACAACAGAATAAATGTACTCATTCTCTCAGGGTAGAGTCCAGACTTTATTATGACCTCCATTTTCTAGAAAAGTGGTGTAGATCTGGAAGAGTTTGTGCAGTGACACTGGAAATGTGTTAGGTTGGGGCAGCAGGGAAAGAATGCTGACTCTCAGGGGTTAGGTCTCCAGGCTTGGTTGAAAATTCATTTAGTGTTTCTATCCTGTCATTCCACATGCAAGTCTATTGTCTCATGTGATTGATACTTTATATAATTGTCGTCACACATTCACATATTCACGTTCTTTCTTTTATCAATATAGTGAGAACATAGATACCAAGAGACAGACCATAGACAGCTAATCTCAGTTGATGAGTGAGCCATCATTATTCAAAGGGTAATCCATGAGCTGACAGCACTGTCCTCTTAGAGGTAATCAAAAGACCATAGCCTATGACTTCACCTTAGATTTGATAACTAGGACTTAACTTTTTATAAAACCATTGTATAATATCTATGTACATTAATGTGTAACATAGCAATTTGTACATTTTTATTGATGAACCCTCATGTGGAGATTTGGATACCAGGTAACACTCAGGAATCATGACAAGAATGTTATCTGTCTCCAGGCAATCTGACTGAGAGGGTATTCCTTTCTATTAGAAGACTCTAGAAAGCCATGCTTTGTTTATACAACCACTTTTGTTTCTTAAAAATCTAATAAACTTTTAAATTTATTTCTGAAATTTTTTCTCTCTATGATATAGCATTCCTATAAATAAATATGAAGGAATATACATATCAAGGGGTCTGTAATGAAGAGTTATGTGTTGAGGGTTGCAGGTTGTCTTATTTAGGGTTTTACTGTGGTGAACAGACACCATGACCAAGGCAACTCTTATAAGGACAACATTTAATTGCAGCTGGCTGGCTTGCAGGTTCAGAGGTTCTGTCTGTTATCATTAAGTCGGGAACATGGCAGCATCTAGGCAGGCATGGTGCAGGAGGAGCTGAGAGTTCTACATCTTCATCTGAAGGCTACTAGTAGAATACTGACTTCCAGGCAGCTGAGGATTTTAAAACCCATGCCCACAGTGACACACCTTCTCCAAGGCCACACCTCCTAATAGTGCCACTCCCTGAGCCAAGCATATACAAGACATCACGTTAATATAGCATCTGTAAATATAGAATAACGCTTTACATCCAGTAACTGCATTTATAGACAGCCTGTCATCGCATACACAGAATAATTCAACAATAATATTATGCTGATAAATTATGAAAGAAAAGGACAGAGAACCAATATGTTAAAACAGTTAAAAAATATGCCATATTAAAATAGACAACATAAAGCTAAAGTACCTAAGAATGCATTTGCATGCTAAAAGAAGAATTAAAAAATACTATAGAAATAGAATAATGAAGACTTACAGGAAGAGAAAGTGGTTACAATAGAAAAGGACATCAGGGCAGCTCAACAACTCCACTTTTTAGACAAATGATTACAAAAGCAGTTAGAAATAGTTTCTATTTCATGTGTTTAGGGCTTTGTAATGATTTTACAGTAAAAAACATTAACAGCAAAAATACTGTAGAGAGCTCAATCCAACCCAAGAGGTTAACTATCTTAGGTTTTGTAAATTATCTTGCTCTCAAATTTATATTTACCTGAACAGCTAGGCAAGCCTAGTGATCTCAGTTTGATCCCTCTAACTCAAATAAAGGTGGAAAGAGATAATTGACTTCAAAAATGTGTCCTTCGACTTCTGTCATCATGATGTGGCATGCATTTTCAAGCACACAGCATGCATGTGCATGTCCTTGTACTAAAACAACATGAAGCAAAAGGAAACAGTGAACACAGTCTCTCATCCTTTTGGAGAGAGTCTTTAATTATTTTTACATGGTCTTATATTTCTATTTTAGCATATCAACCCTGCACATCAAACTGGAATGTCTATACAACTCAGATTCCCAGAGCCTGTTATGACCTTGGCATAAAAATGAAGACCATTTACTCATCTTCATCTAAGTAGTAAAGATAACTAAAGTATCAACCTCAGTACTGTTTAAGAACTTAATTAAGTATCAGGGGTTGTAATAAGTTTTGATCCACCAATCACTATGCATGAATTATCTATTACCAGCAGAGTTGTTGGTTTGAGAAAAAGTAATGAATGAAACTGGGCTTTGGAAGTCTATTGACATTGACTGAATCCCAACCCTCTCTAAAGTAGGGGACATTTTTTTCCTCCTTCATTCATAAGTAGCATAGGGTCCTTTCAGGAGAAGAAAACATAAACTATTTCCTATTGTCACCTATCACTTTCAACATAAATAATTATTCATCTTTTAATATTATTGCTTTAGAATAATATTTTAAAGTTAAAAGTACAGAATTAACTTGTTTGTATATATTTGATATATATCATCTATATGCATATACCAGGTCTTAGGTCATATTTAAAAAAAAAATGTTCAAAGCTTTCTTAAAGGATCGAGAGAGACTTCAGTTCTTAAAGTACTTGCCACACTAGTTAGCACCTAATTTCAACCCCTAACACAAGTAAAAAAGCATGGTGATATAAGTGGTGGCATGCTCGCTTGCAATACCAATGCTGGAGAGAGAGAGCAAAGAGACTCTTGGAGCATGCTAGCTAACTAGCTGCCTACTTTTTTTCTATTGCGATAAAACATCAAAACCAAGGCAACTTATAAGAGAAATCACTTAATTTAGGGCTTATGGTTTCAGAAAGTCAGAAACTATCATTGTTGGGAACAGGTAGGCAGGTGTGGTGCTGAGAGCTTACCACTTGATCTACAAATAGAAGGCAGAAATATACACACAAACACACACACACGTGCGCACACACACACACACACACACAAACGAGATGTTTCTTTAGAAACCTGAATGTGCAACCCCCCCCAGTGATGCACCTCTTTCAAATAGTCACTTGTATCCTTCCCAAACAGTTTCATCCACTGGTGACCAAGTACTCAAGTGCATGAGCCTATGAGCCTATAGGTCCATTCTCATTGAAACTACCACATTATCCTCACCTAATCATTGAGTTTCAGGTCCCAGTCAGAGACTCTGTCTCTAAATGAAGGTGGACAAATCCTGTTCAACCACACCCAAGGCTTGCATCAACAGACATATGCACACACATGCAACCTAAATACTAACAATTAAATACATATATGCACAAATACATAAGGAAACTGACTGAGAATCTTGGTAAGTACTCAGGCTAGTTGATGAATACTGAAAGGCTTATTGTAGTATTGTTTATTCTATATATTTGGAAATATTTATTAAAAGTAGAATAAACTACCCCTATAAATTCCATCAAGAAGAAGGCACCTGAAGAAAGTACCTGCACTTTTATGGAAGTCTAATGTGCTAAGTTTCCTGACTATTTTATAATAGATTTTTTTCTCTCTATTTAAGTACCAATGAAAGAGTTTATCAATTTGGTAGGTTAAAAATTTCAGTGTGTTCTTTTAATATATATTTCTCTGAATACTAGTGAAGTTGGAATTGACACTTTCAATATTTATTAGTTCTGTCATTGTCTTCTATTCATATCTTTTATTCATTTTTTCTGTGAGGGTCATTCATCTTTTATTATTATACTCATTGTACTCTCTATACAGTCTAGATATGAATTCTATTGCACAATACACATAAACTTGTCTCATCTTATCTAATTATGTCATACAGAAAGTGTTAACCTTTATTCAAATATATATTTGCTATCTAGAAAACTTCACCACTGTGGTGTATTATTTTCTCTTTATTCTTTTACAATTCAATGTTTTATCATATCCAATGCACGGTGCATTTTATGACTTAATACGTTGTATTTAGAACTAGTTTAGATGTATTTTACAAGTCAAGATCTAACTTCTTCACAAATCATCTATTATGACTTATTCTAAAAATAAATCCATCTCTTTTAATGTACTTGAATTTTCTCCTCTTCATATTTGAACAATTCTGGAATAGGATGTTGTCTGTTGTAGCTAACAACCTTTCAATGCTTGCCAATGTCTATGTTTAAATCTCAAAAGAAGAAAACGTTACTCATTTATCAGCAGAAAATGTGTTTGGTATAGTCATAGCAGAAGACTGCAGACCTACTCCTTTTTTTTCCTCACAAGATGGAAGAAGAGAGCTACACTGTCCTACAGGCACATATGTTAGTGTTTTCTTACACCTCAAAGAGAAGTAGATGACATTATCACAATGTAAAAACTGTGGTATTCATAGTCATGACATTCTCATATGAAGCACAAAACTTTTCACTCTATTTTTAGGGTAAGTCTAAAAATGTAACTAGTCTTGGGATGTAACATGCTAAGTTGCACGTACACTAGGGTTGATACTGACAGGAGTTATTCCTGGGAACAGATGTTGAGATAATTGGCTGGATCTCCTGAAGGAGCACTGAGGAAATAAAGATCAGAAATAAATAAAAAAATAATGAAGGTTTATAAATATCAAGGGTTTCTAGCTATGGCCTTATAACACTGCCTTGTCTAAAAAAGGTGTCATGACCCCACTATAATCTAGCAGTCTTTCTATGGAAGATGGGCATAGGTATGTACAAACAGGGAAACAGAGGGAATCTCTTAAGTTCTAAATTTCACTGACCTTTTGACAAAAAAATCCCTAAATCACAACTTGCTGGGGAAGAAAAGAGAAACAAGGGTTTTGAACTCAAGGCAGTGAGAACCATAATACATCTTACTTCAAATACAAAAGGATCACACAGGAATACAACTCAGGATCAACCAAAATTCCAGAGGAGGAAAAAAAATAGCTTGTAGTGCTCAGAGCCAATGGAAACAACTTTGAATTTGAGAGGGAAACAGGATCACAGATGATTTATGTAATAAACTAGTCTAATCCCACAAGGGACAGTAACTTGATAAAGAGAATTCCTAATCATGGTTGGATCTAGGAGCAGAGGGGTGATAGCTCTCTAGGAACACATAGACCCACACAAATACTTGCTGCCTCAATCACCACTTCAATAAGGCACACAAACTGCAGCAGCTTATATACTATGAACTTCCTGTTTTCTTTAAAGAGATATACAGCAGCATGTGTATTCTAAAGCAAGAGAATAAATAAAACAATTCTTCAAAAAGAAACAAATACTGTATTTATTTTAAATAAATACATTTAAGTACGTATTTAAATAAATAAATAGATAGATAGATAGATAGATAGATAGATAGATAGATAGATAAATATTTCTGCTCTCTTAAAATAGTGAATCAGCAATTTCAACTAACCTGGACCCCTGAGATCTCTCAGACACTGAGCCACCAACCAGGTAGCATACACCAGCTAGTATGAGCCCCCTTGGCACTGACATATTTACAGCACAGAACTGCCTGATCTGGCCTCAGTTAGATAAGATGCACTTAACTCTTGAGACTTGAAGCACCAGGGAGTGAGGAGGCCTGGCAGAGGGTGGGGTAGGGTATGGGGGGTGGAGACATCCTCTTGGAGACAGGGAGAGGAATGGAATGAAGAACTGTGAGAGGGTGGACTTCCCACAGGAAGAGGGTAATGACTGGATTGTAAAATATAAGAATAAAAATATAGCGAATCACAAGCATATTTCAATGTACATTGTTCTCTCTTTATTCATCCCCCTAAATGCATTTTCATTGCTATACAACCTATAGTTGTATATATCTGATTGCAATTACTTTCCATTAAGACACTGATTTCTAGTTGCTCTAGAGCTTAAGTCGCCTTTGGGGTGTACTATAAATTTGATGTGACCCCCAACCACAACCATCAGAATACTCCTGGCCCAAATCCAAGTACATTGCCTTATAGACTAAATGTTATAAAGCTCCCGTGTATAGCATTTCTCGGGCATTCCTCTTTTATTCTCCAATGATGCATGATTTTGCTTTTCAGTGTAGAGGTGAGGCTAAGCTATGTTTTAAACAATATTTTCCACTCAGTGATTTTGTTTATGCAAGTGAGATTACAGTTGTTTTACAGTGTGTATGTGTTCACCGCAGTAATTGTAATCATTAATTGGATAATCATGCAAATCAATACCCATAGACCTGTGCTCTCTTAATTTTCAGGCACACAGATAACTGCTTGCTGGTACTTCCCTGACGCCAGACTTTCATCTAAGATTCTGTATGCTTGAGTTAGTCTCACAGTCTATTTCTCCTCTCCTCAAACACTTTTATTTGTTGCTTTCTTTCTTTCTTTTTTTTTTTCAATCCATGCTTAGAATGATTCCCCACAAGATGAAGGAAGAAATCCAAATTATGTTGCTCTACTTGAAACAGCATCCTCTGGACAAAGACAAACCTAGAAATCTTTCCGAAGGCCTTTCAAGATGACCCAGGCTATATGGATTAGAATTGATGTGACTATAGTTCTCACAATTCTTGAGACAAAGAACTCCAAGATAAAGGCACAATCAAGTTTGAGAAGGACCACGCATTTTGGGTCGTAGCTAGGGCTCCCTTGTGCTCTGTCACTGTGGAAGATGCACAATGTTTTTGAGAGGTCTCTATATCCAATTACTCATGTGTGTTGGCTTTACTTCTGTAATATTTTTCTCCCCAAATTCAATAGTTACAAAGGAAAATGAGCAATTCCCTCCTTGTGGCAATGAGCCGTACGTCATTCCCTTGGGTCTTGGGAAGATTACTTACTACATTCTTGAATTTCCTGTTCCTGAATTTGTAACTCTAAAGCATGTAGCAATGCATAGCACCATGTGTTATATAACCTAGATTCATAATCTTATGGTATTTCAGATATTTTTACAGCATAAGTGATCTTTATTTAAATCAACAATTATCTTGGAGTACATACAACCACTCAGCACTGTGATCGAAAAGGGCACCTACTTTTCATGAAGAAGACTCTAAAAGACCTTTCTCAGAAAAGGAAGGTGATATGAATTTAATTTACAGGCTATAAAAATGGTAGTTTCATCAGCAGTTTATTTCCATCTATTATCAGTGGTGGACTGGAAATAATCACAGTAGATGCTAACAAAATAAACAAAGAAGTGATGAGTCTGACACAATGGTCACTTACCAACGTGGCATTACCTTCTAGCGGGCAAGAAGAATGAATTTTTTAAAAAATGGAGAAAACTCATTAGGAGATTTCTTATTAAAGTACAGTCTGAGTGCGCAGGGCAGAATGCTAAAGGGTTGAGGAGAGCAGGAAGTAAGCCAGGGCTATTGAGGAGTCTAGCTGACCCTAGGTGACAGTACAGACTTTATATTGGATAAACAGATTTATGTTGGAGAGCCTTGCTTACAAACTCAGACGGAGAAACAACAATGTGTTCTAGAGTCAATGAGGAGAATACAATCAGTGATTTAAGACCCCTGGCTGGTCATGTTCCCCCATGAGCAGAGGGGTGCCTTCCACAAAGGAGCACCAAGCCTCGTTTTACTTGCTGAAGATTTTCTCCAGGAGCCTCCACCAGGTCCTTAGAAGAAAACCTTAGAGATACTTTCCCCCAGTCAGAATCAAATACTTTTGCAGTCCTATCCCTTTTCCCCTGTAGCTGCCCGTGGTATGGTATAGCTGTGGAACAGCGGAGGAACATGCATGTCCCCGTGCACATAGGAATTTTTTTCTCCACCTCTGTCCCATGTGAGGAGGTCATTCATATAGCCCTGTAGCCAGGTTAAACTTCCTTTCCCTTTATAAGGTCATGTTCAGCAGCATCTGAAACTCCTCTTTATGCAAATGAGGCATCAGAACCCTGGCCCTGGGCCAATGATGTGTACTCACTCCAAAGCCCTTCCCAACTCTCAAAAGTTTAAAGAGCCTTTATTCTCCCAATTAAATGAACTGATTACTGAAACCTGTCACCTGAGAAGTCTGTTTCTTGTCATGCTCCCCTGCTACCTGAGGTCTCCCTCATCTGCACTAGTGTGATAATCTTAATTAGCACAAAATCTCCCATCATTTACTCTCAAAATTTTATTAAGTTTGTACAGGGAAAATTTTTCTTCAATCCTCAAACTCTTAATCAGTCCTAGAAAGGTTAAGAGCTATATACTGTAACTCAAGTACCAAAATATTAAACTCCTTATGTGTGTATTACTTCACTTATGAGATGTATGGAATGATGATAAAGAGAAAAAGGATTTAAAACAGCCAGCAGAATTACCAGTGTATACATAGAGCATACTAAATCCGTATTTCTTACTGACATCTGGAATCAAGGCACTCTTATTTAGCTTATTGTATGTATGAGCTCTCTTTGTATAGAAGGCAGAAACACAAGCTAGCCTTGAGGCCAAGTGTTTTCAACTCTTCTATGAAAGTGACACAGAAAAACTTCCACAGGAGAGATCACTATGGGATCCCATTCTTTCTAGAGCTACCATAGTCTACCTGTAGTGCAAATGCTTGAAAGGTAGAATCCACCCATGTTTCATTCTTATCCCTTGCTCAATCTTCTTAGAAACAGTAGTAGGCCATGTAGTAGGGTGATGGTATTAGCAAAATCCAGAGCTAAACAAGAGACAACTTGACCTGGAATAGTAAGTACTAAGACAATGCCTTTCACTACTAATCACAAACTCCAGAGAATGAATAGGACAATGGCTGACAGCTGAATTAGGATTGAGGGCCTTAGGACAATGAGCAACAATGGAGGTGATTCTCTAGCAGAAACTGAAGAAAATTTGTTCCCTCTAAGATGGAAAAGTACAGATAAAGTCATAAAGGTAGAAAGCCACCTAGCTATGACACAATGGAAGTGAACATATGTGTAACTAAAAAGGAAATTGAATAAAGAAACAAGGTCCTTTAAAACAAAATATCCACTGGGCAATGGGAACTGGGACTACCATCTAAGATTGAGACTATTTATCTGGTGATTTATCAATGATTTTTTCCCCCCATGAACCATTAAAGGCTGGAATCGCTCATTATGATTTCTTTTTAAATCTCCTGTTGAACTAGAATTTCTTTGTATAAATCAGTTAGTAGGTAAAATATAAGTAGATTATGTCTTTTAAAACTATAACTGAAATTTTGATCAAGTTTATAATGCCAAGCATAGAATTTCTCAGGTGTAGCAGGGCCTCAAATCCAATCAGAGAGAGTTTTCTTAACCAACAACCACAATGCCACTTGTTCTCAAGTTGGCACAACTTGCCAGGTAGAATCATCTCATACTTTGGGGAATTTAAGTGATACTACCACAGTTGTTGTCTTTTATCCTCTGGAAGCCAGTTTAACATGCTCCAGTACCATGAAAGCTACCTGGTGAAGGGGAAGCCTATCTACACCATGCACAAAACATATATGGCATTTTTGGCAATACAGTCTTGCCATCTAGTTCTAGTGTGCAACCAAGAGGAATGGAAGGAGACTGGAGTTTTTGGGTCTATGCTGATTAACAGTTCATAGTGAGATGTGCCATCATGTGCCCTTGGGGTTTAATAAATTATGGATGACTTCTACAAGCAGCATTTCCAAGATATGTAATCTCTCTCTCTCTCTCTCTCTCTCTCTCTCTCTCTCTCTCTCTCTCTCTCTCTCTTTCAGGTCTTTTTAAGTGAAAGACTTTATCTTATTTTCTGGAAATTCTGTACTTTAATTTAATTAAACTAAATTAATCACAAAGATAAAAGTCATGAATCTAAGAAAAGATCCGAGGGAGTCTTGATGGGGAAATGAGAGAGTATGAAGAGAGTAATAAGAATTGCATTCATACATGAAAATATCAAAAAAATAATTTTTAAAAAGTAACATGCAAAATTATATCTTTTCTTCAAAAAGCATTGCATGTTATCTTATTCTTTCTGTATGGTTTTCAAGTAAGCTTTTCAAAAACATAAAGACCATGTTTGTTTTTCTTACTGATCTGCCTTTCCCTAAACAGAACAATTGTCTGCCTTCTGAAGCATGTCTAAACATGCATAGCTTGACTTACTTCATAGAAATTCAGTATGAATCCCATCACAAATCCTGTTAATTATTGATCCCTTAAATCCCATTTTACCATCTCCAACTGAACAGCTTATGATGAATACAGCAGACTGCTAACATCCACAAGCTTGTATTTTATGATTCTGACAATTAGCAGTGACTATAAACGCCCATGACACACACTCACTTGGAATTTTCTTTGAGATCTGAATTTAAATTACCTCCTGGGAACTTCTGGGAGTGGAAAACTCAGAAGCAAGTCACCTGCCTAAGTGATTGAACACACTGATGACTCAGCAGTTCTGCAATCATAGACACCTACATTCTCTCTCTCTCTCTCTCTCTCTCTCTCTCTCTCTCTCTCTCTCTCT
>JANHMN010000008.1:38400007-38411941 GCA_030674055.1 Rhabdomys pumilio
CTCTCTCTCTCTCTCTCTCTCTCTCTCTCTCTCTCTCTCTCTCTCTCAGATATGTATATGCCTGCATGAGTTTATGAGCCTCAGAATTGTGCAAGTGCTCATGGAAAGCAGAAGGTGTGTCTAATTCCCAGCTGTGGTATTATTGGAGGTGCGAGTCATTTGATACGGGTGCTAGAACCAAACCTGGGTTCTCTGCAAATACAGTAAACACTCTTAACCACCGAATCATCTCTCTAACCCTCAAATGATCACTTTTTGAGTTGAATTTTTGTTTTGATTTGGGTTTTTTGTCTGTTCATTTGTTTGATATTTTTTTTGTTTTTGTTTATTGTTTTTGTGTTTATTTTTCAGACAAAATCAGGCTGTCTATCCCAGGCTGCTCTCAAATTCATTACATAGCCCATTCTAGCTTCAAACTCGTCATCCTTGAGCCTCCTGAGTGCTGGGATTACAGGCATGTCCCACCACACTATACTGAGGATTTGTTTTAATTAAAGGGAAGACTGGGGGAGATTGGTTATATGCAGCATGTATCATGGACACATTTTCACATGCTCTGAGTTCTTTAACATCCTAGTCAGCAAGCCTGCTTCACTGAGGCCAAAGAATCCACCATGAAAATGCACCGCTGGTCAGAAAGAACGCTCTTGTTCTAGATTGCCTCAACTTAAGGATCCAATGATTTTTGAGAAACAGCTATTCTGAACACCAAGCTAGGTGAGAATGTTAATGGCATTTTAAAAGGTGTTCTCAAATACCTACATGATGTGATAATTAATATATAAGCATTTGACATCACAAGCATCTCCATGCATTTTTATATCATTATTATATTCTAAGAAATCACAAGGCAGCACTAATACAGATATCCAGGGAAACATCTTTCGAAAATCTTTGACAGATTTTACTGGTGTCCCTGTTGTCTGGCTTCTTCACATGTTAATTACTAGAGTTTAGACTTGATCATGGCTTCTCCTTTGGTCCATAGAGAAACAGCTCACAGATATCATCAAACCTCCCTACATTTGAAACTAATGATCTAAAAATTGCCACCACCTGGTCCTTACTTTCACTTTCATTTATTTACCCAATTACACACTTATTACAGGCACTGAGTACTGATCAGGGCTGCAGGCCAGCATAAGGCCACTGATGTCCTATGGCATCGACAATTTGAAGGGGAAAATATAGGTGTGTAAAAAGAGAGTATTAGATTGGGTCTCAAATGGGCATCTAAATTACTCAGGCATAAAGCAACAACAATACCTGAAGGAAGATTAGCAATTGAGATACTAGTTAGTGTCCTTGAAGATGACTAAGCTGGGCTATGTGCTAGAATGTATATGGGTCAGAGAATGAGAAATTAGATGATACAACATTCACTACCTTAAATCATTGGGCTTCATCTTAAGGACAATAAAAGCCATCTGAAGAGTGTCAATCTAGAAGTGGAATGGGGAAATGGGATTTTTAAAAATGCTTTCTTTGGCCATGCAGTGGAGGATGAAATTCAGAGAAATAAGTCAGAAGAAAGCAAAACGGTGCAAGAATACAGGCCAGAGACCTGGTAGATTGTATTGCCATAAGAATGAATGTAGAAATATTGGAAGCAGATTTAGTATTACTTAAGGTACTGTGGTGTGTAGTGGCAAAGTGGCTACAGGAGACTGAAGGAGATGAAAGGATCAGAAGTGTGAATAATGGTCTCATGTATTCGCAGGGCAAAAAACCCCCCACAGTTTTTAAAAATATTTTTATGGGATGCTTATGTCTCATACCAAGGCAGATATCAGATGTATGCAAGTCTCTGTTCAAGTTAAAAAAAATTGGCTTAATTTATAATCACATAGGGCAATTCTGTCTACAGAGGAAATCACACAGTAGTCACAGTGGGATTTATATCAAAAGCTTAGGGATAGAACTAAGGACATGATGAATCTTTCAGAAAAGAAAGGCTGAGCTTCGTTGCTAAGCTTGCAGTTGTCTCCTCTGAAAGGATTTTCTGGTTCTAATCCATGAGTAACCCTATAATGGCCTTAGTCTTATGATTATCCTGGTCTTTGTGTAGAGAGCAGAAGGAATAGGCAGAATGGATTTCCATTTAACTCTAACCAGATGATTGGCAGAAGCAAGAATGGATCTATAGTTAAAACAAACACTAGCTCAGTCTTGCTTTGGAGACTTCTTTACCAATTTTTGGTTTTGCTCTTGTTATGTGGCATCCTTGTGAATTGTTTGCATAGTCCAGCCCTATAAAATTAATTGTGATTGTTGCAGCAGTCAGCATGGTGATAGTGCCGTGTCTTGATCAGCTTGCTTGGACAATGATGTTATAAGCTGAACTGTGAATCCTGTCAATGAAGTGACATTTCATGCCAGTTTGAAGCTGAACCTAAAATTCTTACACTGAAAGCAGGCACCAAGAAGAATCCATTTCATGCTAAGAAAATCACCGCATTTTTTCATATTTGTACACACCCTGTGTTTTCCTTGTATATTCTAACTTGGGAGTGATTATCTACACCATCTAAAGGATAATAGAGTTATTGTAGCAAAAATTCATTTGGGAAAGAATGTTGTAAGGTGCATTCATTACTAAAGAGGCTACCGTAAAACAATGAATATTTCTCAAATGTGGAAGATAATTTTTTTTTGTCCTGACTGGAGGAATTCGTGTTGCCCTATCATTCAAAAGAATGTACATTTTTTAAACTGGGAATTTGCCACCTGCTTTTTGCCCATAACAATACATTCTTTGCAGTATACTGTACCTAACTCTCAACCACTTTAAGAGGGTGGGAGTTACAGACACATCCACCTACCTTTATATTGTAAATGTACACATTCTCTGCATTGAAAATAAATTTGTAACGTACACATACAATCCATGGCCACCCAGCTGCTTCAGTAGCACTTGAGAGACAGAAACACTACAAGGTGCTTATCCTCACTTCAGCTCTTCACTTATAAGAACGAGTTCTTTCAGAATCATTCCTTTGTAAGATATCACCAACTTCATGGGATTATTTACATTCGTGAAACTAAGCATCTAAGTTAAGAAACAGAATGGAAAAGGTCGCCTCCAGAAAGCGTTAGTGCGTGAACTTGCATTTCTGGGATGTTCAAAGCTTGGTTTCTGAAGCCTGTGGAACCATTTTTTTTTCTTTTCAGACAGAATGCAACAGCTCAGAAATGCAGCAACCCGGTGAGCAGTGGCTTCTGTTGGAGTGAAATACTTGTCTTTGAAAATCATCAGTCCCCTGGACATTCAGTTCATTTCCCAACTGTAAATTATTTAGAAAAAGGCATCACCTCTGCTATTCTAATACATTCTAGGCACCATTTCTCATCATATTTATATGAGAATGTGAAAATCTCCGTCTCACCCCCCACACACCCCCTTTGGAGCCCAAATAAAATACAGCAACACTGCTGAGAACTTGTATATTAAAGCACCAGAGTCATGTTTCCAAAAATAATCAAGAAATATTCAGATAGAGTCTCTTTATATGTGAGTGAAATTGATTAGCAGCTCTAACACATTTGATGTTAATGGGAATGTTAAGTTAGTGGCAGAGAAGAGCACTAAGCTAAAAACTTGAAGCCTGCACTCTTCACTCATTGTGTGTGCACTGCTTTAATGTGCATCTCTTCTACACTGAGTCAGAGTAATAAAAAGAGAGTTATACTAGAAATTCTGCATGGCAGTGTAATGTAATGAAGTGGACTTGCCAAAGTTTCTCTTCTACCCAGAAGATGAAATCTATAATTCAGGGGAAACCTGGATGTTAAGGGGTCCTATATCAGAGCTGAACAGCCTTAGCTATAAATGAAACTTCTAGAAATATACAGTCAAGTTTCACAAGTGCTATTCACAGAAGAAGCTTGGAGAGGTCAAAGACCATATTTAAGTCAGACTGGCACCTCGACATGTGGATATGCTAAAGATGATTGAATATATTTCTTAAACAACTAACCAAGAAACCAACCAATAAACCTAACAAACACAAACAATTAACTAACCAACAAACCAACCAACCAAACAAACAAAGAAACAAACAAAAAATAGCAATGGCATTGTTCATTTTGCCAAACCCACCGGGACTAACAACTTTACCCTCTTAGCATTTGTTTCGGCCATGATCCTTCAAACCAAAGCCAGCATGCTGAAATCCCTTAATTGTCCATTTATATCACCAAGAAAATATACTTTAGCCAAGTTTTAAAGAGTGAGCCTCAAAAGGATCTGGAGGCACTTATGGACTTTTTTCTAAGACTTATTTATAAATGTTTATATTTCTGAAAATTTAACAAGTAGAAATTGTTAAGGAATAATCACTGAGATAAATCAGCCTGCACATCTCGATGTCAGTTCTTGTCCATGAACCCTGCTGCCCTATCCCGCAGTCTCATCTCATAACAAATCATCTGATTAACATCACTGGAGTAAAAAGTGCTTTGCAAAAACTGTCGAATTATTTTCAAGAGTGATATATTGGTTTGTGTAAACAGCCTTCTGTATTCATCCATTAGATCCATTCCTTCCTAACTTCTCTGCCATAGTTGCATCTTCAGAACAAAGGTAACTTATGTTTTGGACAGGACCTGGAAGACTAAGAAGAGGAGAAATGGTTTACTTGAGAATTGGTGATATAAATGTCACAGTACTTTTCTTCACTAGCTGGCCTAACGTTGTTGTTGTTGTTGTTGTTGTTGTTGTTGGTGGTGGTGGTGGTGGTGGTGGTGGTGGTGGTGGTAGTGGTGTGTGTGAGTGTGTGTGCTATTAAATTAGCATAGTATGGCTTTTCCTCTTCTCATCACAAGCAAATCCGGCTGAAAGACATCAAGAGAAAGTGTAGATGTCCATGAGGGCGTGTGTGGGACAAGGTGCTAAAGGACACTGCGGTGGTTGGAAAGATAATGAGGGTAACTTTGTGAGTAATTAGGGGAAGAGGACAAAAGGCAGTCAAGCATGTACTGTCAGCGTTCAATAGGCAGCTGTAGGGATACCTAGTGTTGGGTATGAGCACCCAGGAAGGAAATTCATCTGGGAAGTTGTCACAGGGAACTAAGTACAATCAGGGTATGGTTGAATCTCTCTATGACCGTTCCCATGGTTCCCCTACACTGTTATCTCAGTAAATCCTTAGAGGTCTGTTAGGGTTTCTGTTGATACAATAATACCCCATGACCAAAAGCAGCTTGGAAAAGAAGGGGTTTATCTTGTTTACTTCTTCCATATCACAGTCTATCATTGAAGAAAGTCAGATCAAAAACTCAAACAGGGTGGTAACTTGGAACCAGCAACCTAAGCAGAGATCAGATACTACAAGCTGATTTGTTCCTCAAGGCTTGCTAGCCAGCTTTCTTATCGAACCTAGGATACCTAGGTCAGAGGTGGCCCCACCCTGGACACTCCTACATCCATCACTACTTCTGTACAAGCTGCATAGGATTGCCTACAGCATGATCTTATGGAAGCATTTTTTCTCACCTGACATGCCTGCTTTGTGATGTCAAACAGGTATACTTGGGTTTTTCTGAAATTGGCCATGTGGAGAATTGTATCCAGTGCTCCTCTTGAATATTAAAAATGCTACACAGTTGTCAAGCCACATTATCTCTCTGGACCTCAACTACAAAAAGTTAATAATGCCCCAAGGGAAAGTTTTGCATTTCTTATAACTCCTTACTAATAGACAGGAGTGATACATGGAAGTAAAGATTAAGTCAAAAGAAAGAGGACTGAAATCTCATTTGTCACCACCAGACTGCTGAATACACTGATTTAAAATCAGTGCTGGCTCTGTAGCAGACATTCCTGTTTGTTCCTCCAGTGTTATTTTGTCTTGTAAGTTGAACTATAAAGTTGGTGATGCTTTATTACATTAAAACTTGCCATTGCCACATGGAAAACTAAAGTTGGTTAGTTAAATGATTTGCTATTCAATATGACACACCAGATTATCCCAGATACTTGACTGGCTTTAAACAAGACTCTATGACTTCTCCCTTTTTGTTCAGTGAGTGGAGCAGCTTCTCCTTTCAAGGTTGTGTGTATCCTTTGAATTGACAAAGACACCCTGCAGTGGAACATGAGTAACCTCAGCGATTATTTTAATTCCTGTTTGTCTTGCCTGAAATGCAGATTTGTAATAACCATCTAGTCAAGTATTCTTTTTACAGTCCTGATCTCCACCCCCCCCAAAAGGAAAGAAATAATTTCTTGTAGTTCAGTGAAATCCCGATTTAAACTGGATGCCTGGGATATGGCTAAACTCTGATGTTTTGTAAATAAACTTTAGTCAAAGGGGACCTTCTTTGATAGAAATTCATGTATTAAATAATCTTACAAAATGTATTTTGAGAATAATGTGTTGACTAGCATCTAAGAGTATCAATGCCCAGTTAAATACGTATGGAATAAAGCAAGAGCTGAATGAGGAAGCATTGGTATGGATTTCTCGTTTTAAAGTATTACATAAGCACTTGACAGCACAGCAGTTTCTATAGATCTTGTCAGTTTCTCCCAACAGCCTGGTCAGGGCTCATGTTCTGTTCTGAATAGACTGGAACAGGTCCACACACTCTTAGAAATGTACAAAAATAATTGACTCCAACTTATTTTTCCCTTCAGAGGAAAGAACAGTGTTTCTATAGATTCTTAAAGCATCTGGAGTCAACACAGATTAAACATCACTCAGTGTCTTGAACAAAACCTGCTTTATTATTTGGGATCAAGATATTTCTGTAAGTGTAATAGTCTTTTACTAATTAGAAAAAATAAGGAAAAGATACTTGGGAGAACAAAGTTTCAGGATATCAAAATAAAGGTGTTTTTATGCTTCAGTGCTTCTCTTTACAGGGCATCTCAGTCTCTGCCAGGCAAGGGCATGAGTTGCCCTGCTCCATACAAGAGCTGTATTTTCTGAAGTCCTTCGAGGTGTGAAAACTTGAAAACCATTGATTGACCTGTTTGCTTCTGTACCAATACCATGCATTTTTTTTTATCACTATTGCACTGTAGTACAGCTTGAGGTCAAGGATGGTAAATCCTCTGAAAGTTCTTTTATTATTGAGAATTGTTTTTGCTATACTGGGTTTTCAGTTTTCCATATGAAATTGAGAATTGTTCTTTCCATGCCTATGAAGTACAGTGTTGAAATCTTGATGGGGATTGTGTTGAATCTGTGGAGGTGTAGGATGCTCATTTTTGCTATGTTAATTCTACTAATCCATAAGCATCGGCGATTTTTCCATCTTCTGAGGTATTCTTCAATTTCTTTTTTCAGGGAGTTGAAGTTCTTATTGTACAGATCTTTCAGTGGCTTGGTCAAAGTTACACCAAAATATTTTATACTGTTAGTGGCTATTATGAAGTGTTATGTTTCCCTAAATTCTATCTCAGACTGTTAATCATTTGTATAAGGAATGGCTACTGATTTGTTTGAGTTAATTTTATTTTTTTATTGGATATTTTCTTGATTTGCATTCCAAATGTTATTCCCTTTCCCTGTCACCCCCCCCTCGGAATCTCCCCATCCCATTTCCTCTCCCCTGCTTCTATGAGGGTGTCCCTCTACTAACCCATTCTAACCTCCCTGTCCTCAAAATTTCCTATGCTGGGGCAATGAGCCTTCATAGTACCAAGGGCCTCTCCTCCCATTGATGCCTGACAAGGCCATCCTCTGCTACATATGTAGCTGGAGCCATGGATTCCTCCATGTGAACTCCTTGGTGGATGGTTTAGTTCCCAGAAGTTCTGGGGGGGTTGGTTGGTTGGTTGGTTGGTTGATACTATTGTTCTTCCTATGAAGTTGCAAACCTCTTCAGCCCCTTCAGTCCTTTCTCTAACTCTTCCATTGGGGACACCATTGAGGACCCTGTGCTCAGTTCAATGGTTGCCTGAGAGCATCTGCCTCTGTATTTGTCAGGCTCTGTCTTATATCAGGAGACAGCTATATCAGGCTCTTGTCAGCATGCACTTCTTGGCATCCCTGACAGTGTCTGGGGTTTGATGACTGTATATGGGATGGGTGCCCAGGTGGGGCTGTTTTTTTAGTTGGCCTTTCCTTCAGTCTCTGCTCCAGACTTTGTCTCCACATTTGCTTCCATGGAGGATGTTGTTCCACTTTCTAAGAAGAACTGAAGCACCCACACTTTAGTGAGTTAATTTTATATCCACCCACTTTGCTGAAGTTGTTTATCAGTTGTAGAAACTCTCTGATATAATTTTTGGGGTCTCTTATGTATACTATTGTATCATCTGCAAATAGTGATACCTTAACTTTTTTTCCCAATTGTATCCCCTTGATCTCCTCTTATTGTCTTATTGATCTAGCTAGAACTTCGAGTACTATATTGAGTAGATATGGAGAGAGTGGGCAGCCTTGTCTTGTCCCTGATTTTAGTGAGATTGCTTCAAGTATCTCTCTACTTAATTTGATATTGGCTGATGGTTTGCTGCATATTGCTCTTATTATGTTTAGGTAAGGGCCTTGAATTTCTGACCTCTCCAGTACTTTTAGCATGAAGGGGTGCTCTATTTTGTCAAAGGCTTTTTTTCAACATCTTATGAGATGATCATGTGATTTTTTTTTCCTTCGTATTTGTTTATATATTGGATTACATTAATGGATTTTCATTTATTGAAATATCCCTGCAACTATGGGATGAAGCTTACTTGATCATGGTGAATTCTGGTTTTGATGTGTTCTTGAGTTCAGCTTGCCAGAATTTTATTGAGGATTTTTACATCAATATTCATTTGTTATTCATTTGTGAAATTGGTCTGAAGTTCTCTTTCTTTTGTTGGGTGTTTGTGTGGTTTAGGCATTAGAGTGACTGTGACTTCATAGAATGAATTAGGTAGTGTTCCATCTGTTTCTATTGTATGGGATATTTTGAGCAGTATTGATATACAATAGATTTGAAGACCCATGAATAAACCCACACACATATGGATACTTGATCCTCGATAAAAAGAAACAGAAAATATAGAGTGGAAAAAAGAAAACATCTTCAATAAATGGTGCTAGTCTAACTGGCAGTCTGTATAGAGAAAAATGAAAATAGGTCCATATTTATCACCTTGCACAAAGCTCAAGTCCAAGTGGATCAAGGACCTCAATGTAAAACCAGATACACTCAATTGAATAGAAGAGAAATTGGGAAAGAGCCTCAAATTCAATGTCATAGGAAGAAATTTCCTAAACAGAACACCAATGGCTCAGGCTCTAAGATCAACAATTGATAAATGGGATCTCATGAAGCTGAAAAGCATCTGTAAGGCGAATGAGACAGTCAATAGGACAAATTAACACCTTACAGAATGGGAAAATATCTTCATGAATCTCACATTCAATAGAGGGCTGATATCCAAAACGTATAAAGAACTCAAGAAACTAACCTTCAAAAAACCAAATAACCCTATTAAAAATGGGGTACAGCACTAACCAGACAATTCTCAACAATAATCTCGAATGGCCAAGAAACATCTAAAGAAATGTTCAACATTCTTAGTCATCAGGGAAATATAAGCCAAAAACAAGCCTGAGATTTCACCTGACACCTATCAAAATGGCTAAGATCAAAAACTCAGGTGACAACAGATGATGATGAGGATGTGAATAAAGAGGAATACTCCTCCATTGCTAGTGAGATTGTAAACTGGTACAATCACTTTGGAAATCAAAAAAGTGGAAATTTTCCTCAAAAAAATTGGAAATAGTTGTACCTGAAGATCCAGCTATGCTACTACTGGGCATATACCCCAAAGATGCTCCAACAAAACAAGGACATGTGATCCACTATGACCATAGTATCCTTATTTATAATAGCCAGAAACTGGAAACAAACCAGATGTCCTTCAATGAAAGAATGGATACAGAAAATGTGCTACATTTACACAATGGAATACTACTCGGCTATTAAAAATGAGGAATTCACAAATTTTACAGGCAAATGGATGGTACTCACTGAAAAGTAAATATTAGCCCAAAAGCTCAGAATATCCATGATACCACTCTCAGACTATATGAAGCTTAACAAGAAGGAAAACCAAAATGTGGATGCTTTAATCCCACTTAGAATGGGGAACAAAATAATCACTGAAGGTTCTGGGTGGGAGAGGAAAGAGAGAGGGGAAGGGGGCACAGGTTCAGGTAAGGGAAGAGACAGGAGAAAAGTACAGAGGACCAGGAGAATGAATAGACATATATATCAGTGGGTCTGAGGAACTGGAGGAATCACTAGAGAGTCCCAGTGGCCAGAAACACTAGAGGCTCCTATGGGAATGACATTATCTGAAATACGAAACAGAGGGGAGATAGAACCTGAATAGACCATCTCCAGTAGAGAGGCATGGCCCCCAGTTGAGGGAAGGGGCCACTCAACCATCTCAAAATGTTGAACCCAGACTTGTTCCTATCTAAAGGAAATACAGGGACAAAAACAAACAAACAAACAAACAAACAAACCAACCAGAGGCTGAAGGAAAGGTCATTCAGAGACTTGGCATACATTCCATTCACAGACACCAAACCTTGACACTGTTGCTGATGTCAAGATGTGCTTGCAGACAAGGGCCTAGTATGGCTGTCCTCTGAGAGGCTCTACAAGTACCTGACTAAGACAGATGCAGGTACTTACAGACAACCATTGGATTGAGCCCAGGGACCCCAATAGAAGAGTTAGGGAAGGACTAAAGGAGCTGAAGGGGACTGCAACCCTACAGGAAGATCAATATCAACTAACCAGACCATTCAGAACTTCCAGGGACTAAGCCACCAACCAAAAAGTTTACATGGGTGCATCCATGGCTCCCACTACATATGCAGCAGAAGATTGTCTCATCTGGAATCAGTGGTCCTGTGGAGGCTTGGTGCACCAGCAAGAGGGGAAGCTAGAGGGGTAAGGAGGGAGTGACTGAGTGAGTTGGGAAGTGAGGGTGTATTCTCTTAGAGCAAAGGAGGGATAGGTTGGATGGTTTGCGGAGGGGAGATGGGGAATGGGGATAATATTTAAAATGTAAATGAAATAATCAATAAAAAAGAGTAAAAGAAAAAAACCTTGAAAATCAGTCCTCTTACTACATCTTTATTACTTTAATGTGGGTTTCTTCCTATTTCAAATACTGTTAAGTTAAAAAAAAATAACGTTTGAGTCAACATTTTTAGTTTAAAAGAAACAATTAAAAATTAAAGATCTGGAGACCAGTTCTTTTCTGTGGATCAGAGCTTAGTCATCTATTATACATGTAGTGATCCTAAAGTTGAAGCTGTAGACTGAAACTCACTAAAATGTCATCTGAAACGTGTCTCCCACGATATTTGTTCTGGAATGTTGGGTTCCAGATACTGTCATCATGACTAAATTTAGAAATATTGGAGGCTATTTTGAAAAACGAAGCACTCTCTTTTCAAAACTTAGCTTAGTGTGCAGCTAAAAATGGGAGGAACCTTGTTCAGACAATTCTACATTTATCCCATCTGGAATGTGTTCCGATTTGAGATCAATACTTGGATGACAGTCTTGTTTGTTCTATTAAATATTTCTACGTACAGAGTGAATCACCTCGCTGATTTTACTGTCCTATCTCAAACAGCTTGTGTGCTGTGATCACAGTACAGCAGACAGCATCAAAGCTTTCATTACTAGAGTGGGAGACAATGGAGAGAACGGGCTTCAGTTCCGTGTTTCCTTACAAGTGAAGTAAATAAAAACTAATTAAAAAAACCCTATAAAACCAAAATACAGAGCTGTGGTAAATAACATACAGTAATAATATACAGCATATCTAATATCTAAAGTCACATAATAAGGTAAATTGAAATTTACACAGAATATGGATAGTCAAATTCAATAATGGATCCCTGAAAGAGAATGTAACACACACACACACACACACACACACACACACACACACACACACAC
>JANHMN010000008.1:38411951-38426771 GCA_030674055.1 Rhabdomys pumilio
ACAGTGTTTATAATGACACTGTGCCTCAATAAAAACCACATTGGGGAAGTGACTCTCTGTTAAACACCATTTTGGTTACATTTGGTTAGAATCAACATGAAGTATCCATCAGCATTATCTTTTAATACTAACTTGTGAACTAGCAATTTCATTTTTCTAAATGTTTTGTGATGTTGTCTCCGGCAGACTTGAGCTAAGGTGTATCCACTCCAGATGGGACACAGACAACAGATCAAAGAGATAATGCTACAAAAGTATAGTTGGTGAACTATCTATTTTATCTGGGACACTTAAAGGAGACTGGATGACCCAGAGACAGATGCATCAAAAAAAGGCCTGCTCCAGCATGGTTGATAACTCATGAAAAATGCATCTCAGAGCTCGATGCCTGCTTGATGACAGCTTCATAAAGATCCAGTACCAATCCTTTACTGATTGCATAATGTTGGGGAGGAACCTGGTAGATCTGATAACGTTCTGAGCTCTAAGACCATGTAACTTTGTGAACTTACTGGATCTCATGAGCCTCTTTCCCAGAGCTAATGTTTCAGTTTGGTAAAAATGGCTCGACCAACTAGAAAGCAACCACGAGTAACACATCAAAATCATCCTACAAAAGTTGTCTCTGTCACTCTGAGGCAAATGATCTTCTTAGGAGATACTTTTGGATTATGAGGAAGGCATAATTGTGAATTTTTTTCAGTGAATCTAAAAAAAAATCCCTTATTGGTTGTCAGCCTTTTGCTAAGATCACGTTAAAAAATCAAAATGAAACATGTTCTTAGTGCCTAAGGCGGGTCTTATATATAGGGAATGCATAGAAACATCAATTTCACTCATTCTTCACCTGCACAGAAATGACCCAGAGCCTTCTACGCAGACAAACAAGAAAGCATACATGAGCTCTAAAAGTTAAGCATTTACTTTCCTACTTTTATGTATTTATTTTTCTTCTCTTGAGCAGAAATTGTAGACTCAACTTCATTTAAGTGTTGTAAGCAATTGCTTTGACATCAGAGACACGGTGACTAGCCATGAGTACATTTTTCAATGCGTGTGCATAAGACTGATATGGAAGCAGCATTACTGTCCAGGATAAATTACAAGGTCCGTTATATTGCATTAGAATGGAGCTCAAAAAAATTACTGACTCTGTGTCCTTGTGTTTCACTGTAAACAAGATATCACCATTTAACGAATGTATTTTAGTAGAACTACAAGGATAATTACCTGAAATATTATTGTTTCCGTAATAGGTTGTAGCAGGTTAAAGAAGAATATAGTCTTTGTCAACAACCAGTATGTTTGAGAGAAAAGGCCTATGACTATAATACAAGCCTACAGTAGGACATTTCAGCATTACACAAAAGTCCTTTCTTTTCCAAGTACAAACATGATTGCATTAGATAGGGGATGGATGCATGTTCAACCAATCACTTGACTTTAGTAGTAAAAGTTAAAAAGATATAATAGTTTGTGTCTAACTCATTGAGGTGAAGCTTTTGTGGCTTCACCATTATGTAACATCTTGATTTTGACAATATTTACACTTTACCTTATATATTTTTTCTCAAAGGAGAAATAAAATTAGTTTTATTTAAACGAATTACTTGTTTTCTATGCAGAAGAAGAAAATACATGTTGGACATATGGCAGCTACTTAGTTCTGTCACTGGAGAACGATAGCCATAGAGGATATGTACACAAATGGACTTGGATATGTCACAACAAAACTTTATTTACAAAACTAATTGTGGACCATATTTTGTGAAAGAGCCATAGTTTCATTCCTTTATATCTGAAAATGTCTTTTGTTTACCTTTTCTTTAGAAAGACATATCTGTTGATTATAATATAGTAGACTGAAAACATCTTTTAATACCATGAAGGCGTGGGTATTTTTAAATTTAAGTTTTATCATTATTTTGAATCATCTTATTCTAATTGACTCTGTGCATTGTAGTGAACTTCTACACAATTAGAATGATCTTTCTCAAGTTATTGAGCTTCAGCTTTGTATTCCCACTATTGATTACACTTTTATGAATGTATCCCCCCCCCTCTCTCTCTCACACACACACACACACACACCCCGAGTCTATTCCACAATAGACTTGAAATTAGAAAAAAAAAGTAGCTTTATGTCTGTTTTCATGAACCATGTGTTCCTTTGCTTGCATTCAATCCTTCATCATCTAATGATACTTTTTGTTCTCCTTTCTAAATGTTATAGTGTATATAACTACATATGTTTACATGTACACAGACATACACTATAAGCTCATAAAGCATGTATCTGTCCATAAGGAAGAATATGTGTTTTCTATTATTTTTTTCTTTCATAGTGTGAGTGGCCTCCCTTAATATCAGGCAGTCTAAGTTTATTAATTATACTGTCCATACATAAACATTTTATGATTACATTTTTCTTTAGAGCTAAACAATGTCTCATTTTAATTGTCTTCAACATTTTCATTTGTCTATTTATCTATTTATGGATACTTATTTTGGTTCCATTTTGTCTATCATATAGTAAATAGAATAACAATAAACATGGATGCTCAAATATGTGCATGGTAGGATATGGCATCCTTTATATGCTCAGTTGTAAAGTAGCTGGGCCATATGAGAGTTCAATATTTAATTTTTAAAGGAACTTCCAAACATTTCCTTAATGGTTGTACTAATTTTCACTCCTACCAGTGGTGAAATTTTTGTTATTGGATTTCTTGATGATAGGCATCAGATTGAGGTGAGGTGGGCTCTCAGAGTATTGCATTGGTCTGATCAATAGGGATTTCGAACACTTAAAAAATATTATGTGTCTGAATGTGTGACTTACACATGTGTATGCACACCACTTGCATGCCTGTTAACATAGAGATCAGAAGAGTTATTGGATTCCCAGATATTGGAGTCACAGGTGGTTGTGGGTTAACATGTGGGTGCTGGGAATCAAACTTGGAGTTTTTGAAAGAGTAGTGAGTACTCCAAAATTCTAAACAATCTTTCGAGTAGTAAGTTAAATACTGATAAAATAAATATTAGCTATTTGTGTTTCTTCTTTTAAAAACTGTCTGTTCATTTTATTAGACCACTTAGCGACTAGTAATTTTATTATTTTGCTGTGTGATTTCTGTAGTTCTCAGTAAATTCAATGTAAAGTATAGATGTTAAAGATTTTGCACTCTATGGGATGTTTATTCTTCTGACAACTTCTTCAGTGGTGCAGAAACTTTTGATGTTTTGTGGTCCCATCTTTTGACACTTGCATCTAGATTCTGTGCTACTGAAGTTCTAATAGGAAAGCTCTGAACCACTCCAGTGTCTTTAAGGTTATTCTCTAAGTCTTCCTTTAGTGGCTTCATCAGTTCAGGTTTTAAATTAAGGTCCCTGATCCATTTCAGATCGATTATTATTTTGGTAAAAGATGGAAGATATTAATCTAATTTCATTCTTTTGCACGTGGGTAGGTATTCAGAGTGGCCAGGAGTGTTGATAAATTAGTTACCGTTTTCCCCCCTCACTGCTTGATTTTTAAACATTTTTGATAAAAATTAGGTGGCCATGGAATTATATTTTGTTTGTTTGTGTACAGGTCCTCCACACTGCTCCATCAGTCTGCTTGCTTTCTGCTTCTATCATATATTTTTGTGTCTAGAGCCCTGTAGCTTAATTTGAGGCAGTCAAGAATGGTTATGCATTCTCAGATCTGCTTTAACAGTTCCTGCTCTTCTACGGATTCTTGGATTGGGGTTTTAGATCTGTGAAATGCAGCATTAGAATTTGATGGTCAATACATTAAATATGTATATTAAGTTTTGCAGGACAGCTATTATTATAATATTAGTTCTGCAAGTGTGGGAGCGTGGAAGCCCTTTACATCACCTACTGTCTTCTTTGATTTCCTTTTCCAGTGTGTTATTAAAGTTTTCGTTATGAGGTCTTTCACTTAGTTGGTTAGGCTTATTTCTAAGGACTTATATTTTTGAGGTATGACAAATGAGAAATATTTCTTAATTTATTTTTCCAAGAGGACATTGATGATATATATATTGAGGCTACTATTTTACATTGATTTTGTATCCTTTGACTTTCCTGTGTATATTAATTAGATATAAGAGTTGTCTAGTAGATTCCACAGGGTCTTCCATGTAGAGAATGATGCTCACTGTAAATAAAGGATAGTTTTCTGAGACAATTTTAGCTCATTTCTTTTCATTCAGTACTACTAATGTCACAGCTCCCTAAGCCAGACAGCATTTACATTAATTTTATAACCTATGCGAACTTATGCAAATGAGAAATTTTATGCACGACCTTTAATTTTTAAAGGCATATACAATTGTCAAATGGTGAGTTAAGCACTGTCACAGGGCAGATGAAAGGCATCTTGAGCATCATTGGTCTCCATGGATAGAGTCTATTAGAAAGATTGCGACTTTATAAAGGGAAAATATCACATTACTTACTCTTCATTAAATGAAAAAAACAAAAGCTGCTCAGGAAATATTAAGAGCAAGTGGAGAGCAAGTAAAAAGAGAAATAGATGAGCTATGGTGACAGCAAGCACCGTTTCAGTGCACTTTATTGATCATTAACCTTTTGCTTTAGGAGGCATCTGAAAACAACAAAGAAATGTGTTATTGACTCAACATGGGGCCTCTAATGATGCATGAGAATGGACGCTCAAAAATGTCAAAGGGCACCAGAGACATCACATATTGGCAGATAAAATGTTTTTGATATTGTGTTATACAGGAGTAAAAGGGCATCAAGCCACAGTTTCAACTTGCTATGCTAGCTTGCACAATTTTTCTGGTATTTAGACAAATTAAAACCAAATACTGGTTCAATACAATAGAGCCCCATTTTTAGACATCATGAAATCAAACTGATAAAATATCAATGTCATCAAGCTATTCTTTTTTAAAAAACAAAATATGATTTAAAATGTTGAGGACTCACTCAGTTTTATTAAAGGTAGCTCAATACTTTGCCAGAATAAATTGATATAGGGTAGAGTTGGCCAAATACTAGATGACTCAGTCAGCAATAGAGAGTGTAAGTCATGTGAAAGTGTCCCCATTGGCTTGTGTTAAAACTCCAAAAATCTCATATATTTACTAGTACCCTATTATTTATGAGAAAAACTGTTATAAATTTAACTGAGCTTATTTATGTTATAGAACAAAAGGTCTGCAGATCAATTTGAATTTTTCAACTTTCCAAAGATTCACAGGATTGCATACCTCTATCTATCCTCCACAAAGCATTGCTGTGTTAACAAATCATGCTTCAAAGAACCAATGCCCTGTCCAGGACACCTCTGATTTTCCTAAACTTCTTTACTTAGAAAATAATTCAAAGCTACCATTTGAAGTAAAATCAATTTGAAAAGAAAATCTGTGTATTAGTGTTATTAATGAAGATAAAAATGAAATTTAAAATAAACATTAAAATTTAAAATAAACATTGATTTGCCAAAGGAACCAGGAAGATTTCTAAGTGTTTGTTAATGATGACTTTATCAGAAGAGAAGACAGCAAGCATTTCAGTATTTGTGATGTAAACAAAATTACGAAGTATAAATTAAAGAAGACTCCTTGTACATTATTTCATGGGGAATTTTGTCTTTCAATATGGGTCTCATATGTACCAGTTTGGCCTCAGGTGTGCCTTAACTAGAGATGACACTGGACTTTTGACCTTCCTGCCTCTTGCTCCCAAGTGCAGAGACTAAAATAGTGCATCAACACACCAGACAATATGCAGAACTAGGCATCAAACTCAGAATTTTGCAATGATACCCAAACTTTGTACCGAGTGAGCCTCATCTGTGTGTGTACAAATGTGAGTGAATGTGTGCATAAAAATATTCTTGTTGTGGCAGCCACAGATGTATTCTTCTTGCTTTTCACTCTAGGTTTTGAAAAGTTATCTCTCAATGAACATAAAATCAACCAATTTAGTTAGGTTATTTTCCAGCCAGCTCCAGGAATCCAACTGTTCCAAAACCCTAGTTTTGATTTTATAAATGTTGTCTATCGTACCTGATATATAGGTGCTGAGTCCCTGAATTCAGGTCTTTATGTGTTGGTGAAGCCTGTTTGGTTAAGCCATATTGCCAGCCCCTTATGTTTCTTAAGCTAATAAATCACACCATACTACTTATTGTTCCATAGGTATAGTAAGACTTTTGGTTTCTTCAAAAAAGTTATGTTATTTACATGAATATTTTCTTTTTAATCCCAAGTGTGGGATATGCTACTGCTTCACAGCAGGTGATTATGATATGCTTTGTGCACTAACAGAGGTGTGGTTTTGCCAGCTGAAGTTTAATTCTTGGGAAACTGAAGAGAGTATAAATGGGAGAGCCCCAGAGGACCCAGAGAGGCTGCTGCTCCCTCTGATGCTCCTGGTTGCTGTTGTTGCAGTTTGACTAGAAGAATAAGATAGAGATACCCTGATGATGAAGATTGGACTGGTCCTAAGAAACTCATGGCTCCAATTCAGCAGGAAGTAGCCTAAAGATGTCTATATCCCCTTTTCTCTCTAACCTTCTTTCTATCCTACCTCATTTTGGGGGTTGGATGGGATTAGGGTGGAGTAAGGGTTGTAATTGAAGTAGAGGTATAAAAACCCAATAAAATAATAAAACAAACAAACAAACAATGCCAATGCACAGGCTCACAGGAAAGAATAGTCTGCAGGACAAGAGTGATACACACACTGATATTAGTTGGCTTATATTAAGTTCCCATGTCCAAATATTTCTTGAAAATATTTTAATGGAAGACTATAGATAGACTGGTAAGGAAATTTTGCAAAAATGAAACTAATATGAAAAATAATCCTTTTGTTTATGAAGAGAAAATGCAAAAAGCAGGAAGATCTTTGAATAACGTAATTTTGCTTAGGCAAATGATTTGTTTTGTCACCAAACTGTGTAGAAACCTGACCTTCATCAATTATCCAGTCTCAGTTAGTCACAACTATACGTTGAATCCCTGTATATACCAGGATCTATGCCTTCTGAATTGCCATGACTAATATCATGAGTTTTTGCACATTAAAGAACTCCAAATCGTTTTTCTCATGGGCTAAATAAGCAAAATAATTCAGAAAATGATTGTTTGTTTTTGTTTGTTTGTTTGGGGCTTATGAAAACAGAATGTAAATGTTACCACGGTTGTGAAAAATCATGTATGGCTTTTAGCTTTAGCTCCTTGTTGAAAGAAAAAAAAACCCTAGTATTTGGTTAGAAGAAATCAAGCTGGTATCCAATTAGAAGCTTCACCCCTACTGACTGGTGCTAGAAGCTACTTTGGATGCCTCTGGAGGAAAATTGTTACCATCAATTGCACCTAGTTTTAAACCCTGTTACCTACAAACGAGACCTGTCTGTGTGATATACTGGATAAGATATACAGGCACAATAGTAGCACAGTTGCTACAGAAGTAACCAAACACTTTTCAAATTGGATGTATGCTTCACTTTATGGGATAAATCTCATACCTGACACTGCTACAGTGGCCAAGAACCTGAGATGAGATAGATCCTAGACTTAGGGGGAAAACTCCCTGCCACTATTCTGCTATAGGAGCACAGCAATGAAGTGACTCCTAATGACATATTACTATACCACACATCAGGGCGCCATGTAGTTACTAAAAAGTATGCTACATTAGAAATAAAAAAAATGAGCACACTGAAGGCCCTGCCTTAGAGATATTGCCACATTTGAGGAAGCAAATAAATCATTAATAAAAATAGTCATAACTTTAATAAGATATTTTTAAAAGAAAATCATTCAATAGTTCAGTATAAACTTAAATTCCAAGTTAAATGGTGGGTCAAAGTACAGTAGAATCAGATGCTGTCAAGTCAGTAGCAAAAAAAAAAAAAAAAAAGGCAAAAGTATAGTGTATTAAATACAATACACCAATCTTATCTGAAAACTTGATATATACATATATACACACAGAGAAACTTTTCCCAGATGTCTGTCTGTGTGTTTGTTTATATATATATATATATATATATATATATATATATATATATTTGTGGAAAATCTATTTTATAAAGAGTTTGCTATCTACAAATTTCTCTGTTTTTCTTAATCATGTCACCTGAGAGACATAAATCTCTCAGATTAATGCTTCCTGCCATGTACAACTTTATTCCTGATTGTTGAAAGTTAGTTTCTAAGTGTCACTGATTGAAAGATGGTTTCAACTTCTAAAATTTTCACAATAGAGAGACAAAATTTTCCTCTTTCAGGCAACTATCTAAATTTGATTTCTAATCAATCTTACAAATAAATATATCTAGTTAAACAGTTGGAATTTTTTCGCTGGACAGCTAAGAAATGCCCAGCATATCTGATTTTACAACCATAAGTCAATTAATTGTTTCATAACTAAGGTAGTAGTTTAAGCTTATATGTCAAACTTATATGCCATTTTAAATTAACATTGTTGAAAATGAAAATTGACACTATGACACATAAATATATTTCCTTAAAATTTTTACAATTTTTACTGAAGATGTTTATGGACTATTCTGTTCCTTTCCTTCTCTTTAGTTCAATACACTTTTCTTCTTTCACAGTCATTGGGCTACAATTACTATATAGGTCCACAGTTTGTGTGTATGTATGTGTTTATGTGTATGTTCATATGTATAGCAGTTCATACATGTAGAAGTGCACATGTGCGTGTTGAGGACAGAGAATAATATCATGTGTTGTTCATCAGGTACATTCCACTTTTTGTTGTGAAAAAAACTCTACCTTCTCCATATAGGCAAGAGTAGCTAGCTCTGGGAATCTAACTGTCTCTGACTCACATCCGAGCATCCACAGGGTTGTGAGCTTCTGGCAGCAAATGTGGCTATTTTAGATGGTTCTGAGCTCATCTTCCTCTTTCTGAAGCAAGCACATTTCTACCTGAGACATCACCATGATCTTCTCCCCAAGACCTATTCTAGTTCTTCCTAAATAACTTAGTTAAATTTCAATACAAACTTTGTATTTACATTTGAAAAGTGTTATTTTATATTTTATCAGTAACTATTTTATAACTTTTAGATTCATAGATTAAAAGTTAAGTGTTCTTCAGTGCAAAGAAAAGGTAAACAAATACATGAATGGAATCCACATGTGACACTCAGATTCACATAACACATTTTTTTCCCTTCAGCTCTCCTTAATTTGCTTTCTGTTAGGACATAACTCCAAGAAGCATCTCAGCACTCCTTGATGTCTAAACACTAATAATCATGTGTCTCCAGAACAAAGGGTCCTTTGGCTTACTTTTCCTAAAGTAGAAAACATGACTCATCTTGTATAATACCATTTGAATAAAGTACTGTCGTTTTTTTTCAGTTGGATCAGAGAATGACTTAAAAGTTCAGAAAGCAAAGCTTTGTAAATACGTCTTCAAACATTTCCACATATAAATTAATTTAAAGAACCCTTCATATTTTAAATCTTATCTGAGCCCATCTCAATGGTGTGAATGCTTCAGGAGGACAGAAATCTTTTAAGATTGTCAGAAAGAAAGAAATTAAAGACATAAATAAGAAGAGGAAAGGCCACTTATTCTTCTGTAGATAACTCTTTAAGGAAAACTGTAAAAACACTGCTAAGTGCTGATGAGAGAAGGACTAGTGAATTCCGGAAAATTCCAAGATACCAAATCAACATATGAGAATTGATAACACAGACGGTAGGTATGTTTACTAAAAAGAAAATCATGAGCACAATCTCACTCACAATCTAATAAAATGAAAAGTACTAAGGGGCAAGTTTAATCAAGGATTCAACAAAAATTATAAATGATGACAGAGATCAAAGACAGACAGACCTGTACATCCATAAAGTAAAAGAGCCCATTGAATTGATGTAGTTAAAACGTCGACATTATTCAAGCAATTATAAGGGAAACACAAATCAAAACTCTACTGTAAAGGTGTTACCCCAATTATAACAACTATTGCATACAAAAACCCAGAAAAATGATTATTATGTAGAGAAAATAAATTCTTACACAATTCTGGTGGGAGTGTAAATCAGTACCAAAGAGAATAGTGTGGAGATTCCACAAAAGCATAAAGGGAGATCTACTATATAATACCGGTTCCCTACTTCTATGTATGTACGCATAAGTGGAGATGAAATCAACATACCAAAAGATATAAAAGACATGTTTATCATGACCCTGTTCATAGTAGCTAGGATATAGAATCAGTCAAGATGCACAGCAATAGAATTGAGAAAATATTAACAGTGTATGTACATTTAATAAATAAGAAATATAAATATATTAGACATCATTTGTTTATAAAGAACAGAATTTCGTTATCAGGAACAAAATGGATGGAAGGTACTTTGTAAATGACAATGGAAGAGTCCAAGACACAACACAAATGGGTCAGTCCTTTAGAAGCATACTCTCATATTTATTCTGAAATATTTTCTGTCATATTTCATTATTCAAAGAAGTTAAGCCTAAATCATATGGGGGGGAGAGAGAAAAAAGTTTTCATATTTGCACTGAGTAATATAAGCAATGGCAGCCATTTTTAATTGGTTACAGACACAAAATGGGGAAGCTAATGACTAGCATGTACTATACCCTCTTTCTGATGAGAGATGACTACTAGGTTAGCAGTGAACCTAATTCCAGAGCCAGACAGAGGGGATGCCTGTGTCCACCTCTCCCATGACTGCAAGAGAACTGAGATGAGAAAGGTAGTTCAGGTCTTGCTTTGTTAGAATTCATGCCAGAAAGATTAATTTTAAATGAGGACATTTTTAAAACTGAAAATAACTAGAGGTACCATAAAAAAATTTCAAAAAATTATACTTAGGGATATAAAAATTATATTATAAAGCATATTTAAAGTGTTGATGGAGTAAAATTATATATAAGATGGGATATGTTATATGTGTGTGCCTGTATATATATATGTATATAGGTCTGTGTGTAGATGTATGTGTAGGTTGTTTAAGTGTGCATTCATGAGAGAGAGAGAGAGAGAGAGAGAGAGAGAGAGAGAGAGGGAGGGAGAGGGAGGAAGGGTGCGAGGGAGGAAGGGTGCGAGGGAGGAAGAGAGAGAGAGAGAGAGAGAGAGAGAGAGAGAGAGAGAGAGAGAGAAGAAAGAACAGGCAAGAACTCCGATACCAGCTACATTTCTAGCCACCAAATTAAGATGCTTTCTCATGATTTATTATGAATCTTGCTTTTCACTGTGATTTTATAATACTACTATAGCACTGTTGTTCTTTATAGACACAACCAAAAGAATAAAGTATATAACACATATTTTAATCAAGGTAATTTTTAATAAGAAAAAGTATAAACCAACCTAAATATACTAGAGTTCATCTCCTATTTCTCATACTAATCTCACCACAGAAGCCTTCATTCTTATTGATTTAACATTTGCAATACAAACTTATCTGTGTTTTTCCAATAAATATTATCTATTGAAATACCATTTAATATTTTCACATAAATTAAAACGGATTGAATTCTCTTGTTAAATTTACCTCTAAATTTACCTTTCACATTTTCACTAATGGATTGTTTTAAAGTTTTATAGACTAATTCATGGTATAAACTTACTATGTCTAATTTCTGTCTTCTATTTCTGGTAGACATTGTAATATTTATTTTATAGACTACAAAGACTGACTATTCTTCCACTCAATTATTTGACTCTACATATAACCATTAGTAAACTTTTAAAACTAAATGGCAATCCTTAAATTGGATTTATTTGATTTATTGTTATTAATCAAAGTATCTGATGTTTCTTTACATATCATTTGTTATGTTTAGAAATGCTTGCATTCCATCACCTGGTTTTCCTCTGGACTCCTCATCTGATTTGGTAGCTGAAAACCTTCAGGTTCTTGTCTTCCTTTTGATTCTGATTCAAAGTGGCTGTGGAGAGACCCAATGCCTGTATAGACAGCTTTAAATAATCTTCGTTGTTCTTTGAAATCTTTCTTATACACAATTCTCAGTCCAAGCCATTTCCAGGTGCCAAAGGAAGAGTTGCTCTGCTCATCACATCTAATACTCTAAGATAGGAACTTGTATGGAATACTGGCATTTCTAAGGCCCCATGACAGTAAAGATCTTTTGTATGCTATGGAGATCACACACAAGGCTCAGTAGGCTGAGAATCACAGAACTCAAGGAACCCTCAGAGCAAGATATAAAACAATCAAAGAGCATGAGGTCCCAGGACAGGTTATTTCTCTGTGCCTAGTGCCCATTATTTTATCTCACAATTCTTATAGTTAATGTGGTGCTGTATGCAATATTCCAAAACAGAGAATTCAAATATTTATATGGCAAAGTAACATAATAGCCTGAGAGGTGATGGTTATCAGTTTGCTTGAATTCATACAAAATGTATACATGTATCATAAGTCACATTGTAGCTCTTGAGCATATACATCCTGTCAATTAAAGACAAACCTTTTTACTAGATGCTGCCAGGAAAACGTTCAAAGACATCTTATTCTCATTTATTTTAATAGCTCAAAAATTTTCTGGGATTTTTCTGCTTGGGGGTTGTGGGGGGAGAAGTAACTAATCTTTTTAAGATGTGACCAGGGATCTTAAGTTTATCTGTGTGCTTAATTAAGGAGCTTTTGTTCAAGTCAAAATGTCAAGATGAAACTGTTCTCATGTAAGAATTGGGCTGAAATTTTCAAAAGTACCCCCAAAGAAGCCAAATGCTGTGCTAAGATGTCATGAAAATCATGGTTACTCTTCACACATACAAAGGGCTTAATATAACAAAACCACTGAGGTCTGAGAACACTATCGAAATATTTAATCTCAAGGAAGAGTAATAAGTGCTGAATGCTTTGGAATTCTTGGCTGTGAAATTATTGACATATGATTATTTCGGTAAAAGGCTCATGGATAAAAAGGCATTTTCTCTTTTCCAATGTCACTTTGAGCCCCCAAAAGGGCTGAGGACATTTTCCTCCAGCAGGGAGTGTTTTGTTCAGTCAGTTTTTACTTTGAGCAGCAAGACAGGAAATGGGATCAATGGAAGTAACAGAACACATGGGTTAAAATGCAGAGAGCATTTTAAGTATTCAGAAGTGCACGCCAGGTTTCTTGTTGTACAAGATTCTGAATGGGAGAGAAGAAGTCAGACATAAAAATAGGGCACTGAGCCTTGTGCCTTGATTGCTGAATAAACACTTTCCGTGTGCAAGTCTGGGGACATATTGCAGGCCATTGCATATGGTAGGTAAGTGTGTCACTGGGTGGGACAGAGTATGTCAGTGTAGCCTAGGCTGGGCTTGATCTTGTGATCTTTCTGTTTCAGCTTCTAGGGTGCAAGTCTCTGTATAATTTCTAATTCCCACAAAATAGAGGCAAAAACTTCTAATCTCTATTTTATTCATGGGGAAATAAGTCAACTCATGAAATTTACCTAGAACCCTCTGCCAAGCGTGAATACTCAAAGCCACTGTGAATCAAAAGAAAAAGGTAGGAGGCATTTAGTATCAGCTCCAACAAACATACTACAAAGCTGCAGAAATCAAAAGAGCTTGATGTCTGACATTTTAAAAGTCTAATGGAATAGATTGGTCAGTATATCAGATTTTCCCTCAGTGATAAAATATCTGACATACAGATTATGGGAGGAAAGGTATATTTCAGCTCAAGGTTTTCGTAAGTCTCAGTCCATTGCTGTTAAAGGACATAGCAGCTCAGAATTCTTTGCATTACAACAGCCAGAAAGCAGAATGAAGGTCTGTGTTAGCAGGCTGTCTTTGTTATTACATCTGGGGCCATCAGAGTACACTACTAATGTTTAAGGTGGTACTTTCTCCCCCAGTACTGGCCCATTCATACCTGGAAATACGCTTGTCTACATACCTGGAGGTGTACTCAACTAATGTCTTAGGCATCTCCCACTGCAATCAAGTTCTCAAGATTAACCATTACACAGAGCACAGAAGTAAACCTAGGGATCTATATTCACTGATGATCCACAAAAGTGCTAAGAACATGGGCTGGAGAGAGGACAGACTTCTCCAGAAGCAGTGCTGTAGAAATTGCATCTGCTGAAGAATGAAACCAGACTGGCCCTTTCCTCTAATTACAAGCATCAACTTAAAATGGCTTATTGCCTTAAATGTAAGATTGAAAACTATGAAACTTCTAGAAGAAAATATAAGTAGAGTGTGGGGGAAAAAAAAACTGGCGCGGGGCAGGAGAGAGGAGAGAGTCCGGTGGTGGGTCCCATGAGGGCCTGCGGCGGGGTTCCCCCACTCTTCCCACACCACTGGCAGAAGGGTCCCACATGCATGCAGCTGCAGCGGGCTGGCGGCTGCAGTTCAAGGCTCCAGAGTTCCAAAAGCTGGTAATCTGGCAGTGGTACAGGCCAAAGCAACACGTGGAGTCCGGTTGGTTTTCCAAAGCTTTTATTGTTCATGGCGTGGTGAATGGGTGTAGATGGTATGCGATTTCCCCGCCAAAAGTCAGGGGGTCTGGCCTTTTATAGGAAAAAGGAAAAAGGGAGGGAATAACTTAATTAGCTACGCCCCAGGCCTTTAGATAACTCATTAATATTTATATCTCTGGAGGTGGAGACCTCTACCTGTGTCCTACATGATTGAAGGGCGCAGGTTAAATGGAGTTGCCTCATCCAAGGCCCAACAGTAGAGACACTTTAGGATACTAGAATGATAGATTCTTTTTTAAAGAATACCCCTGCCACCGTAAGCACAAAAAAAAAAAAAAAAAAAAAAAAAAAAAAAAAAAAAAAAAAAA
>JANHMN010000008.1:38427171-38447494 GCA_030674055.1 Rhabdomys pumilio
AAAAAAAAAAAAAAAAAAAAAAAGAAAAAAAAAGAAAAAAGAAAAGAAAAATGAAATATATCAAATCAGGAATCTTGACTCCAGCAAGAAAAACAACAAAATGAGGAGAATAACTATAAGTGTCAAGTGCACATCTGACAAGGGTTGACATCCATTATGTGTAAGGAACTCAGAAGACTTTGTTGCAAACAATAATAACCTGATATGAAATAGGTTATATACTGAATGAGAAGGGCCCCCACAGGCTCGTCTATTTGAATGCTTGTTCCATAGTTGGTGTGAATGTTCAGGCAGTATCAGGAGGCATCATTGGGATGGGATCTGAGGCCTTAAATGCCCTGCCATTCCCAATTAGCCTTCTCTCTCTACCTTGATACCATCTCGGCATGTAAAATCTCAGCTACTGCTTCAGCACCTTGTATATCTACCTGTCTCCTGCCGTAAATTAAGGGCCCCACTAAACACTTTTTTTTCATAAGGTGTCTCAGTCATGATGTGTTTTCATAACAATAGAAAGTGGCTAAGAGACATGCACATTGCTATATGTTTCTCAAAAGAAAATTATTATGTATAGAAAAATATCAATCCATATTGACGATCGAGACTTGATTCCAAATCCAAACTATAATGTTAACTCACTGTAGTAAGAACAGCTATTATCAAGAAGTAACAAGAAACAAACCAAACCAAACCAAAATCAAAAAACCCAGTAGAATAGTACTCAGACATAAAAAGAATGAAAGCCTATTTTATTATATTAAATTTTATTTTCACAACATAGATTTCTCTGGAAATTATTACAAGTAAACTAAGCCAGGCTGAGAGATTGAAGTACAACCTTAGTCAAGACATTTGTGAAAGTTAAAATATCTCAGTGATTGAGACTGGAAAAGTTAGGAGAGACTAAGAGAAATAGGGAAGAAATGGAAGCAGAGAAAGATTGTAGCGCACTAACTCACATTAGGTGGAGAAAGCTGCTGCAGTACACCAATGACTAGTGAGTGGGTGGTGCTTGTAGATACTGCAGTGCCTCTTGCATTCCAATTAGCTGGAAAGAGGATTTCTAAAACATTCCTGCCATAAGGCTATCACAAAGACTTGAGACGATACTTATGTGTAATGTTCAGCTAACATTATACAATATACAATGTATTGCAACATATCCTACTGAATCCTGAATATACAGAGGCTTTCTGTTGTATTAAAAATAAAATTTAAAAATAGCAAAAATGGGCTTTGAAAACTGCATTTATTGGTACAAATCACCTGCATCTCCCAGGTTCTTAAATTATTTAATCAGTGGGTTGAAGTTAAAAACAATCACAGAAATTTGCAGTGCAAAACCAAACAAACAATAAAAAAAAAAAAATGAAGGCATTGAATCCGGAAATTTAGAGAAGTTAGATTAGTTACTTTGTTATCACTATGCCTTGAATGGTAGCTTTCTGGCTGGCTTACTCCAAAGCTCATAATCTTAATGATTTCAAAATGTCCTCCATCATCGTTTGGAAAATGTCATTTAGTGTGTAACTACCAAGAGTGGATTGCTGAGCTTGCAGCTCTGCCTAACTTTGCTTCCCACCACCCTATTGCTTAGATCTGGCAATGCTTCCTTCAGGCAAGTCCCAGGGTCTGCAGCCAGTCATTTCTGAATTTCTGGGGAGCACTGGAGTTCCTGGCCTCCCGGCTGGCCATCTGAAACTCAGCCAGGTTCATTTAACCTGTAGCTTTCTCTCAGCCTTTCAAGCAGTGAAGAGGATTCCCATTGACAACTTTACTGACCTCGCTTGAGGGGTGAGACACTCAATCTTAAAGAAGATTGTTATTAGCTGACTTCTGCGAAAGATAGATGTGTGCTGAAATAAGTGAACTTTTAAAAATAATTATTTCACTGAAAAATATACATAACCACTGTCTCAGGGTTTCTATTGCTGCAGGGAAACACTGACAAAAAGCGAGTTGGGGAGAAAGGGTTTATTCAGCCTATGCTTTCACATTATTATCACCAAAGGAAGTCAGGAATAGGAAGTCATCCAAGGCAGGAGTTGATGCAGAGGCCATGGAGGGGTGCTGCTTTCCAGCTTGCTTTCCATGTCTTCATCAGTCTGCTTTCTTATAGAACTCAGGATCACCACCCCAGAGACGGCACCACCAATGATGGGCTGGGCCCTCCCCCATCAATCACTAATTAAAAATTGCCTTACAACTGGGTTGTATACAGGCATTTTAACCAGGCTCCTTCCTTTCAGATAACTCTAATTTGTGTGTCAAGTTGATGTGTCAAGAATAACCTGGATACTACCTACGCTTTCTTTGCCTTCATTATTTCACAATTACTTTTCTGTATTGATTATAGGAAAGGATACATGTATGTATGTATGTATGTATGTATGTATGTATGTATGTATGTATGTATATATGTGTGTGTGCATTTGTACATTCATATTAATATATATTTATGCTTCTGTACATTTATTATTTATATATTTGTACACACACATACATCAATCATATTTATCTCTATTATCTTGTCTTTTCCACTCTTCTTTTCTGCTAGTCCCCGTTTTCTTCCCTAATAGCTGCCTTCCTTTCTTCAGAAGGTACATCTAGAACCATAGAAATCACTGTCTTCCTTTTTAAGATATATGTCATTACTGTGAAACTAATATTTCCCAATATGTACAATTAGGTGACTATTGTTTGTCCCCAGGCTCTTTTCATGTTTTTTTTTTTTTAATCATGCCTTGATCTTCAAGACAAGACTGACTACTTTTGCTACTGATAAAGCCTAGGCCAAAGTGGCTCACAAATAAATGTGTTTAAATTCAGAGGGAAGATGATTTTACTTTATTCTGTAGAAAAAGCCAGTGGAGCCCCCTCTGAAACTTACGTCCCAGCAAGATGCACGCTATCATTCATTGGTTGACTTGGAAGTGTGAAGGAATTTGTCATAGCGAAGAATACAAACAGTATAACCTCCTCAAGAGAGGAGCTTATACTTCCCACCTGACTTTTGGAGGCTAAAGCTAGTTGGCTCAACATGTTTATCCAGAGTCCATAATTATGGATGTGCCTCAGACTTTTCAAGTTCCTAACTAGAAGTCTTCAGAAGCATAGGCCAGCTCTGCCAGGACAAGTGGTTCTTGTTCCAACTCCATTATTACAATTCCTGAGGAACACATTGAGCTACACACAGACTTTATTTACAGAGAAGGCACTAAACTCTCTTAAAACACAAGTCAAGCTTTCAGCCTCTGTTTTCATACCTTTCTCAATGATGTCTTGTGAAGAATTGCTCTAGCCTTCATCTATGACAGCTTCATGTACATTTGGGTGCTGCTGTGAATGACTGAGTTTTTCTGCATGCCCAGCAAGGTTCCAGGAGCCCCTTTAGCAAGGTCTCAGTGCTTATAGCCTCTCCAGCATATACTCTAGGGATCCTTTGCCCTCTCATAGTTTTCCTTTTTCTCTCTTCTTCATTGTGAGAAGAATATCTCCTGGGGGAGGGGGAAGATATCTTTTTCTATCTCTTACCCAAAGGGTAGAGAATCACCTGACACTGAATAGTCAGTGCCCCACCATCTGTGCTCCATTTTTGTTCTGGTGTGAATCTACTGGCTGGCCTTTAAAGAATGATCTAGACTCTGAAGCCTAATAATAAAATAGTGAAGATTATTAATTTGCTAGACAGAGTTCTTGAGTAACTGTGGTTGGGGGGTTGTGAGAGGCAGCTGTGCGCCTGGTTGAGCACAGGTCTCAAACCCCAGACCCTAATCAGACAGCAGGTGTTCAGCTCTGCTTCTGGGCCCTGGTTCCTTTAATTTAGCGTCATCCTTCCACTGCCCCTCCCACAGAGAGGTCTATAGCCATCAGCCCCAAGAACACTGCCTCAGGCTCTCCCACAGGTAGATGAGGTATGTATCTCCAAGCTCTCAGACCAAGCCTATAGGCGTTATCTGCTTCCAGACCCTGACCCACTCCACAGCTGTATAAAAGAGCCCTATTTAGGAGAAGTAAAGGTGTGTAAGAATCATCCTGGTTGTCCGAGAGTTTCTGTCACAAGAGCAGTAACACTTGGAAAGAGATTTGCTCTCCCAAAGCGCCTTCAGGACCCTCCCCTCCTTCGTATCTAGCTGGCATCTCACCTGCATAGCCTGGCTCAGCAGAGGGACAGGTGCAGTACCTGGGAGTGACTGGGAAGCAACAGTGGAGACTCTCAGCAGAGGCAGCAGCAGCAAAGGCAACTCTCCGGAGCAGGGACCCACAAGTAACCATGAGTCATAGTCTGATCAAAAGCTCCTGTAATCACATCCAGTAGGCACATTTGTGTGTGTGTGTGTGTGTGTGTGTGTGTGTGAGAGAGAGAGAGAGAGAGACAGAGACAGAGAGAGAGAGAGAGAGACAGAGAGAGAGACAGAGACACAGAGAGAGACAGAGACAGGACAGAGAGACAGAGACAGAGACAGAGAGACAGAGAGAGACAGAGAGAAAAGGAGGAAAGTAGGGAGGGAAGGGACAGGGAGGAAGGGAGAGAGGCAGATACTTTAGATATTTGGAAAAATTAACTTATATACCAAGGGCCAGGTAGTTTTTTAGGGATATGATTAGGATTCTAGTCAGATGCTGTATAGAATGCTCTCAGTCTCGGGGTAAACTTTCTCCCCAGATTTGTTAACTTTTTAATATATGTCTGCCTCTTTGAACTGTTTCATACACATTGTACAACACTCCTATTTTCTTAACAGTCATAACTTATTATCATCTGGGACAAGCGATGTGTGTGAGGGGTAGGGAATTAAAGAGGTCAATAGAAGAGAACAAGTAGAAGTGTTGAGAACTGGCTGGTTATTTCATCAAACTGGTTAAGAACTTGGAAAGAGGAGCCCTCATGAGAACAGTGTGCTACAGAGATTAACATCCCAATGGCGATTCTTTATCATCTGTAAACCTCAACCTGGCAAAAGCCTTCCCTATGAGGATGCTGGAAACTTGCAAACGCTGATGCAAGAATCCCCCTGACAGGGACAGCTCCCTTCCTCATTAGCCAGGTATGGAGGTACATTTTACAGAGCTTTGTGTGTGTCAATTTCTACTGTCTGAGGCCTGAGTAACTGTGCTCATTTGCCAGCCTTATCATTTGTTGCTGCCTTTTCTGTGTTTCCTCAGGTAATATCCAATTACATAAGGCCTGATTCTCTCTCTTCCCTGCAGTATTGATGATCAAGGTAGGATCACAAGGAGCTAAGATAATTTCAAAGGGCAAAGTACAAATCAACAAAATGAGAATAAAGGCTGGTAAGTATGAAAAGAGTCCATTCTTTGCAAGCTTAATTTTCTTATCAGTATATGGCTTCTCTGTGAAGTCTGGGAGGTAATTATTGCCTGCATGTAAAGCAAGGCATGTGAAATTATTTAGTATATGCCTAAATAAAAACAAAAATACCTAATGATTGAAATGTACTGCAGTCCAATCTGTTTACATATTTTCTTTCAAGAGAATGGCAGAGTTTACTAATTGCTGATTTCATAATTACTGTTGTGGGTTGTTTTTACTTCCAATATTTACTGAAGTATATCCAAATTACACTGAATACCCATGCATTTTTTTTCTCATTTATAAAAAGGGTAAAATGCTTTAGAAAAAAAATGAACCCAATTAAGATTAATTTTAAATAATAAAAAAATAGCTGGCATTGTGTGGATGTGAGCCAGCAGGAGGGATTTTAATTGGAGCCGAGGAATCTGTAACATTCTCCTGCCTTCACATTTTCTTCATCCTACTGAGTCAAGCTGGTTGGTTTTCACTGAACATGACAAAGATGATTGAAAATCAACTCGGGCCATCTTCAAAAGTTTTAAAGAAATAGTATAATGAAAATTAATCAAAACTTTTTAGACTTCCTGATTATGTGCTCAATAAAGGAGGCACAAAGTACACTTTGAAGTCAAATCCAAGCTGCTCTGAACCTTCCAGCCGGATGTATCTAATGTTAAGAGAGACAAAGATCTTCAACCCACTGAATGCTCAAGGGTTAAAGCTGAACTACCTTAAGTCGAATTCTATTGTGTTTGCTACAGGATGACCTTGCTGACTGTTAACCATCTGTGAAATGGGCTCCATGAGATCTGACTAAGGAAGGATGTAAGGGTTAGTTAACTCAGTAAGTCACAGAGCCAATGAGTAATGTTGAATGTTAGCAGTGTTACATATTAGCTTAGAAAAACTGAATTCCAGAGTCATTTCTCATCTAAAGAATGAATAAATTAAGAGAAATTAAGAGAGACATAAAGCTACCTTCTGAAGGAGGTCTTTGTTCTCCTGGATTTCTTTCCTACCTATGGGAATAATAACAGTATGACTCTATAAGAGCTACACACACCATCTACCTTACTAACATCCTGCCTCATAAGTGGGTAGTGTGAACAACGTCAGCTGTCAGCTCATGGGACAGGATATTCTGCATCAAAAGGCTCAGCAACTGTCAAAGAAAAACCCGAATGAGGAGTATTCTATCATACTTGAATTCTTTCAAAAGGGAATCTAAAGCTTGGGAACCGGAGCAATCGACCATGACCTGCAGTTAGTGAGGTTACCCTGACAGTGGCAGAGGTCATGCAAAGCTGGTCTCTCATTCTTCCATTCCACCATCACCAGGAAGGAACTAGAACTGCTTTATGTGTGATCTCTATCTGCACACTTTCAGGGTATTTGTCTTTTATTAGAAGATACTAATACAACCATCTCAACTGGGCTTAAATTTCAACACACTCCTTCTCCCACATACACTCCACACCCACATACTATACAGAAGACCACAACCATACAGCACACACAAATCACACACACACACACACACACACACACACACACACACAGAGAGAGAGAGAGAGAGAGAGAGAGAGAGAGAGAGAGAGAGAGAGAGCGAGGGAAAGAGAGGGACAAGACAAACAGGGAGAGAGAGAGAGAAAGAGAGAGAGAGAGAGCCCTACATAGTTTCCCCTTTAATTCTTCTATAAACTCCATGTCTAATATGAGAAGATAACTGAAATATTTTTGTTCTCATTTCTCTTACACTAATAATAACTTTTGAAATTGTTTACAAATTCAAAAATGAATCATTAGTAAGTTTACAGATATTTAGAATGTACTATATCATAGTGATCATTTCAAGTGTGTCCTCTGATACCAAAGAGAAAATCTATGTAATATGTGGTACATTGACAAAAAATATAAACACTTTTGTCAAAAATATATGAGGTTTTACTCATGACAAAATCAAGCAAGAAGAAAGGCATAGTAAGGCATAGTAAGTCTATTAGACATTTTGTTTTGTTTTTATCTATCAGTCCCTTTGATGCACATAGGGATTATGCTGAATGAAGAAGACATTATATCAAATTACAGGTGTTACTGACTTATTAGAGCATAAGCAAAAATATTAAAACATTCCTCTAAAATATGTAAAAGTCAAATGTTGGCTGAAAAATGTAAGGACTGATAGGAACAGGGTTGCTCTAATGGCACGTCCCCCTTTCCCATGTGGATGTGTCCCTCGACCAAACATCAATGAACAATTTAGAACAATTCAATTCTTATAAATTTTATTAGAATAATAGAAAATCATACATACAGATAACCATAGGATACACACACAGAAATTTAAAGAGTAAAATTTAGACTTTTCAATATGAAACAGTGTCTACATCTCATGGAGATATACTTATAGAAATAACAGGAAACAAGAGAATAGCCATCTTGCAAAAGAAAACTATAGGAACAAATTCTAGGAGTCATCAGAAAATAAAAACAAGGTAAAGTTCTGTTATATGTACTGTAAAGCACAAGGATTGGAGAAAGTGTGTCCCCACATTTGGACTGGAAATACAATGGTCAAATGAAATCAACTAGTCATTCAGATTTCTTCTTGATATGTACAATATATACAGACCCTACAAAAAAACTTAAAAAAAAATCATTCTTCTTTTTATATAGCAACCTTGTCGTAAGTGGAATTTCTGAAGGAAGGGTGGTACACTAAAATGGTTTCAGAATTTGACTAATGTTTGATGTTTCTTGAGAGCTATACCATCGGTTTCCAATTTTGCTACCTTTGGTAATATGAAGAAATTCCAGCAAAATGTGAAATTGGTAGGTAAGTGGTAAAAAATTGATTTTGAATGTCTAGCACTCAATCTGCTAATTTTCATATACCTTTTACATATTTCTGCAAAGTCATGTCTTCCACAGTCCTTTGAAAATCACATATTGAAAGACTTGCATCATCCATATCAAAGCCAGCAACATCACCATGTTCTTTTACAAATTTAACTTGGGAATGGAAAAGGCTGCCTGACTCAATGAGATAGAGAGTGGAATTTCATTTAAAAAAAAAATCTCTACCATCCAAACTGAGAAAGGGACCCTTAATAAAATCAGAAATTATAAATGAAGAATTATATGCATTTTGTTTCATATTTGGGTTAAGATACAATTTTTTTCTTATATTCTCTACTGGGACTTGATAAAACCTGATAGCTTATTTTTACATAGGAAGAGTATGAGTCCTAATTCTCTTTCCCATGTAATTTCACTTTAATTTTTGAGGAAGGATAAAATGTATTCATTTCTATGTTGCATGTTTTCCGTTGTAAGTACCAACAAAAGGAAACAATGTTACAATCTTCACTCAGGTTCAACTTTCATCTTTGAACAAGACAGATAATCCTAAGGAGAGCATGCAATGCCAGCAAACTTCAAAGAAGTGCCTGGTTTGTGTCACCTTAGAAGGTTCCACAAGATTCTGCACAGGGACACTGCATGTGGGAGGAAATCATTCTTTCATATCACTTTCTTTGTTTTTAACAAAGAATTCTTGCAGTAAAGGCTGATAGGAGAAATATTTTCACCTCATTTTATAGAATAAATAAGTGAAAGATTTGAGGATAAAGTGAGAAAGGAAATCTCACAGCCATACAGTAGCACACTGAAGCAAATGTCACTTCCTCAAGCTCAGAGTAGCATTTTCTAACAATACTCCCTTGCAGGCCACTCCCTTCCAGAATAATGGTTTATGTGCATTTTTTCTCTGAGGGATTCAAATTAGTAATTTAAAAATGATAGATGATGTAAAAATGGGAAAAAAACATTTGGAATAAATGAGGAGTTTTTAATATAGAAAAACTTTGTGTGTGTGTATGTGTGTGTGTGTGTGTGTGTGTGTGTGTGTGTGTGTGCTTGTGCATTGTGTGCCTTGTTTGTACTGTATATGTACTGTTTCCATACATAATGTGTGCACTGTGTTTTTATTTATCCTGTGTTTGTATGTGCCTCACACATTAAACTCATAACATAAGAATATTTCTATCAAAAGTTTGCTGTATGTAATTTGCAAGTTCCTTTGGTTTACCAAGCAAATATTAAGGCATCTCAGATTCCTCTAAAAGGATTTACTGTTTTTATTATATTCATATTTTACCTATAATGAAGTAGAAATTTAAAAACACATAGCTGAAAAAAACATGCATAATCACTGTTTCAGAAAGCACTTTTTGTAGGTGGGGGGAGGTAACCAATTAACTTTCCAGTAAATAATTTTTAAAAAGCCCTATTACCACAAAGCATTTACAATAAAGAACAGTAGGACAGATATATAACCTGACACAGAGTGGATGTTAGAAATGGCTGAAGTGGATCCTCTTGCATCCATACCTGTGAAGGATGATAAAGGGCTCATTAGTAATCAGAACACTGGAGACTGAATGTTTCTGTTGCCTCTAAGATTATGTTGAAATCTTGTCTAGTAGTAGTAGGACTACTACTAGTAGTAGTGGTAGCAGCAGCAGCAGCAGCTTTGCAGGTCTTTAAGGCTTTGAACTCCAGACTCTGCTTTCCAGATAACTCAAGAAATTTCAGCATCAGCTTTACCACTCCTCACACTTAAACTACCATGTGAAAAGGCCAAGGCAATAGGGCAATACTTTCTCTTGGTCAAAAGAATAGGTTATAAATTCTATCCTGATCCCTGGGCCTTTTAATTACCTAACAAGAAATCCATTCTCCTAGGAAATCTTAAACCTCCGAAGCCATGCTAAAATGGGAGGAATAATTATCCCCTGAATGAGATGATATACTTTTCCTTCCCAGAAGCCACTTAGTGAAGGCACTTGCCTTGCAACAGGCAGCACTATGGAGAGTAGTCATGTGACCTGCTTGCTTTGAGTCCGAATTAATTTTTTTTCTTTGTCTTTTTTTGGATATTGGCCAAAAGCCTAAGCAACTCCCATATCCTCTGTACGATCTGTCTCACTCCTTCTATAAGGCTTCCCGTCTACTTTTATTATTTTATTTTATCTTATCATATTGAAGCTGCTTGTTAGCCTCCACTGCAAAAAGCATGAACTTTCCTTCTTCGTAGTCCCCAACTTCCTCCAGGCAGCTGCCAGATTTACAGTTTGCCTGCCCCATTGTTTTTCTCCTAAATGTGAATAAAACCGGGCACAAGCAAACTACTGAGTTCATTTCTAAATTCTTTTGTTAATGACACCGAGAACCCAAAAAGGTAACCTAGTTTTTTGGTAAACTCTGGATCTGAAATGTTTTTAAAACATTTATGATTCTGTAGGCACTTTAACCAAGGATTGTTTAATTTCTGAAATCATGAGGAACAAATTCCTGCAGTTATAAAACAGCTAGAGAATGATACTTCTATAAAAGTAGTCTGGTCTGGGTGATGATGGTGGCATATGCCTTTAATCCTAGCATCCAAGAGGCAGAGGCAAGCCAGGCTGATCAACAAAGCAAGTCTCAAGACAGCCTGGGCTACACAGAGAAACCCTGTCTCAAAATCCAACCTCTTCAAAAAAAAAAAAAAAAAAAAAAAAAAACAGAAAACAAACAAAAAATCAAAAACAAAACAACCAACACAAAACAAAAATAGTAGTTTGAATGAACTAAGACACAGAAGAATGAAACTAAAGCCTGCTCTGTCAAAATTAAATCACCACACAGGCCTAACCTAGAATCACTGACTGCTGAGTACACAGTAGTTACTGATATAGCCAAGTGTTAGTAAATGATTCCAGTATGTTCATTTCACATACTTTAACTTTAGTTGAAATTAGATAAACAACTTAATCATTGTGAAAATGATTAGACTTGATTACAAACAACTGGTGAGATAATTTGATGGTCTAATTGAAGAAAGATTCATGAGATAAAAGTTTAGGAAAATTGGTTATCTCTATACAGATACGTTTTATGCATAATAGGAATTATCATCATTGTAAAAGGATCAACAGAAACTCCATTTTAAAAACAACCCTGTGTTGTCACCTGACTAACCAGATGGTCTGGTTTCTATTGAAGGAACTGATATTTATACATTGATATGATATGATATGATATGGTATGATATGATATAATGCAATTAGAAGGGGATGAACAAGTGGAAACAGACAGAATTTCACTATATAACCCAGGCAGTCCTTGAACTAATTTTGTAGCCTAGGTTGATCTGGAACTCAGAATTTTCCTGGTTGTAACTCTTGAGTGTGAAGATTATTGGCTTGAACCACGACACTTGGAAATATTAAAAGTATAAAAACCTGTGTGTGGTTCAACATTACCCTTGAGAAATTTGGCTTGAACAGATAATCCCAAGGCAAATGTAGGTAGAATTCAACACAAAGAGTTTAAGTAATAAATTTTGGTAAATGGTGTTTAATGCTGTGTCTTGACTTCTCATCCCCCGTGTTTTGTACCATTCTAACGGTGTTTTCTCTGTCCTTATTGAACATGCCCAACGTATACCAAATGCATGCTGGGGAAACGGATAGGTAGCACAACAGTCATTAAATTTATTATAGGGTTCAATAACAGTGATGAAAGTTAAAGTGAGAATGAGTTCAACTGACTTACTGGTTATTCTTGGAATCCTGATCTGCTCACTACTGGTGCCGTCCCCTCCCTCTGTGGTAGCTTTAACTTCAATAATGTAGTCTTCTTTGATAGGCAGCAACAGTTCAGCTGAAGTTTTATTTGTGTTCAGTACTTGCACATTATTCTGACTGCTAGTCCTATAGAAAACCTAGAAGACATAAATAAACTTACTTTTTATACAACTAGCTTCTATGTTTTTCACAAACTTTGTCACTCAAAAAATGACTTTAGGCCTCTACAACACCTATCATATAAAGTGGACTCCATGTTAAGTCTTGAACATGGGTAAACCTTCTGGAACCATCAAGTTCGCAAAACTGAGGAGGCTGGATGGATACTGAACTTTTTCCATGGAAAATCTCAGTTAGGTTAGGGTAGATTGATGAACAGGGTAGGTTAGAAACACAAAGAGATTGTGTTTCACATACTACGGAATATATGAAAAGAGAAGGAGACCATTGTTTCAGAGTCTGACTGAAGCCTATCCCTATCCTTGAAGCAAAAATTTTGAGCCCTTTATATTTGTTGTAAAGGATGTCCACATAAAGGTAACATTCTGTTTCTAATAGATATTTTGTATAAAGTCAAAAGGAACCAGGATTAGTGAGGGATGTATAAAAACTTGAGAAGGGCCTCATTCCTTTCAGCAGTCATTTCTTGAGGGTTATAAACAAAACTGTTATCTTTGTATAAATCAAATAGATTCTATTTTCCAAAAATTTTCAGAGGTAAACATACTTTACCAAATGTAATCCCGTTAGTTGCCTCCCAGGAAACTCCAGACAATCTCATTTAAGCTTCTTAGAAATCTTGTGACTACAGTAATTTCAAAGCCCAGTGATACCTTATATTATTATTACAAAAACAATGAGTTTGATCATCCTTTGAGGAAATTGTGGCCATACTTAGGGTGTGTCTTATTTTCTGTGAGTCTTCTTAATGAAGTCCATATTTATGCTGTAGAGTCTGTCTAATCTTCACTCTGGGTCCCTGTCTTTCTTTACCTTTAAAGCCTAAGACAACTCAACACATCCTTATTAAATCTAACACTGCTTCATACATTGGATAGAACTGAAGTTCTTTGAAGCCGTAGATATGGCTTCACTTATGCCCAAATCCCCCAAAGTCTAGGGATTTCCTCAGGTTGCTAAGGATAAAAGTAGGGAGCCATCCTTCCTACCCGGCGTACCCACAATGTTTGCAGCAAGGATAGGTTACTGACAGAGCCATGTGGAATGTATCTTTGGTTATAGAGGACAAGGAATCATGAGCAACCCTTACAGCTGTTTTAAAAATAGTATTTGGTGAGCACTGAAAATACATAATAAAAGTTATAACTATCAGGCTTGAGCTCCTTACGAAGCAAAATTATCTTACATAACTGTATTTAACAAGTCAGATATTTTCAGAAAATGATCTTTTTGGGAAAAGCTTGATAGTTATGTGAAAACTAGATTAAGAAACCATAACACCAATATTTTAAAAATAAGCTTTCTACTTAGTTTGCCTTAAAGCGTGTTTGCAAAGGTAGGAAAAGTGAAGTCTGAGCCACAACTGACCTTGTAGCCTGTTACTTCCGATTCATTCTCCATGGCTTTCACTTGTTCCCAATTAAGCAGCACTTTAGTGTCTGTAGCATTCCAAACGACATTCCCTGGTGGCTGACTGGGAGCTTGAAATGTAAAAGGAGAGATTAAAACCTATTTAAGCACAAAGTCATATTTCAAACTTATTAGACAAGTAAATATTCTAGAAGGCTCATGGAAGAAGACTCTCTTTGATAACCCATGGTGCAGATATGGAATGAGTCAAAACCAAGGAAGAGCTTTAAATCTTTCCTTAAGCATTTTAAGGAAATGTTACCGTGTTTAAATTTGGAGAAAATTGGCTTTACCATACCATAAGATAGCATATGGTTGGATACCTTATGATGCTATACCCTACCCTACCCTACCCTACCCTACCCTACCCTACCCTACCCTACCCTACCCTACCCTACCCATACCCATACCCATACCCATACCTAGAAAATGTTGAAAGCATAAGAATGGCAATTCCTTTTGCTACCACTAGAGGGTGCATGTTGATGAGTGAAGAAGGACTGCCATGGGACTTGTTTTGACACCTACTAGAAGCTGAGAGAAATTGCCAAACAAGCAGATTAAAGTCACAGGAAATGAAGTGTGGATGATTTTTAAGCCAGTCTCCTTGTATGATGAGATGGGCAAAACGAGAGGCAATAAAAAATCAGGATTACACAGATTCATTCTCGTGAAGTAATAGCTATACCCATGAAAAATTACAGCAGAGAGTCTATATTTTAAAGTCTTCATTTTCCAAGTTTAAATCAGTTTTTGAGAAAAATAATGCAAAAGGCTAAAAAAGTTAATGAGAACTGCATCAGAGAATTAATGAAACTCTCTGGGTTTTATAGACTTGAATTTACAGTTAGTTCCTTTACAAGAACATGAGATAGGAAAATTATACTAGTAAGGTGTAAGGGTGTCTGAGTGTGGTGTTTATGTATGAGGGCATGGGATGGACTGAAAAGTGGCAGAATCCATTTGTTTACTGATGAACACGAGGGGCACTAAGGTTTAGTTTTTTTTTTTTTTTAGTTACAAAATGACAAAGAGATTACTCATTTGTCAACAGCATCACAATTGCCTACAATAGCACTGAAAATTTCTCCTTGTACATTGAAACATAAGATGTGATTTCAATAACTGTATTTGTAACAGGAAAAGGAGATTGTCTTTCCAGAGAAATTTCTGATCATCATTAACTCATGCCATAAGGGAAATACAGCTAGACTTACAGATGGAAGAGATCTCGGCTATATCATGGGATGAATAACCCCAAACATGATGGTATTGTTTACACATTCTTTAGTTTTTTTGTGTCCTTACCAACATGATTCCATGTAGTTTTAAATGGTTTCTGACTGGATATTAACAATGAGTTTAAGTCAGCTGAGACTGCGCTGCAGGGCTGTGATAACCAGATAAATGATAGCTACTTAGGGTTGAAATATTAATCAGTGTGTTCTACTCATTCTATCCAAATGTTGTGAATGCATTTATAACATCATCCCAATGTCTGTTATCCATGTGGCTGATAGGAGTATAAACAGGCAGGTTTGATTTGATTTGAGGAGATTCAGAAAATACACAGCAGCATGGATTGCTCTATCAACGAATGAGTGCTGACAGATTATAGGAAGTTCCAGTCGTTTGGGATACACTACCTATCCAGATGCCAGCTTCAGAGAAGAAATGACTGTATAAAGGGTGATTCATTTTATATGAATCCCCAAATTCATGAATTTGAATTCCTGATAGGAATTTTGTTTTTGAAATGACAAAAAGAAAGGAAGAAAGGAAGGAAAAAAGAAAGACAAACTATGAAAGATTATGTAAATTAATATGTAAGCTATGCAAATTAATGTAAGTAATAAAACTATGAGGTTGTTTTTTGTTTTAGTCCCTCCTGTGTCTGGCTAATATGCCTTATTCATTTTACTTCCCTTTTTATGTGCTTATTTCCCTTAGTTTTAAAAATGCACATTTTTACGTATGCATATCTATATGTCTTTATTTTTGACTCTATGTGCATATATTACATTTGTACAGGTACCCACAGAAGACAGAAGAAATCACTGGGTTCTCTAGACCTGAATTTACAGGGCACAGTAAGCACTGAAGCCCTTGTAGGGTCTGAAAACATACATTCTGTGGAAGAGCAACAAGCACTCTTACCTGCTGAGTCACCTCTCCAGCCCCTATTTTTGCTTTTTTAAATTATTTTAATACTGAAATTAAAAAAAATAAATATATTTTTTTAGCCCCATTCCAAGAAATGATAGTTGTAGAAGAACCAACTTGATATGCTAGTCACAGTTTTGGATCCGCTTTAAAATGAAGCTAATGGCTCTTTTAATTTTTAAAATATTAGAAATGGCACCCATCGGTTCTCTCTTTTTTAATATTTAAAGTATTTATTTTAAAAATGTCAGTATAATATGAAATTTCAAAAAAAAGAATTTTGTACTCATTCATTTCATATCATTAGAGATGGGCTGTTAAAGATTAAAAGAAGATAATTCATTTGATGGGGATTGCAATGAATCTGTACATTGCTTTCAGCAAGATGGCCATTTTTACTATTTTAATCCTGCCAATCCATGAACATGGGAGATCTTTCCATCTTCTGAGATCTTCTTCGATTTCTTTCTTCAGAGATTTTAAGTTCTTATCATACAGATCTGTCACTTGCTTGATTAGATTTACACCAAGGTATTTTATATTATTTGTGACTATTGTGAAGGATGTCATTTCACTCATTTTTTTCTCAGCCTGTTTATCCTTTGAGTAGAGGAAGGCTACTGATTTGTTTGAATTAATTTTATATCTAGCCAATTTGCTGAAGCTGTTTATCAGGTTTATGAGTTCTCTGGTGGATGCTTTGGGGCCACTTCAGTATACTATCATATCATCCGAAAATAGCGATATTTTGACTTCCTCCTTTCCTATTTGAATTCCTTTGACTTCCTTTTGTTATCTAATTGCTCTGGCTAGGACTTCCAGAACTATATTGAATAGGTAAGGAGAGAGTGGGCAGTCTGGCCTAGTCCCTGATTTTAGTGGATTTGCTTCAAGTTTCTCTAGATTTTGTTTGATGTTGGCTACTGGCTTGCTGTATATAGCTTTTACTATATTTGGGTATGGGCCTTGAAATCCTGATTTTTCCAGGAAGGGACATTAAATTTTGTCAAATGCTTTCTCAGCATCTAGTGAGATGATTATGTGTTTTTTTCTTTGAGTTTGTTTATATAGTGGATTAAATAGATAGATTTCCATATATTGAACCATTGCTGCATCCCTGGGATAAAGCCTACTTGATCATGATGGATGATTGTTTTGATGTGTTCTTGAATTCAGTTTGCCAGAATTTTATTGAGTGATTTTGCATCGATATTCATAAGTGAGATTGGTCTGAAGTTTTCTTTCTTTGTTGTGTCTTTGTGTGGTTTAGGTATGAGTATAATTATGGCTTCATAGAACAAATTGGGTAGTGTTTCTTCTGTTTCTATTTTGTGGAATAGTTTAAAGAGAATTGGTATTAGATCTTCTTGGAAGGTCTGATAGAATTCTGCACTAAAACCATCTGGTCCTGGGATTTTATTTATATTGGTTGAGGAGACTGTTAATGGCTGCTGCTATTTCTTTAGGGGTTATGGGACTGTTTAGATGATTTATCTGCTTCTGATTTAACTTTGGTACTTGGTATCTGTCTAGAAAATTGTCCATTTTATCCAGATTTTCCAGTTTTGTTGAGTATAGGCTTTTGTAGTAGGATCTGATGATTTTTTAAATTTCCTCAGTTTCTGTGGTTATGTCTCTCTTTTCAGTTCTGATTTTATTAATTTAGATACTGTCTCTGTGCCCTCTGATTGGTCTGGCTAAGGGTTTATTTATCTTGTTGATTTTCTCAAAGACCAGCTCCTGGTTTTGTTGATATTTTGTATAGTTCTTTTTGTTTCTACTTGGTTGATTTCAGCTCTGAGTGATTATTTCCTGCAGCTTACTCCTCTTGGATGTATTTTACTTCTTTTTATTCTAGAGCTTTCAGGTGTGCTGTCAAATTGCTAGTGTATGCTCTCTCCAGTTTCTTTTTGTAGGCACCCAGAACTATGAGTTTTCCTTTTAGCACTGCTTTCATTGTGTCCCATAAGTTTTGGTATGAAGAGCCTTCATTTTCATTAAATTTTAAAGTCTTTAATTTCTCTCTTTATTTCTTCCTTGACCAAGTCATCATTGAGTAGAGTGTTGTTCAGTTTCCAGGTGTATGTGGGCTTTCTGTTGTTTTTGTTATTATTGAAGACCAGCCATAGTCCGTGGTGATCTGATAGGATGCATGGGATTGTTTCAATCTCTCTGTATCTGGTGAGGCTTGTTTTGTGATCAAAGATATAGTCTGTTTTGTAGAAGGTACCATGAGGTGCTGAGAAAAAGGCATATTCTTTTGTTTTAGGATGAAATGTTCTATAGATATATAAATTCATTTGGTTCATAACTTCTGTTAGTTTCATTGTGTCTTGGTTTAGTTTCTGTTTCCATGATCTGTCCATTGCTGAGAGTGGGGTGTTGAATCCCCCACTATTATTTTGTGACGTATAATGTATGCTTTGAGCTTTAGTAAAGTTTCTTTTATGAATGTGGGTGCCCTTGCATTTGGGGCATAGATGTTCAGAATTGCAAGTTCCTCTTGGTACATTTTTCCTTTGATGAGTATAAAGTGTCCTTCTTACCATTTTTGCTAACTTTTGGCTGAACATCGATTTTAGTTGATATTAGAATGGTTACTTCAGCTTGTTTCTTGGGATAATGTGCTCGGAAAATTGTTTTTCCATCCTTTTATTCTGAGGTCGTATCTGTCTTTGTCACTGAGGTGCATTTCCTGTATGAAGTAAAATTCTGGGTCATGTTTAAGTATCCAATTTGATAGTCTACGTCTTTTCATTGGGAAATTGAGTCCATTGATGTTAAGAGGTATTAAGGAAAAATGATTGCTGCTTCCTGTTATTTTTGTTGTTAGAGGTGGAATTATGTTTCTGTAGGTATCTTCTTTTGGGTTTGTTGGAAAATTACTTTCTTGCTTTTTCTAGGTTGTAGTTTCCCTCCTTGTGTTAGAGTTTTCCATCTATTATCCTTTGTAGGGCTAAATTTGTGGAAAGATATTGTGTAAATTTGGTTTTGTCATGGAATATCTTGGTTTCTCCATTTATAGTGATTGAGAGTTTTGCTGGATATAGTTGTTTGGGCTGGCATTTGTGTTCTCTTAGGGTCTGTATGATGTCAGTCCAGGATCTTCTGGCTTTTATAGTCTCTGATTAGAAGTCTGGTGTAATTCTTATAGATCTGCCTTTATATGTTACTTTATCTTTTTCTCTTACTGCTTTAAATATTCTTTCTTTGTTTTGTGCATTTGGTGTTTTGATTATTATGTGACAGGAGGAATTTCTTTTCTGGTCCAGTCTATTTGGCATTTTGTAGGCTTCTTTTATGTTCATGGGCATCTCTTTCTTTAGGTTAGGAAAGTTTTCTTCTATCATTTTGTTGAAGTTATTTACTGGGCCTTTAAATTGAGAATCTTTACTCTCATCTGTACTTACTATCCTAATGTTTAGTCTTCTCATTGTGTCCTGGATTTTCTGGATGTTTTGTGATAAGAGCTTTTTGCATTTTGCATTTTCTTTGACAGTTGTGTCAATATTTTCCACCATGTCTTCTGCACATGAGATTCTCTCTTCTATCTTTTGTATTCTGTTGATGATGCTTGCATCTATGACTTCTGATCTCTTTCCTAGGTTTTCTATCTCCAGGGTAGTCTCCCTTTGGAATTTCCTTACTGTTTCTACTTTCATTTTTAGATCCTGGATGTTTTTGTTTAATTCCTTCACCTGTTTTGGTTGTGTTTTCTTGCAATTTTTTAAGGGATTTTTGTGTTTCTTCTTTAAGGGCTTCTACCTGTTTACCTGTGTTCTCCTGTATTTTGGTACAGAAGTTATTTATGTCCTTTTAAAAGTCCTCTATCATCATCATGAGAAGTGATTTTAAATCTGAATCCTGCTTTTCCAGTGTGATGGGGTGTCCGGGAATTGCTATGTTTGGAGAACTGGGTTCTGATGATGCCAGGAAACCTTGGTTTCTGTTGCTTATATTCTTGCATTTGCCTTTCACCATTTGGTTATCTCTAGTGCTACCTGCACTCACTGTCTCTGATTGAAGTCTGTCTATCCCATTATCTCACTTGTCAGAACTCCTCAGAGTCCAGCTGTCTCTGTGATCCTGTCATCCTGGGTGGAAGAGCTCCTGGGACTCAGGCTGTCTCAGGGATCCTGAAATCCTATGATACTGGGCATGTTAGAGCTCCTGAGAATCCAGCTTTCTCAACTGCTCTAAGTGCAGGAGATTCTTCACTGCTCTGAGTACAGTGATTCCTCTGTGATGGGTCAGAATATGGTGTCTTCAGGAGAGCAAACCAGCTAAGAGTCTGTCCCAGAAGAAAGGACCAATTGAGGGCCGGAAGGAGAGTGGTATTCTGGAGGGAGGGGTTTGGGTGGCTGATGGGTCCTGAGTGCCCCAGGCTCCCTTTTGTAGCTCTGGGGTGTAGGGTTGTGGAGGAAGATTCTTACACGTTGTTCTGAGTACAGTGGTTCCTCTAGCATGGGTCAGGATATGGTGCTTTCACAGGAGCAGACCAGCTAGGAGTCTGCCCCAGCAGAAAGGACCAAGTGAGGGGCCCCATCAGTTCTCTTTCTACCACTGCTAACAACAGCACTGAGTTGGAAATTCTTAACCAGACAATTATTCCTTTAGCTGC
>JANHMN010000008.1:38452899-38455399 GCA_030674055.1 Rhabdomys pumilio
AGAGAGAGAGAGAGAGAGAGAGAGAGAGAGAGAGAGAGAGAGAGAGACCACACAAGCAGACAAGTGGAGGTTTGCATGCTATCAGGCACCTATCAAGGCTAGAAGATAACACTTGATAACACTCGGTTTAGGATCTCTCCTAACTTGTTTGAAACAGTCTCTGGTTTGCCATGCAGAAGCCGAGCAAGATGGGTGGAGGGATTCTGGGGATGACCTAATCTCTACATTCCATCTTTGTGTAAAGCACTGGAGTTAGCACATCTGGCCTTATGTACGTTCAAGGATCTCGGTGTCAGGGTCTCATGCTAACTCATTGAAGATTTTCCTTAGCCACTCCCAAACCGATGAGAAATGGTAGATTCTTGATAAATTCAGAAGTCAATTCCAAGTCAGTTTTAGGAACCAAAATTAAGGGGGATAAATAGAGTATGTGGTAAAGTGGTTGTCAGATAACCTGAGTAAAATACCCAGAACACAAGATGTGTGAAAGAGAAGCATCTTTTTCAAGGTGCTTCTGATGTTCATACTTGAGCTATGGCATATGTAGGCTTGCACAAGCTCCCATACAATAAATTAATATACATACAGACGTACACACACACACACACACACACACACACACACACACACACACACACACATCAATATAAAAGAGTCAAGAATGCCTGTGATTTGGTACCTAAGAAATAAAACACTGAGCTGTTTGCTGAAATGGGAGTGTTATAATGGATGTGTCAAGATGAAGGACAGGAAGTAGAACTCAGCTTAAAGAAGACTTGGTCTGAGGTCCTGTTAGATGACATTTGAATGGTTTCAGCCCGAATCCGTCCATACTGCAAACAGAACTGCTACTGGAGGTTTATCCCCCAGGCTGCTGAGTGTTTGTCCTATAGATTTATTCTTACACATTCTGGACATGAGACTGTCAATACGCTTCCCTTTAGAAACCAGCACTTTCAATCGTTTTCAAGCCACCTACAAAAATTTTCTCATTAGCCTCATTAAAACGATGATGATAAGAGTTACCTCTCTTTGGCTTTTGAGTGACAGAAACCCATCTTCAATTACTGAAGAGGCTAATTACTGTTAAGTCAAAATGCTTTAGAAAGCACAAGTATTTGGATATAAAAAATTAAGTGTTTAATGGAAGCTACAGTGAGAATTTTTCTGTTATTTGACAATCAGAAACAACACCTACATTAGCACTGATGGAAATACTTGCATACTGAACTCCATGATTACAGGGACACACAGCTTGCAAATTTTAAACTAGACTGTAAAAGACTGCAGCATATATTCTGAATTCACAACGTGCAGTCAAGAGTGAGTACATTTGATTAATAACAGTAGTTCAAGCTGGCTTCCTTCTTTAGCTTTCATTTATCTACCCAGCTATCCAGTTAGCATTTAATGAGAGGCTGCCATGTGCTTGGAGTGCACTGGCCATGGAGAATGGGTGCCCGAGGCACAGAAGACTCTCTGTAAAGTTCATGAACTGGAGGGAAAAACAGAGACTACACCAAGATTCAAAGCTGGTATCTCAGCCAAAGAGCTGTTGTACCTGCCGCATACAGATGATTTCTTTAAATGATTATCATGGGAGCCTTGTCAAAATTACTAACTAGAACTTGAAGCTAAACCTCATCAATGCTTAGGATGATTATTCAAAGCTGCCAGTAACAACATCAGAAATAGCTATGAAAGATGCGGTCTTATTCTATTTCGGTACATGCTTTAAAACTCACTAGCATAACTTAAAAAAGAATACATGTTCTCTATGTCCAATTTTAAGATGACTGGAGGGCTTATGAAATTTCCCATACAATATAGAAACCCATTGTTAACAACAGTTATAGAATAATGTGCAGTGCAGATGAATTGCATCACCAGGAGGATACTATTTTAGAGAGAGGTTTGATTGACTTGGTGAAATTCCCATCAGACTTCAGTTGTACCAGCTCTAGATTCCTGACTACCTCTGGGCATCCTACCCAGTCCCTAGGCAGAGAGAAAAATTACAGTAAACGCTGGTGTTGAAAGGTACGTGGATATTCTAAGTATGTGGTTGGAAGAGAGGAGGAGACAGGGCTTTAGACTTTCTGGATGATTGCCCTATCACCTGCTCCACCATCTCTTTGAGGGAAGCTAAACTTCCTGGAGCTCAGCCTTTTCATTTCTAAAGTGAAGACACAAATAGCTTCCAAGGCAATGTTACCATGAGAATTAGGAATCAGTACACGAACAGTGTTATAAACTGTGAGCAGAAATTGCTCACTAAGTGTTAGCTGTTAAAACCATAATTATCATCATCGTTATGTGGAAATTTGTCTTTCTAAGCTGGCTCTCCATTTTCAAGGGGTGTGGTTTATTTTTTTAAGACTTTATCTCACTCACAGTGAATTATCAAGATATTCTTAACAAATGGCTGCTCTCTTTCTTCTGCTTCCTCAGTTCACAAAGTTCATCACTGATGCCTCTGATATCTTTGTCTTTTATATTA
>JANHMN010000008.1:38460399-38464703 GCA_030674055.1 Rhabdomys pumilio
TAACATTTTGTAGAAAACCGTATTTGTTTATTTTTTAGTTGGTTTCTTGTTTCTTGTTTGTGGAGCTAGGAATTGGAATCTAGGACCTTAAACATATAAGGAGTCTACCTCTGAGCTATACTTGCTTCTGGACCTCTTTTTATTTTTCATTTTGAGAGTCTCATTAAGTTGCTTGAGTTCAAACTCACTATGCAACCCAGGATTGCTTTGAACTCGCAATCCTCCTCTGTCATCCCCCAAGTTAGCCATATTAGCAGACAGAGTGGCTAAATAATTCTACATTATTCCACTCACCATAGGTTATGTTCTAGATTCAAATAGTAGCAGCACCCCCCATTGAGAGAATACAGTTACTAATATACAGTTTATAGGTGCAGTCACAACATGGGCGTGTGAAGAGTAAGGTTTCTACAGAGGAGGAAAACACTGAAATGTACACAGAAAAGAGCTGCTATGAAGTTGGAAGAACATGAAGGCAGTTTTTATTTAAAAAAACATCATCCCTGTGTTATAAATGGGGAACTATATTGGGAGGCACAGGTGGATATTAGATAACAGCCTTCTAAAGAAGAATAAAAAGTTATCATCTTTATGACACCCAAGTGTATTGTAAAAAGGATAAATTAATTATGGGAGAATACATATAAAGGTCAGTTAAATTTGAAAAGTAGTGAGTAGAACTCTTAGACCTGAAAAGAAAAATTATTAAAAAAGGAAATCATAGATAAGAATGTAGCCAAAGATGAATGGTGGAAACATTTGTAAGTTAGTCCAGACATGGTCCGGAGAAATAATAAAATCTGAAAAGCGAAGCTCAGAGACATGGAGGATGTGATGTATAGTTCTCATCAGAGACTAGAATAAGGGACCAGGAGCAAAACAACATTCAAAGGGTACACAGATAAGATTTTGTATAAGATGGTGGACATAGGCACTGTTATCTTGAAAACTCATGCAGAGTTTGCTGTGGGAAAATAACGAGAAACCTCATGGAAGGAGAGGAAAAAGTGATTAAAAGTGAACTATAGCTGGAAACTTGGCAAGTCCTGTTTACTTCTATAATGGTAGTGAGCACTTGCACTTTGTTTTGCTGAAGAGGTGCTCTCTCTCTCTCTGTCTCTCTGTCTCTCCCTCTCTTTGTCTCTCTCTCTTTCTCTCTGTCTGTCTCTCTGTCTCTGTCTCTCTGTCTCTCTCTCTCTCTCTCTCTCTCTCTCTCTCTCTCTCTCCCCCTGTGTGTGTGTGTGTGTGTGTGTGTGTGTGTGTGTTGCGTTGCATTTATTTCATTGCTAAGGGCAGTATCACAACACAGGCAATGACTTCTCTTTTCTCAGAGCTCTATTGCTGAGCAAGTGCTCTCCTTAAACAGAGCCCATTTTCTACAGTTTCACTTACTGTCAGTGGGCCACAAGCTTCTTGCAAGTGCCATAGAGTGAGATGTTTTAAGAATGAGAGATGATGTTTGTGTAACTGTTATCGAACTATATGATTCTGTATATGGTCTATTTTATTTTATTTATTTAATAACTATTTTATCATTAGTTATTAGTAATCTCTTTTATATAGTCTGTTTTATAAATTATATGTACATATAATATATGGCATATAATATATATATATATATATATATATATATATATATATAATTTATAAAAAAAAAACCTGTTTATTATCCATGGTTTCAGAATTAACCTGGGAACTTGGAACTCAAACCATTGTTGAATAGGATGACTTGGACCGACACCATTTATAATAAATCTCTTCTTCCTTCATCAAGCTGGGTATTTGATACAGGTCTCTGAGCTTCTATAAAATAGTGGTGCCTTAATTTGCTGATGAGATAATACAAGTTTGTTTCAGTTTTCTTCTGAATTATAAAATCATTTTGCTAGTCAATACAATTTTATCTGGTTAAGTAGACAGAAGCAAACTGGAAGCATGTCAGGAGTAAGAATGCTATCTCTGTCTCTGAATGTAATTTGGTTACTCAAAAGTAATCTTCCTGCTGCGAAGACTCTTTATGATCACTGAAACAGAGATTTCTCTTAATTTAACAATAAACTGAAATGCAACACATAAAGATGTTGCATTGAAAAATGGTGCCTTTGCTTAGCCACTAAAGAACAGATATTAAATCAAGAATACTTTGTAAATAGATGAAAGTGATTATCTGTGTGCTTGGATAGTTTTAAAAGAATGAATATTTTAACATAGCTGTTACACTGAACACATTGAAATAAACAGCAGACATGCAAAAATGTATTGAGATATTTTAGGAAACCGTACATTTATCTTTCACTCATGGTCAATCTGTTTTTGGCCTTTGGAGAGTCATCTGGATCAACTGCTCACATCAATCTGGCTCATTTCCTGCTGTCTTCTCATTTGACATCATTTGGAGAGGCTGTCTAGCAAAACACTGTCCACCTGGGGACCAAGGCTTGCCCTTACAGATATATGGCTGAAAGCCAAGCCCGCAGCACACGCCATCATCCCAGTTACTCTACCCCATGGATGCTCATTGCAACCACCCTCTACTGTAGAGCTCAGTCTTCCACCCTCTCTTACAATCTGCATTTTATTCACTTAAATAAATTCTGTCTGAATTACATTATACAAATATTTCTCAATTGTCTGTGTCCTATTGTGTTCATTTTCCTATGCAAATTCATTGCTTAGTAGCAAGAAATGAGCATACACACATGTACTTCTGCCTCCATACTCTCAGAGAAGGTGCTCAAATATTTACCAAATTTTTTCACTCTACTGAAAATGTTATAGACCAAATATATTCTGTACATATGATTGGAACAGGAGGCTGGATGAAGGCATCAAGGACTCCTAGTAAAGCATTCTGCTGTATTGTATTCCTTTCTGTGCCACAATTAAAATAAGTCTATCAGATTCTCCCCAGATACTTCATGTTGTGCTAGTTTACATGTATAGGTTTAGTTCACACACTGAGAAATTTATTCTGCATGGGATTATTTTCCTCTTTAGCATTTTTAAAAATTAAAAATAATTATTAACATACAGTAATTGTACATACTTGTGATTGTACATTTGACAGAATGTAGAAATGCATGGGAATGGGCCTCTGAGTATCCCTGTGGGGCGGGGGGAATTATCCTGACTATATTAATGAAGGTAGAAGAGGCATCCAGCTCTGGGTGGCATCATTTCTTGACTAGAATCCTAGATTGGTTAAGTGGGAAAGGGATACTGAGCAGAAGTACACATCCATTGATTGCTCTCTGGAATACTATATTCTAACTGTGGACATACTATCACTAGCTGCTATGGTTTTCTTGTCAGGTTGGGATATAAGCTCGAACTCTTTCTCCCAGAGTTGTTTTTGTTGAGGTATTTTATTGTAGCATCAGGAAAAGAAATGAAGGTAATATTCATGTCTTATAGCAAGGTATTTTAGTTTCTGAATATATCATGTATTGCTCAAACAAGAGTAGTTAACATTTCCTTATCATTTCTTCTGTGTTGTGAGATTCTTTCTTCTAGTTTTCCATGTACACATAAATCAATACAGTAAGTTATTATAAATGATATGAACTCATAGCAGCTGTTCCCAGATGACCTGTAGAAGTTCAATGCAGCATGGATGGGGGTGGGGTTCCACATTGTCTTACCCCTAGCTGAGGAGCTATTGATAACTGAGAGCTGCTGAAAGATTCAGAGTTAATTTTCAGAATGTGGTCCTTGAATGAAGCTTCCCCTCTGCCAGGCAGACTGTGTTATACCTATACACATACATAAAAATATCACTCTCAGATTTTATCAGAGAAATTGCTCTTTGTAATGGATCTTGGTGAATGTAGAGATTCCTAGCTGTTCAAGCAGCTAAGAATATGTGAGTGTAGGGTGCTCAATCCTGAAGATAATTGTTGTAACTCTGGGTTGACAGTGAATACAGCTATACGCTTGTACAAAACGAGGCTTGTCATCAACAGTCAGTCATGAATGGTGAGGGGCAGAGTGACTTTTATCCCTTCCTGAACTTTTTCCTAAAGGGAGAGTCCTCACTGTTAGCCCACAAGACTGCAATGGATAGTTCATGCCCATGGTCACACAGATGGCCCTGGTTAAGAGCAGTAGGCCACAAAAGTAAGCAGACATGATGTGGAAAAGGAATTTTAGGATGTAAAATAAGAGTGATAGGAGGAGAAGGGAGATAAAAGAGGGTGATTAACATGTATTATATACATGCATGATATTTTCAAAGCATACACACACACACACACACACACACACACACACACTTGCAATTAAACTGTTTCAAAGAAGAAGGAGAA
>JANHMN010000008.1:38465329-38490539 GCA_030674055.1 Rhabdomys pumilio
AAATCAGTGCTAGAAACATGGCACAGACTGTAAAGGACTCATGTTCCCTACTTAGTACAATTCCTGGAATCCAATGCAAAATGCTGGTGTAGTTGGTATCTGTCATTATTCACTTGTATGTTTAAAGCCACATGTCATAAAGGCAGAAACAAGTGGATATCTGGGGTTTACTGGCCAACTAGTCTTTCTGAAATGATGAAGTTTATTTAGGTTCAGTGATAAGTCCTGTCTCAAAATGTAAGTTGGAAAGAAATAGTGGAAGGCACTCAACATCAACTTTAGGCCTGTACAAAAACATGTGTATCAACACACACATACATAAGCAATGTGTCAATAGCACCTGGTAACAATTCCCAACAACCAACACTCTCAAGAAGTTTTGTATGCCCACATGTCCACTTTGGTGCATTCCCTTATTTGTTTAAGTATTTCACAAGGTACTTGGGATTTACAAGCCTGCATTTTTGTTTGTAAGGGCAAAAACACTTAAGGTTGGCATGCATTTTTGTTTTCTAACTAAAGAGTGTAAAGTATACAAGTTTGACTAGTTGTGATTAAAAACAGAATCCTTTTTCCTGCTCATCTAATGGACATTTTAATTATAGTCCATCTGGAGTTCCCTTTCCAAAGCTGGGACAGGTAATGTTTGTGACATTTGATTTTACCACTTTAGTTGTACCAGTGAAGAGATGTTCATGGTGAATGGATAATCACTGCTGAGTGACCACAGGTGTGCCCTTCTGTGGTCTTGGAATGAACCTGCTAGGAGAGTTTAAAACAATATTTTTCATCAAGACTCAAATTTTTCCATACTTTCTTTCTCACCACCCTCCAAGACACACAGAAAAATTTACTGACATCTCTTACACTATGGAAGGGATGCTAGAAAGGCAAGTAGGTATCAGGCCAGGTGACTTAAGTCTTCCTGAGTTTCTTCAAGCTCCCTTCAAGCAAGAAAGCAAAGGACTCAAGTGTCTGCTTGAGACTATTGTAACAAAACTGACAAGCTAAGGTCTTAGTTAGTCCCCTTAGACCTAGTTCCCAGGTGTTTCTTATTATCATGAGCGAGATATTATGAAAAATGACTTCTGTATGCCACATTGTTCAACTTCTTGAAAGCACAAAGCTTATGAAACTGCTCACACAGCTGGGCCTGGCTTTATCTTCATTGCTTTCCAGCTAAGCTCCTGCTTGCAGCCCACACAGCTTCTCTGTTGTCACAGTTTTTCGACCTGTGGGAGCTAGCTGCTGCTGCTGCCTTATCATGGCCTCCTGCTAAAATCCACTGCACAGAACCAGATGCCTGGACTCCTACACTCTTTCTCTGGCTACCCTTTTATCCCTTATTACCTTTCCTTAAATGAATGTCTCTTATTTCTGATTTAATCTCTCTATATCAAAACCTGTTCTTATGCTTAACCATAAAAAGAGTAGAGGATGGCCTTATCTGGCATCAATGGAAGGAGAGGCCCTTGATCCTGTGAAGGCTCGATGTCCCAGTGTAGGGGAATGCCAGAGATGGGAGTGGGTGGGTGGGTGGGAGAGCACCCTTATAGAAGCATTGAGAGGGGGGATGGGATAGGTTTTGTAGAGGGAAAACTGGGAAAGGGGATATTTGAATTGTAAATAAATAAAATATCAAAAAAAAAAAGAATTGGAACTCAAAAAAGTGTCACTTTTCTGATACATACTAAAAATGTACATTGCCTACATATTTTCATGCAATGGTTTTAAGAAGAGTTTACAGAGCTCATGGTTACTGATAACCCTGGGGGTAATTCTATGGAAGTGGCCTCTGGTCTATATCTTGAGCATCATTGCTCTGGTGCCTGTCTTTTCTCTAATTCACTTGTTCATATTTATTTAAGTCAAGCCTTGTTTTGCTACCAGGAATGAAAACACTTAGAACTGTTCAAATAAAAAGAGACTTTAATGAGAAGAAGGGAAAGTGAAAAATAATCTCAAGGTTCCTTGAGATTCAGGTAGCTATTAAATGATTCTGCTGTTTTATTCTTTTAAAAGTTCTACAAGCTCTTGCTTGCTTTATCCCTTACAGTGATGCAAGAGTCTATCTGCCTCATCTCATCTTCCCTGCTTTGCCCAGCTTGCCTGTACTCTTACCTTGCAAAAATGAAGTACATTGTGGAGCAGACACAGCACCTCAATGGCTAGAATGTCTATACAATTTACTTATACAGGTCAGATAAACACCCAGCTGACAGTGGTACATTTCCTATATCAGTTAACTAAGATCACTTGACTACCGTGGGACACTCACCCATGGTTGGACTGAAAAGTAGAAGAGGAAGCAGCTATATGGAGCTAACATGTCCATGTAAGGCTGTCTGAATCACCCAGTCTCTCACGTGCTTATATTCCTCTGTGTTTATTTACTTTCCCTTTAATTCCCTGGTTAACTTATCTTACCACTTTGGACTCTACCAAATGGTATTCCCTTATCCACTCAAACATTTCTTGTCTTGCTGATTTATTTTGACTTTCATTTTATTTGGTCTTGAGCTATTTTCCCTTTAAATAGTTCTTCATGTTTCACCAAATACAGAGGTCACTTCAAGTGAGAGTTATGTTCCAGACAGCGAAATACTCTAGAGACTAAAAGAAAATCTCATGACATAACAAGAACTCCAAGAAAATAGATCAGAAAGTACAGTTGGGGGAATATGCTTTCCTGATGAGAAAATAATTATATAAACTTGATACTGCAGTTCAGTCGCACTGTTATTATTTTAGTAACCCATGTAAAAGATGTGAGTTACATGACCTTCCATCATATTTACCTTATGAGTCTTCTCCACACAACTGCTTATTTCTATCTACTTGGCATAGTTAAATAAGAAGATGGGTCAATGAATCTGCCCATAAGAAAATTTCAGCTAAAGATAGTATTTATCTAAGATGTGGATGATAAGAATTTGAAATGAAAGAAAGTAGTAGCATCACGTAAAGAGACATTAATTGTAAAGCAATTACCTCATAGCCAAGTAAATGTCCATTGCTCAACTTCCAGGGAATTGTGTTCCATGAAACTTTAATTTCTGAGGAAGACAGACTATGGGCAGAGATGTGAGATGGGGCAACTGTAGGCTCTGTTCAGAAACAACAACAACAACAACAAAAAGGTTACAATGACAATGCTGGCTATAGTTGGCAAATCATTTGAAATTGTATATATTTTTTTCAAATTTCAATTTAATTTTTTGAGACAGGTTATTTCTATGTAGTCCTAGCTGGCCTGGTATTCTTTAGGTGATATAGGCAGATCTAGCACTAATAAAATCATCCTGCCTTGGTTCTAGAGAACTATGATTACAAGAATGTACCACATAACAGTCATATTTAAAGGCTGAATCTCTTTAAATACTGATATAATAATAATAATAATAATAATAATAATAATAATAATAATAATAATAAAAGCATTGATCAGGAGAAGAGCTTTATTTTCTTTAAAAATATTTGAAACTACCATGTCCTAAAGACATAGCTGATACTTTTTGGCTTAGGGAAAGGTGATATCATAGTTATTAAGTTTTCATTACCTAGTTGCCAAGCAACATATGTATCCATCCCCTGGACTTATTTGTTAATGTCTTTTTCTCGATCTATCCTTTTATTCTCTTCATCCTGTCTTTGTTTACTTCCCCTTCATCCCACATCAACTCCTTAGGAACTGCTATATATGCAAATGCTACTGACATATTATCAACAAACACAGGCCAATGTCAAGTCAAGGCCATTAACTAATAAGTATGGAGTGAGTGCCTCTTCTAGTCTAGGTCCAATGGAAGCAGAGATTTAAATGAGATAGACGGCAAATGCTGTCAACAGAATGTGTAGACTTGTGCATGTTATTACATTGGAAATCTTCTTTGTAACACATATTCTTGTATTTTATAAAGTTCACAGAGATTTTCCTTTCCCAGTATACTGCTTTTTAGCAGAAATGTCTCCTCTCCAACATCAATCTCAGTATTAATAATCCTGATTATTGGTCATGGCTACATGAGGCAGAAATAGAGTCAGGTTTAAGGATGGTCTCAGAGACTTTCAGGGTTGGGACAGAGAAACTTACTACCACTCCAACACTGGCACTCTAGAGCGTCAGATCATTTTCTGAGCCCACTTGATTGTGGTTGTTTACTGTGGAGGTGTACTGATTGGATTTTGCTTTGCCTCAGTGAGGTGCTATAGCATATTTCTTGCATATAGCTTGTCTTTTTAAAAGCAAACCAGAATTGTGTGTCTGTTGTTTGAACAGAAAGCAGTTTTACTATGTTGCAAATCAGACAATAACAGTAACAGCAAAGGGGATGTGAGCAAGGCAGAAATAAGCAGAAATCTGTGGTTGTCTCTGCCTTCTACCACGAACACTTAGGTCTTAGGTGCTCAGGTAGGTGCACAAGTAGGCAGTATCTAAAGACTTCCTGTTTCATCATGTCCTAAACCCTGTTCTGACTTTATAAGTCTCTTAGTTTCTGGAAAATGTGGCTGGCTATATACATTAGGATCTTTCATTTGAAAATATTTTTGTAACTGTCTTGATTCCTCCTCATTAGTAGAATACAAAAACGTGAGACTAGATATGAGAAGTCTTACTAAAACTGCCTATATTAGAACTTTTAACTTTGAATGAGGTATAATTTACTCTCAGGTCTGAAAGGTAGAGGAGACAACATGCTAGAAGTTCAGAATGGGTAAGGCAAAAGTCCCCTGGGTGAAGTTGTTTTTTTTTTTTTTTTTTTCCATTTACCATATATTTTAGCAAAATCATTCACATCTTTCATCAAGATTCCATTTTCTCATTTGTAAATGAAGACTAATAATTGATTCTATGCACCAATCTTTATTTGTAAATTCAAGATGGTAATGCCTGGCAAGTGGTGGGCATTGCATCGACCATGGTAACTTCTGCTCTTTTTATGAGGTAGAACTTGATAATAAGGTTACCATTCAGTTTACAGTATCTCAAATGGCAAGTGTGCTTGATTCTTCTAACTCCATTATCATTTTCTTAAGAGGGCTTGAAGAAAGATATTATTTTTCTATTTCTTGAGGGGGTGGGTATACAGGAACGGCTGAGCAAATTCCCAGGGAAGTACGAGAGTGTCTAAAACTGTTCAAGTCATCTTTCAACGATACACACTCTACATCTCTTAAATGTCAAACTCCTGATTCTCATTATCCATCATGCTCCTGTCCTTTGCTGAGGCCATAGGAAACACAGCTTATAACTCTTGGCCAAGGTAGTTTTATGGGTTGCTTAATTTTTTATACCAAGAAGAAAAATGAGCTTTGTAAAATGACACTATCCCATGGCAAGATGAAATTCAGGGTGGGAATACCTCATGAAGAGTTTTAACTGAATGTTATGATCTGTAACTATAAAGCGAGTCTTAACATTTCTAGTCAGGTGTAGTTGATTGTTATGACCCACACTGGTAATCTAACAACAGCTCTGATGACTGTTCCTTTGAAAACAATTTATACCTGTAAGGCCACAAAGAACTTTCAAGACTTTAATATTTTTTAAAAAAAAATATATATTTTTATTTTTTTAAATAATGCAATGCTAAAGAGGGCTCATATCCAGAATATATAAAGAACTCAAGAAGTTTACCTCCAAAAATCCAAATAACCCAATTAAAAAATGGAGTACAGAGCTTAACAGAGAATTCACAACAGAAGAATCTAGAATGTCTGAGAAGCATTTAAAGATGTTCGGAGTCCTTAGTCATCAAAGAAATGCAAATCAAAATGACCCTTAGATTCTACCTCACACCAATCAGAGTGGCTAAGATCAAAAACTCAAGGAGACAACACATTCTGTCAAGGATGTAGAAGAAGAGGAACACTCCTCCATTGCTGATGGGGTAACAAACTGATACAGTTGCTTTGGAAATTGATCTGGAAGTGCCTCAGAAAATAGGAAATAGTTCTATCTGAACAGCCAGCGATACCACTCTTGGGCATATACCCAAAAGATACCCCACCATACCACAAGGACACTTGCTCTACCATGTCAATATCAGTCTTATATGTACTAGCCAGAAGAAATGTCCCATAACCAAATAAAGGATACAGAAAATGTGGTTCATTTACACAATGAAATACTATTTAGCTATTAAAAACAAGGACATCATGAGTTTTACAGGCAAATGAATGGAACTAGCAAATATCATCCTAAGTGAGGTAACTCAGACACAAAAGGACATGCATGCTATATACTCATTGATAATTGGATATTAGCCAAAAAGTACAGAATACCTGAGATACAAGTCACAGACAATAAGAATGTAACAAGCAGAAAGGCCCAAGTGAAGATGCTTCAATCCCACTTAGAAAGGGCAAAAATATAATCACAAGAGGTAGAGGAAGTGAGGGATCTGGGTGAGAGAGAGGAGAGGGAGGAGAAAGGAGGAATAAGATCAGGTATGTGGGGAGGAGAGAGGAGAAGCACAGAGAGCCAAGAGAATGAATAGATATAAGCAGCTTGGGGGTGGGAGGTTGGGGGGACCCTCTGGAAAGTACCAGAGACCCAGGAGGCAAGACACTCTCAGGACTTAATGAGAGTAACCCTAGCCAAAATGTCCAACATTGGGGAGAAGAATCAAAGAGTCTGCCTCCAGTAGATAGAGGGGGCCTCAAATGGAGGGACTGGGTTACCAACCTATAGTCAACATTTCTGACCCAGAATTGTTCTTGTCTAAAAGAACTGGTGGGACAAAAATGGAAAAGAGACTGAGGGAAAGGAGGTCCAGTGACTGGCTCAACCTGAGATCCATCTCATGAGGGGTCACTAAGGCCTGACACTATTACTAATGCCATGGTGTGCTTACAGACAGGAGCCTAGCTAGCATAGTTGTCCTCTGAGAGGCCAGCAGCTGACTGAGAAAGACACAGACACTTAAATGCAATCATTGAACTGAATTTGGGGATGCTTATAGTTGACTTAGGGGAAGGATTGGGGTGGGGTTAATGGGGTAAGGGGATAAAATTTGAAATGTAAATATAATATCCCATAAAAAAGGTAAAATAAAAAATATTTAAAAAATAAATAAAAATAAAAAAAGGAAGTTGAAAGGGAGAGTGACCCCATAGGAAGACTAGCATTCTTAACTAACCCAGACCCCAGGGAGCTCCCAGAGACTGAAACACCTGGGAGAGTACATGGGCTGGTCCAATGCCCCTGACACATACAGCACTGGTTTGGTCTCAGTGGGAGAAGATATGCTTAATTCTGGAGAGACTTGAGATCCCAGTGAAGTGGGGAAGGTCTGGTAGGAGAGGAGTACGCTCTCAGAGGCAAGGGGGAGGAGGAAAGGGATGAAGAATTTTGGAAGGGGGACTGAGAGGGGGGCAATGACTGGAATGTAAATAAATTAAGACAAAAGCAATACATCTATGAGGTTGGACCCGAAGCCTTTGTATTTTTCCATACCTTCCTCTGCAGAGAAGACGGTTGTCACTGGGCTAAAGGGCCCTTCACCTTTGTTATTGTAAACACCCACTTTAGCTTCATACGGAGAAAAGGGCATGATGCTTTCATTCCTAAAGACGTAGCGTGGGTTATCTGGGGATGTCACCACTGTCTGGATCCAAGTGGTAACCCCAAGTGGGCGGAAAGCAACCACATACCCAAAACCTCCTCCATTCTGTAGTTCCTCAGGGACTGGCTACAAAGAAAAGACATTAAATCATCCTCACGCATAAGGTCAGGGCAGGGCAAAAAATGATGGGTACATCATTTGTGGACTCATTAAATAGTGATCTACAAGGAATTGATCAGATGTATCTTTAAAATGAGAAAAGGACCATGGGACTGTCAGCTGACTTCTCTTAAACAGGCATACATTACTCATTCACAGGCTTCCAGGTAAGGAACTTGCATCGCCTTTGATTATTCAGATATTAGAATATAATATGGTTTAAACCTGAGTTTCTAATAACATACACTATCATTCAAGCAAACCTATTATTTTAAGACAAAAAACAATCAAATTCATAAATGCCGACTGTATAGAAAGGGTCATACTTGGATATTATGACAGTAGAAAAATCACAGAGAAAAAGGGAAGTTCTAAATTCAAAGCTGCACGTGATTAAGTAAAAAAATTCTAGTTATACTCCACCATGGGAAAATGGCATTTTACTTGTTAACATCTGCAAATTATAGATAACAGCTATAGTGTCTTTTAAGTGTTAAATTCTTTGTTATAGTATTTTCTAATTGTGACATGAACTAGTGGCTCTGGCAGTAGTGCTGGTCACATTGTTTCTGTTAGCTTTAGTACGGACAGCATTCATTGGTAGCTCTGGTACTTGTGAGGAAGCTAGTGGCACTGGTGCTATAACAGCATCGGTGGTGGTGGTACTGGTGGTAAGTACTACAACTGCCAGAGCCACTAGAAGCATCCTCACTAACACCTAGCACAGTTATCTGCACTGCCACCAAGACTATCAGCACTACTATCGCTGCCACCATCAGTACCACCCCCATCGCCATCAGCACTATCACCACTGATGCTACCGGCACAGTCATTGGACATTATCTGTGACACCAACAGTACCATCACTATCAACCTCAGCACTAGCACCAGAAGAATCTCTAAAATCAGCAGGACCATCTCTGTCAACACTACGCGCAGCACAGACAGTATGAGCCATTAGTACTCTCACAACCATCGGCACCATCACCAACATCAGTTCAGCACCAGGTCCTTGTCCTGTTACTAGCACTAGACTCAGCAAGTCCCCAAACACAAGCATCATTAGTGACATCAAGAGCAACAATAGTAGTAGCCCCTTCAGTAACATGATCAATGGCTCCACACTTCTACCTGGGCAGACCACCAGTACTAGGACACTAAAATTACCAATCGTGCTTGTCTTATCATCAGCAGCATCACTTTGCAATACCACTGCCTGCACTAATGACGCCAGTATGTCACAATAACCTGCACCAATACAGGTATCCATGCTATCAGTATCTATACCAGCATGACAGTTACTACCACTAACAAAAGCAACAGCAGCACCGCTACCATCATCATTCACCATCATCGTCATCATTATCACATTGGTTCAGGCTGTGGTGATTGGATCAAGAGAAATACCCTGATGGGAAAGATGTTGTCCAGACACTTACATCCCAGGTTATCACTAGTTCAGATCGGCTTCCACCTCCTCCGCTGACCTCAGAAGGTGCGACTTCTGGAGCTGGGTAGGTCAGAGACACAGAGACAAAACCCTACGCTTATTTGGTAATATATGAAAGAAGACTCATTTAGTTATTTGCAAACTCATTGAGTTTTGTCATTGACACGTTATAAACACGTTATACAGATGCATGTCTATATGAATATTTGTGATCTCATTAGTAAGATAAAGCTATAATCATGTGCATTTACAAAACATTTTGGCAAAGTCATCAAATTATATTATTGACATAAAATTCTAAATAATTCAGAAATCTCTGTAATAGTAAGAAAAAACCATAACCCAAACAAAAGCTAATTCATCAATAGGGTCACAGAAATATGAGAAAGGTGACTGCTCAGGACACTCAAGGAATCAGGATAGCAGGGAATCTTCCTGACTGAGAAGGAAGTGTTAGGATGGTACAGGCTCTGGAAAGAGCCACATAGACTGGAACCCTCAGGTCCTGTTAGGAAGTGTTTCTGCTAGAACTCCCACAGATGTAAGCTTTCTCGCTCATGCTTATAACTTTTTGGTTAGTAAATCCTAAGATGAAACTAGACTCTAAATTCTATGGTGGGCCTTTGTAATGCACACTGTTGTATTTGCCGGATGCACGACAGATGGACCCTACATACACATTTTATGAACAAATAAGGATGACAGCCAGTACACACAACACCTGCTCCCCACAATACCAAAATCATTTAGGTGTGTACTCTCTTGAGGAAAAAAAGGTGTTATCAAAACTGTGCGAATATATTCCATGTCTCCTTTGACTCAATACCTTAAGTGATATGTGTCACGTGCCTCATTTTAATCAATAGCACTGATTCTGAAAAGGGAACTCTTAACACACACACACCCCCCCCACCAGGAGTTTCCCTAAACGAACAGCAGGTTTACCTGCTAATTTTGAGTTTTGATGATAGCATATTTCTAGAATTATGAAAGTAGCCTTATGACACATGTTCATTGTTGGCTCATATAAATTCCCATATGATGCTTTTATAATCTAACACTTATGGAGCCATAATAGACTACTTATCTGTTGCTTATGTACATTTGCTGGGTATGATAGCAGAATGAAGTTTTGCAGCATCATAGTTCCCAGTGGTATTATCAGACCAATTTTTCAGTGCTTCTTGTAAATGAAAACAGTGTTTGTTCTGCTAACGTGTAACTATGTCAGATAGTAATTATAACCTTAAGTGACAAAAACATATTCACTCAACACACACTGATTGTCTGCGACTGGCTGAACTCTTGGAAATGTCACACTGCATCAGACTCTCTTAGGTGTTTCTTTTGATAAATGCCATATGACAAAGACTGCCATTAGAAAGGTCATATTAATGCGACAATGGATTATTGAGATAGATGAGTGACTGGGAGACCAGAGCTAATAGAAATACACACCCTTGTAAATCTATTAACCCATTACTCAGAAAACAAAAGCACTAACCTGCCTCTTCAGTCCTTACTTTTTCTGAGGGTAAACTGGGTTCTCCGCCTCCGATTTTGTTACTGGCTACAATGCGAAATTCATATTCCACCCATGGGTTTAACTCCACGACAGTAGCTGTATGTGTCTTGCCATCAATGACCTCAGGAACTACAAGAAGGTTAGACAGTTCAGAAGGTAAGAGCCTGCTGACTCCAGAGCTCAGTTGACACATATTTTTCTAAGCAGCTGCCCTTCATCTCCCACCTACTTTACCTGTTCTGACAGTTTGCCAACCCACAGAGAAAGGAGTCCTAGCCTGGACTGCATATGATATAACTGGGCTGTGACTGTCAGTGCCTTCTGTCCAAGAGAGCTGGGCTGTTGTGTCTGTAATTTCATCTACCTTCACATTTTCTGGTGGTCCAGGTGAACCTAACAGAGGCAAGAACACAGAGAGCATCCTATAAATGCCATCATCTTCTACCAAAAAGGCTCACGCTATTACTTTAATACCTCCAACTGATCCCACTTTCAAAAGCACTTAAAGGGAAGAGGCCATTTAACTGGCAATAAAGCTACCACTTTTTGCACAGTCCCATTGTTATATGTGAGACCTGGATAGGAAGCCGTGATTCACAACACTGTGTGCTGACAGGTGGCAGCGCATCTGCTTAGTAAGTAAGGCTCTATTCAGCACCATCCCTGTACCTTTCAAAACTCAGCATCCCCTGCACCTTTCTCATGTCACTGTCCTCTGCTTCAGCTGGGATGCCTTACTGTGAAACACATCTTGGCTTGCTACCTCAATGTATTTTATTCTGTGATACACTTTGGACATTTGATTTTCAGCCTAACAATGAATTGGTAACCTAGATGACAACCAGGTTGGTGAATTTTCCCATCACTCCGGATAATGCCTCTTCTTGTGGAGACAGACACACACGAACCACACTCTCTTCCCTATTAGATACGTTGGCTGAATTAATGACATGCTCAAAAACACATTGGCTTGGCAGCAGCTACGGAATGCCAATTACATCAAATCCTATTTGAAGGGAAGAGTTGAGGTTTTTGCTTCTTTGAATGAACACATTCTTATTGTCATACCCTCTGGCTGATGGGTGTCAGATATTCTCGAATAGTATCTTGCTATGATTTTCCTCCAGTGAGAAATGATCGTGGGCACTATTGTTAGACAACATAGGAGGAATTCTTACTCACCTCTCACTATTAGCTCAGCTGCAGATGAAACGCTGTCTACCCCTGTCTGTACCATACATACATACTTCCCGCTGTGTTTCAGTTGAATGTTTCTGATCATTAAGTCACCAGATGAACTCTGTTGGGGAAACAGGTAATGAAACAACATTACATTTAAAAACACAAAGGATATCGAAGGTGAGGCAATCCCCGTTCAGAGAAAACAAGGCAGTAAGCAGTGAGGAGACTGAAATTGTAGATTGCACGGAAACTAAGACAAGTTCAAAACCATGCATGACAGCAGGTATATTTCTATATGGATATAAAGCATTTCTCTGGGTATTTATGGCTTCAAATACAAATGAAGGCAGAGATTATAGTTTCAGATTCTATTTGCTTCCACCAGTCGACACTTCTTTTTATATCCACTGCTTAGCACCAGCTCAGTTTCCTCTCTGGTTGCAACCCTACTGCAATTATCTGCCTGAGAAGAGGAGGAAGCATTTGGGTACCTAGTGGGAGATAAATACAGCATGGCAGGGGGGATTACCATGGTTAAAACACTTTTCTTTCTCCACATATTGGAGCTTAAAAGACTAATATCATCTAATTCCTTTAAAAGCTACAGAACTTAGAGCAAGGAAATACGAATCCCTTCAGAGAGAGAGAAAGAGAGAGAGAGAGAGACAGAGAGAGAGAGAGAGAGAGAGAGAGAGAGAGAGAGAGAGAGAGAGAGAAGAAATTAAAACACTTTAAACATTATAAACAATTTTCCAGAAGACATTTGTTGGCATCCCCTGGTACCAATTAATGGAACAAATGTGAATCGAAATGTTCAACTTTAAAAGGTCCTCATTTAAAGAGACTATAAATTCACGTTCATAAAATGACTAAGAGTGGGTCAGTTTCCCACATTAGTGGAAATAAAGGGCTGGTATATGAGCATCTGGAAGATGAGTCCTTTGAAAATGATCCTCACTTCCAACCCAGGAGAAGGGAAGGGCCAGTGCTTATCTTATTAATTAAAGGGAGCTTTACTCTTGCATCCCTAGAATTTGTGGCAAGAAAGACTCAACTGTTCCGATTTTAGGCAGTTCCGTGAAACCCTGTTCCGGCTAATATTTTTCATATTGTTCCCCATCCTTACATCTGTTAATGGGCTGTGTATTCTCCACTGGTTGGATCATATGGCTTTAGATGGGATTTCTGGGGTATTAGGAGAAGCAGCTGCCAGGTGATTAATGGCTATAATTAAATGATAATCCAGAAACTGCTCAGTTTGCACATTTTACTCTCATCCAGTTGAACAGTTTTGTTTTCCTCCCTCCCTTTCTTCTCCTTTAGAATTGTTTCCCCAGGAGAAAACCATCCTTGCATGCTGACCTTTATAAACTCCTCTGGTTTTATGAGCTCTGCATACTCACAGGAGGGTGGTTATTTCCATAGAAAGTTCTTCTTTTCAACAAAGCCTGGTGAGTGATAAATGCCACCAAGGCACTGGGTGAGGACTCTAATCTTCAGTCTTTACTTTCTTATTTTGAAATAGTCAGGTTAGAGAGAATTTAGCTGGACTTTTCTACTTAGGTTAGAGAGAATTTAGCTGGACTTTTCTACTTAGTCATCTAGATCTAGCTTTTAGACACCCTGGCTGTTGTTGGCTCTAGAATGAGTAAGGGAGAAACTTGAGCTGGGAATTTGAACTTCTGTTGCCTTTTGGAACTATTGAATAAAAAATGAGAAGTAGCCAAGTTTAAGCATAAAACAAAACCAAATAATGATAAAACATTTTGCCAAAGAAATACAGTCAGGTTCATCTGCAGAGGATATACAATAATTAAAAAATAAATTATGTCTTAAAACTTTCTTTATTTTTATTTTATGTGTATGAGTGTTTGGCATACATATACTTATGTGTACTGTATGTGTTGTCTATGGAGGCCACAGCATTTTGGAGCTGGAACTGGAATTATAAATAACTGTGAGCTCCCAGGTGGATGCTGAAAACTGAATTGGGGTCCTTTGCAGTAACAGCGTGTTTTTGTTTAAAACTCCTGAAGCATCGCTTTAGTCCCTAAAACTATTGATCATTTTGGTTTACAAACAGAACAAAAGATGCAGCTAAGATGTGTAAACAGTGGGAGTCATTTATTATTTTTCTCACAGCTATCATAGATTAAAGTGGAGGAATCTTTAATAGAAAGAGAAAATTTTGCAAAAATTAAGAGGGATCTTCATCTCAATTTTATTCATTTCAGTAAAATTTATTTGTACTATTCCTTTTCTGATGTTTTTCCCCTACCTAGGGGTTCCTATAACACATTATAGGAAATAAGTGAAATCATTTTTTTAACAAAACAATACACATTGCTTCTTACTTCAGAGTCATTGAAGGACAGAGTGCTGTCTAACGTAATCTCTGCTTTCTGAGTTAGTTAATATTTGTGTGCACTCCACTTCAAATATTAACTAACACAGAGTTATATGTATAATCTATTTCTCATTAATTCCACTCCTTATTCTATGTCCCAAGAAATGCATGTGAGTATTCAGCAAAAGAAATTTATAGGAAAAACAAAGAAACCCAGTGTTCATATGTAAACCTTAGCCAATAAAGGTTATAGATGGCTTACTTAATGAAATACTATCTGAAGATAAATAAAAGATATGTTATTTTTTAATACACACACACACACACACACACACACACACACACACACGGTGTGCATATGTATATATTGATATGGTTGAATCTAAAAAACATAAATCTTAGACACTAGATAAAGCTCTTATTACATGGGAAGAGTAGATTATTATTGCCTTAATGGGACACTTGTCTTTTGCTTTTGTTGTTAAATTTATAGCACTAAAGGCTAGAATTTGTCACCCCCATATCTCAGTACAAACTATACCACTCAATCACATTCATAGTTTATTAATTAATTAATCAATTGAGAAAATCTTGATACATAGCACAGACTGGCATGGAATTTGCAATTTTACTGCCTCAGCCTATGAAAAAGCTCAGAGTATAGGCCCGTCCTATTAGTCTCAATAGAAAGCTAGAATGAAGGGTCATGGGAATAATCAAGATGAAAGCCATGTTCTGTTGTTGAGTTTAGTTCTGGTTATATGAGAGAGTTGATCTTGTGAAAGGAAATTGGGTTTCACACTTCGATAGAGAAATGATGGCTGTCAAAAGATAGGATTATGTATGATTATGCTTCTATGTGCTTGTCTTTCAATGAAACCGTAGGCCAATGTCGTCACATAGCAGCACTTTAGTTTCTAACTCTAATTTCCTCATAATATGTAATATTTAATAATCAAAATTTAAATCACGATGCTATTTCCATATCCCAAGACTTCTAAGCAAGATCTAATTACTCAAAGAGATGGCAAAAATGCAAAAAACAGCAACAACAAAAGGAATTTTCTAAGGTAATTTAATATTTACCAAAGCGAACCTTTTTTTTATCAGTTTGATTTTTAAAGAGAGTACAGTTGTTGGGTTGCTAGATGAAAGGAATGATATAAGAATGTTCGGGAAAGCCTGAGTAAAATTAGTCAAAATTCAGCAAAACTGAACTTCTTAGACTATTTCTCAAGATACTTATCAAACATTGCATCATAATAGAGAATATATAGAAGCATGTTGCTTATTTTCTAAAGGAATAGTGTTCAGGCTGCTTGCAGCCCTGGATAGCAGTGAATACAGTACAACACAAATTCATAAACTTAAGAACTCATGAAACTGTTCCTGCTCATTGTCTCATAATTTGGTCATGCATTTCTTAAGAGTGCACTCTACACCGATGACAGTGCCATGTTCTAATATCAAATGAAATCAATATATACATGCTTTTCCTATTGGTATGTGTGTATCTCTTCAAGTTTAGGTTAGTGATTAGCTACATTTGGAGATGTGTCATCTCCAAATGCAGACCATCTGATAACTTCAGAACTTGCCTGTGCTTGATGGTGACTTGGTAGGTGAAACAATGATTATTAATGATATTTGAATACATTAGTGAAAACTCTAGATTTCTAGTATTGTTTATCAATCAGGGCAATTTTCTTAATTGATTATCACAATTTCTCAATTGATTATCACACCTGGGGCATGCCTCACACATAACTGATTGGCCTTTCTATGCAGCAACATAACCTCATGCTATACTGACAATGAGCATAAGGAAAAACCCAGCCTTGCTGTCTATTTACTTTTGGAATAGTCTGCCGAATAGAAATGCAGTCTCTTGTATAGCATTCTTTTTGCTTTATTGTGTATTTTGAAAGTTGAAGTTTAGTCCAAATTAATCAAGGAATTTAATATAAGGCTAGATACATTGAGTCTCATATGAGAGAAAGTAGGGTATAGTCTTGATACAGAAAAAGACATTCCGAAAAGAACACCAATAGAACAGACTCTAAGAATAACAAATGAGACATCATGAAACTGAAAAGCTGTATGGCAGAGGACACCACCATTCAGACAAAACAGCTGGCTATATAATGAAAAAATTTTACAAAATACACCTCTGGTATAGGACTAATACCTAAAATATTTAAAGAACTGAAAAAAATGAACATCAGACAAAAATACACAATTACAAAACAGGAAACAGATCTAAACAGATCTTTCAACGGTGAGAACACAAATAGCTGAGAAACCCTTGAAATGATCAACAACTTCATTCATCAAGGAATTACAGGAAAAAAAATATACTTTGATATTTCATCTTACCCTTGTCAGAATGCTAAGATCAATAAAGAAGTGACAACCCATGCTAGTGTGGATGTAGGGAGAGTTAATATGCCACTCAGTGTGGTTGTTCCTCAGGAAGCTGTGAAGAGACCTACCTCAAGATTCATCTACATCACTCTTGGACATATGTGTAAGGACTCTATATTCGTGTACAGAGACAACTGTTCAACTGTGTCCATTATCTAGCAATCTTTAAGGACAGTATGGCTTCTACTGTATTTCAAACGTAGTCAGAACCCCACTCCCCAAATAAACAATTAAAGACGAAGGAAGAGTGTTCAATGAAAAGGAGAATGATGATTATAGTTTTGTTTAGGCAAATACTGTGTTTAATTTTGTATGGAATTCCTGGAAGCTCTCAAGAACTAATTTGAGATGTCATTGTATGTAAAATCATGCTGCCAAATTTGGTGCATAAGAAGGACTGTATGTATCATAATGACAAAAAGAATGAGCTAAAAATATGACTCTCTTCTCAAAACATATTTTGTTTAAGTGAGAGTTCATATTCTATTATAAAAGTTAGCTGCATGATAACATATCTCACAGTAGAAAATTAAAACCATTTCCAAACAGTGAGTTTATGAAGCAGCACAGAAGGAACAGATACAACAGAGGTTTTAAAAACATAGATATCTACATAATAATTTTCTTGCCAGGTGTGTTAAAGAAATTTTAAAACCCACAAAAAGAAATTTGAAGATTACTGTGGCTAATTTAAATTCTATGTTTGGCCAAAGGATATTAGCAGTGATTTTACAAATATGGGTCAACTTGTCATTTTTAATAGGAAATGTGATGAAAATATAGCATTCTTAGAAATTGGCTTTAAATGATACAACTAAACCAGGGGAATTACACAAAGAACTAAAAATATAATCAAGTAATTTTCTTTGTCTACTGTTAATATATCTGGTGTGCTGACCATGGTAAGTAAAAAGAGAAGGGAAAATGTAATTGCTGCCCCAAAAACATATTTAATAAAGAATCAACGAATAATTGTGGGATACATCAAGAAAACTTAGCCACAAAAGCATCAGAAACAAATAAAGTCATGCAAATCACTACCAAGTCTGTGAATTTAATAAGAGCCAAGAGATTGATCACCAATTCCAATAAATCCTTAAAATATTAGAAATAAATGAATAAGTTGAAAAATATTGTTGAAAAGATTTTAAGATTTGCTATATCACAGAATTAAATTATTGATGACATCTTCTGAATTGAAATATAATTATACCTTCTTTCATCTTCTTCATCCTTCCTCAAGCATTTCCTAGGTGCCTTCCCTCAAACCCTTCACATGCCTTCTTCTGCCCCTTTCAAGTTGGTAGCTTTTACTTTAATATTATATGGTATTTGGTTCCTCTCTCTCTGTCTCTGTCTCTGTTTCTGTCTCTCTCTGTCTCTCTGCCTCTGTCTCTGTCTCTGTCTGTCTCTCTCTCTGTCTCTGTCTCTGTCTCTGTCTCTGTCTCTGTCTCTCTCTCTCTCTCTCTTTTTCTCTCTCTCTGTGTATGCAGAAATTTGGCTGAGTTTTTATTTGTGCATATATGCCTTCAGAGCTAACTACTCTTCATTTGACAACCAGTAAGAGAGCTTCCCTTCTACTCAAGATGTCACTGCTCCTTCTACTAGCAATCTTTAGCTGCCTGTATTTTGTGAGTGGGACTCTATTTGAAAATTACCGTTGCATATCAGCTAATTATTTAAATTAATCAAACAAGCATTTTAAGTTGAAAGCCAACTTATCATATAACATTTCAGATTATAAGTGTTCCTAATGAAACTGAAATTTAGAGTAAACTCAAATTAAAGCAAACTGTTTTGTGCATTTTGACAAGGTAAATACTGACCTGTGAACAGTCGAAGATATGTAGCTTTATTTTTTATTATGACATAAATAGTTTCAAAACAGATTTCAAGAATTTTTGAGAGATACTTTAATATACTTGAGCTCCACGTTAGAGTTTACATAAGTCTGTTATGTCCTTGTTTGAATAAAGCTTCAATCTGACATTCAGCTTAAAGAAATATTTGCTTATGTCTCTTTACTCTTTACTTGTACAGGATTTGTCTTCACAGAAGACACATTCCTCATTTTGTGATCATGCTTTATTCATGCTGCCATTGCTTTCTGTCAGCACCTACATGAACTGTGTTTAAGAACTGAGAGCAAAATCAGAATCAAAATGCCAATGAGAAACTTAGAACCCACTGAGAACTGCAAGTACTAGCATTGAACCAGACATTGATGCATTTATTTTCACTTACGGTGCCAAGCATCCTACTACTTTTGCATTACCCTATTCTTTTACTATTTTAATAAGATATTTGAAAAATTGATATTTTATTCCTTAAACATATCTTTTTTATTAGAGATTGTAATCCTAGATTTGCTCCATGAACTTAAGAAGTTTTGTATATGCAGCTTTTCATAAAATAAGATTATTTTGTAAAGACATTTTGCTAACCTGTGATGGTAGATAAAAAAAATTTTTTTCTACAGCTTTTTGTTGTTTTTGCCTGTGTTTTGGTTCATTAGCTTTCACTATTGCTTGCATACTCAATGTATGGACCATATAATTCTTATATTTCCAATATGGTTATAGAGACCAAAAGGTTACATACCCATGATATGGTGATAACTAAATAAAGCAACGCAGGACTAATAACCTTGCAGTAAATTCATAGGAGCACTAATATTATTTGAATAGTCTGTATGGTTCTGTCTTCTTGTTTTGCTATTTTTCAAAACTCTTAGTTTCCCCTTCTTTATCAAATAGCAGGAGTCAGTCATGTCAAACCTTCATTTGCCTCACCCTAATTCTCATTCTCCTTAAAATTTCTCTGTCTAAGCTCAGCAGTGGATTTCTCAGTTTTCTAGAAATAAAGTGATTTCTCAAAATTGCTAGTTATAGGCTTACTGGAAAAAGACAAACCAAGAGAGGCAAGGTCTATTCCAATGATTGACAGAGAAGCTTAAGGCATCAGAGAACCTTCTGTAATTCATACAGTTTTGAGTTTCTTCTTATAGGTACTGCATTATAAAAATAAGGGAACTTTAAAAACTCTTAAGCAACTAGTATCACAATTGAGTTGAGATACAATCCTGAATGGGACAAACAGTCCTTATATGTATGGAGATGACAGCTAGCAGCCAGGGAGTAATCAAATGACTACACGAATTGGTGTAAAACTATAGTGTGAGAAAGGTTACATCATGCAGAAAGCATCTATACTTTTCTTAGGTTTGTCTCTCAACTGACAACAGAGCTAAACTTTGTAATAAAGGCAAATATTTTCTAGGGAAAGCTCTATCTCAGGGCACATAAATATGTGCAAAATCCGAGGCATTTAAGGGAACAACCTATTGGAATGAATCACAAAGACAAAGGTATCTGAATAAATCTGCAGCAAAAGCATCCAAGGGTGTAACACTGTGCAAGCTAACAGCATCCAGGCTTGACATCAAAGCATCAGCTTGATAGGCACAGGAATCAACTAAGAGACTTGTGTATAGTTATTCCTTCTAGGAAGTTAGTGGAAACTTTCCCTAGAATAGGGAATAGGCAATAGATGTGTATTATAGCTGATGTCAAGTATATCTTAACATGTATAATAATAGTATTTTTTTTCTTTGGGATGGTTATATTTATTTCTAAGTTTTGTTCCAATACCTCCCCTTCTCACTTCCTTTTCTTTTAAATTTTCATGGTGGTGAAGTTGAAATCAGGGTCTTTTAAGAGTTAGCATGCATTCTGCCAGGGAGATACAACCCTCACCTCTAGAACTACTTTGAATTATTTGGATAATTATATATTTTACTCCAAATGAATAATGCTATTTCCAGAATACATTACTACTATACTCATGAATGTGTTTAGAAGCAAAATGAGCAAGTGAGCAGTGGTGAACTTATATATATAAAATAAATAAATCATTTTTAAAAGTTTTAAGAAAATTATTATTAAGAAAATAAGAAACAGAAGAGAAGAGAATAATTGGCTTCCCTCTGTTTTAGATAATGAAGATAATAAAAATTTTGATGTAACTTCAAAAAAGAAAATCACACACTCATCACAAAGAAAAATAGTACATGAAGTGATAACCTATATCAGGTAAAACATACACCATTACTATTAATGACAGGTTAGCTAAAATTACATTATTGGTCTACCATACATTAAGAATTGAGGTATAACATACACTTTGGAACTGAGGGTACTTCTTATATGGGCAATGAGGCACAGAGTCTGAATATAATATTTTATCAGCATACCCTATTTTCTATTTCCTATTTATATATTTATATAGCATATAAATATATACTTATGTATTTATATAGCATACCATATTCCTATTTCCTTAGGAAGCACTCTAGATGGAATGCAGCTCCAAGTCTCCCTAAGAACAAATTTTCCAGTTTAAGGAGGAAGAAAAATTCTGCCAGCTATTTTTGGAAGGCTAGATTGAGTAATGGCCTTCTCTTTTTATCACTATACACAGCCTGTTATTACCAAGTGTCCCATATTAACCATCCATTCACTCACTAGAGTGATTTTCGAATGCTAACACCACACATAAGTTTTATCCATGCAACTTTGAAAACAGTGGAGGCAATATAGTCCTTCTGAAACCTGGCTGTTTTGGTTTTTTTTTTCTATAAAGGTTCCTGAAAGAATTGATAGAGACAAACCAAACTTTGACACATTCATGGCCAAGAAAATTAGACCTTGTCTCCCAAACCCCAATGTCTACATCAAGGTCACCTTTATAAATGCACCCTGCCTACTCAAGGAAAGAAAGAATCTGCAGGCATTCAGCTATTCAAACAGGTCTGAGTGTGGTAAACTGTCTTAATTATTCTGATTGATTAACGATTTATGCTGTCATCTGCTTGTCTGAAGAGATAATATTCAAGGCGGGTAGGGTACAATATGTTAATATAAAAAATTGTTCAACCACGTTTAGTGCCCAGAAACCAGAATAATCATTTCAGGTCATGTGGTAGTCTCAGCATGCCCCTTCCAAAGAGCTCTAAACAAGTGACATATTTAAGATCACACTAACTTGGTTGAACAATTTGTGCATATTTTAGGTTGTGAAAATCGCTTGAGTTATCTCACAGGTATCAGCTTTTAAACATCAAGCTCATGCCAGAAACTAGGGAATACTTTTCCCTTCAGAACAGTGTGACATGTTCACATAATACCTCACTGTCACAGAGCTTCTCAGAAGAACTACTCTGTACTGTCTCAGGGATGTCAACCCAGTGTTTTCCACCCTTGACTCATTATAATAACACCGTTGTAACTTCTATGACATCTTGCTTTTCTGTTGTTTAATCTTTTCTTAAACTGTCTACCTTTGCTAAACTTAGTCTAATATGGAAATTTTTATTGTGAATGTGACTTAAGGCTTAAATGTGAAGCTGATCACCCAAATAAAAGGTCAGTGATGAAATAAAGGTAATGAATAGAAAATTATATCATTGAACACTGTCTGAGATCATGGAAAAGGGAATTAGCTTGATACTGTCAAATTTCCTGAGACAGAGACCTTTGCTCTCTTAATTAAAAAAGAAGATTATCAAGCATTAGACGTTGATAATCAGAAACCTTAGAGCATACTCAACTATTCTTCTAGAATTAAACTAAATAGTTGAAATAAAATGGAAATTGAGACAGCTTCTTGATTCTATGTGCTGTCATTTGTTATTTGATGCTGTTATTCAGTTTATGGTCTAAGTTTTAGGAAATTGCCGATATTCTGTTTAGTTATTGTTATTATGTTATTATTATTATCTATTGTGTGTTATATGTAATATATCTATATTATGTACATATTATGTTATACTTATCATTGCTCTTATGATATTATTACTATGTTGTTATTACTTCATTTTTAATCCACTTAAATTAATTAATTTTCAATATTGCTTATTCTATAAATTCACTTGAAGAATCTTTTGAAAACTGCCAGAATTTTTCAGGCTGAATCCCAGGTAATTACATTAGAATGAACTGAAAAGAAGAAATACCTCACATAGCCCTAAAAAGCAGTGAAGGTCAGCATCACTGAACCTCCTGGGATTTTATGTATCCAAAACCCTTTGTGGAGGTACAAAACTTGAGATAACTGTTCAAGTCCCCCTCAACTCTCAAAGTCTAAACTTTATACTTAATTCTAAACTGATTTTTAACTTAATTCTATACTGCAAATTTAAACAATTCTAAATTATTGAAAGTGTGAAATAACTGTTAAGCTGGTTTGTATCCTAGTGAAATATTAAACTGTTAAAAGCATTTCTACTCATATTTTTCGTCTTGGAAAACAGGCAAGGTAAATAGTATTTGTGGGTCAGGCAATAAAAGCCAAGCACAAAAGTACCTTAACATTAAACTACCATCATATATTGACGTTATTAATACTCTTCAATGAAATTTATTGAAATAAATCAATTAGGAGATAAGTTCTTATGAATGAGCACAGAAGTGTATACTGTACACAAACATATATCGTTCTAAGGATGATCCTAATTGATTAGACATTTATTTTATGGGACGGAATTATTCTGAGGCAAAAAAGCTTACCTTGAGGAACCACATGACACATGGATCAAATAAATTATTTTTTGTCTTTCTCTTGATATGTCTAAAGTATACCATGCACAGAGTTGTCCTTTGTAGAACAAAATTTCTGGTACAGAGGACTAGAAAGACTAGTCAAGAGGTGGCCAAATGGGCTAACTGCCTGTTGCTTCCCTCTACTCCCAGAAACTACTGCAAAGTAGCAAATCAATCCAGAAATTGGTTGCTGGCTTAAAGAAGTATCATTTATTCTGCTCAGGGGACAACAGTCAAGACAGTGAAGTCACCACAGTGGAACATCTCATTAGCATGCCTGGATTGATTAGGGGCTGAGAAGCTCATTTACATGGTTGGTAAGTTGGGGTGGCTCTTATCGAGTTTATCAGGACCATGGAGTAGGGAACCTTGGGTGAACCTCTGCACATCTGTTTTGGCTTCATGATATTGCAGCTGCTGAATTATTAGAGCCACTGTGAAGATGTAACATATTTATTAACTAATCTCAGACTACCTACAGTATCACACCAATGGTTCTTGTTCATAGTGGTTACCACAGTCAACAATATTTTAAGGGGACTTTGTTGGTGAACTTTACCATTGGGTGGAGATGAATATCAATAGCATCCTTTAAAAATCCATATTGGATAAGAGACATTGTTGCTGCCATTTCTGGAAAACACACTTTTCCCATCACTGAAGCTACCTTCTACACAGGGCACATTGCTTGTATTTGGGCCAGCAGACCTCCAAGCACGTTAGAAAGGACTCTTACATTCATTGCCATATCTTTGTGGGTTTTTTTTATTTTCAAGAAGAGCTTCGAAAGTAGAAGAATTATGGTTAGATGATATTTATTCAGCAATACTTATCCTTCCAGGCTGTTCTGAGTTGACTGTGCCAAGTAATTAAAATAAGTTTTAAAAAATAGCCAAATCCAGGACTAGACACCCTACCTTTTATCTCTGTATTCTGTGTTCAGTCCAGAGAAGGGACTTATAAGGGCTCAAACAGAAGAAAAAGATCATACCCACTTCTAAGAGAGATGGGTCTAGGGACATCAGATAATTTTCAGTCCAGTCTCAGATTATTGTATTTCCACAGTCATCCTGCTGCTTCAGAAGCACAGATTTGTGATATCAAAGTTATATTCAAAAGGAAAAGAAGAGTAGGCTTGACATTATTGTGACTATCAATAGACTCTTACTTACTTAAAAATGATCTAAAAGAAAGAATAATAAGACCAGAGTACTTTCCACAATAATAACTTATATAAATCCAACCCCTTGGTATTTCCACATCTAGTCCAAATGCTCAGGTCATCCCAAATGACCTATCATCAGTCCCTTTATCTGTTACTGTGATAAAATGCCCCAACTAAAGCCACTTAAGAAAAAAAAGAGCTTATTTTAGTATGCGGTTTGACGGCATATGCTACATCAATGGGGAAAGTCCTGGCAGCTGGAGCTTTAGAGAGCAGTCACATTGTAACCACAGTCAGGAAGTAGAGAGTGATGCATGCTGGTGCTCAGCCTACTTTCTCCTATTTCTTCATCCCAACACTCTAGTTCAAGGAATGGCACTGCATACAATGAAGGTGAGTCTTCTCACCTGGTTTATACTAATGTAGATAGTCCCATGCAGATGAGTACAGAGGTTTGTGTCCTAAGTGATTCTATATCCTACCAGCTTAATGGCTTAATAATGTTTACCTTCACAGCCCATTTCTTCTTCATTCTTCCTTTTCTTAGTCATATTCAGATCAGTTAAATGGTGTCATTAAATATTATATCTTACACCATAAAGGGTTTCTCTTTCTAAAACTGGAGTGCAAGATCTAAAATACAGAGCTCCCAGAAATTGGGAGGCAGTGGCAGATGGATCTCTGAGTTTGAGATCAGCCTGGTCTACAGAGCAAGTTCCCAGACAGCCAAGGCTACACAAAGAAACAAACAAACAAATAAACCAGAAAACAAAGTAAAAAAAAAAAAAAAA
>JANHMN010000008.1:38495539-38509943 GCA_030674055.1 Rhabdomys pumilio
CACACACACACACACACACACACACACACACGTAAAAATAAATAAATATTGAAAACATAGATCAGGAATGGTGGTTGCCTGTAGTGACAGCCTTGGGAAGTAGAGACAGGAGCTTCTGAGCACTGCTACCTAGCAATATTAACCATACTGGAGCCCTATGTTTTACTGAGAAACCCTACCTCAATAAGGTAGAAGCAATTGAAGAAGGTTCTTACCATCAGTCTTAGAAAACTATCTCTCAGTAGATAAGCATACCTTGTGCCTCTGTGTTCATAAACATGCAAAACCACATGAATTTATATCATATACGCAGGAAATGAAAAAAAAATGAAAGAAAATTTGTTACTCATAACTGATTTAACAAATTATTATTTATTCAAGTTAACGGAAATAATGCATTAAGCCATCGGTAAGACTGTGTGTGTGGCAGTATATGTAATAGTGTATGCTTGCATGTTTATGACCAAGTGATTTGAGTGGCAACAAAACACGGGACTAAAGGGTGAAATACAGAGATCTTTATGATAAGGTCCTTCATTCTACATTCATTCTATGAGGGTTGTGTTATAAATTACTCTAAAGGACTATTTTATTATAAACCCTACTATGGAGTAGACTGAAAGCAGAATTGAAGTAGTCTGAAATTTGCATGAATTAGAAACAAATATATAGTACAACTAGAGGAGAACTACTTAGAAATGGGGAAAAAGCCCTGTATAAATGACAGGTTGTGGCCTTCGGTCTGTGACAACAGGATACTATGATCTGGAAAGTTGATAAACAATAGAAATTTGGGGACAACTAGAGAGTTGGTACTTGCTAGGTAGTTTAATGATCTGCGTGTGATCCCTGGAACCGACATAGACATAATGGAAGCAAGTTGTCCTGTGACCCACACATGTGCGCTGTGGATTGCCTGCATTTCTCCTAAGAAAATTAAGTAAGTTGAGAATTTATATTGAAAAAAGAAAAAGAAGTTCATTTCTCAAGAGGCTGAAAGTTAAAAGCTCAGGCATCTAACTCAGAGATGGTACCTGACAATGTGGATGGCATGAAGAATCTCTCAGACAGACTCTGCCTCTGAAACATAATAGTCCTCCAAAGCTACTTTCCTAATACCAATACACAGGGAAGTAGTTTATTAAAGATGTTTCAGAAACTTTACAAATTTTCAGTGGGTAACAATAGTCTTAGACCTGATGTAAATGAAATCAAGGAAATGTTTCACTGAAACCACAAAAGGCAGATAATCAAGTAGAAACTAGTAGAAGTAACATACATGTTAGTTTAACTTTACCAGTAATCTCTTTGATTATTAACAGCCTATGAGTATTAGCTAAAATACAAAAAAAAAAAAAAATCACAAAATGGTTGCAAAGGACTAGACCTAGATATGCATTGCCTGTAAGAAAATGTTTATACTTACAAAGTTACATACAATTTAAGCTCCAAGGATACTGTGTGATATACCCAACTGTTATTAAAAGAGGAAGCAGAAATACTATGTGGGGCCCATTGTCAATAAATGTTCAGGAAGTTACTGGGAAGGCTGCAAGGATTAAATAGCCTACTAAGCAGTGAGGAAGTGTCAACTTCCCTAGCAGAAACAATCATCCTTAATGTTTGTGTGTTTAACAAAAGAAGATTCATTATATAAGAAAATCTGACAGACCTGTCAGAGAAAATTAGGCACATCAGTTATACATTAGAGGGCTCTAATATCTCTTGATCATAAATGCATAGTTAGCAAGTAGAAATTAACAAAGGACAAAGTTGAATTAAACAGCCCCATCACTTCAATGAATTTAATGGCATCTACTTAGCACTTAATCTTACAATAGCATATCATGCATTCTTCTTACCTCTAGTGTTAAAATTCACCAAGACAGAACCTATTCTGAGCCATAAAATATACCTTATAAATTTTAAATTATACAGGGCTGGCAAGATATTTCACAAGGAAAAACTCCTTGTTATTCAAGTTTAGTGGCTTAATCTTGATGTCTAGAACCAACATAATGCTGAAAGGAGAGAGACGACCCCACCAATGTATCCTCTGGTCTATGCATGTGTGCTGTAGTACATGTATACATGTAGTACAAGTATATATACACATACATATACTCAAAGACAGTAACTAAAGTTAAGAAAAATTAAATGTATAGGAATCACACAATCTCTGCTCTGAGAACATAGTAGAATGCACCTAAAAATCAAAATGAGAAAGATGGAAAAATTTCCTCAAACTGATAGTGATTAAATGATATATATCTACATAATACAAGTAAGAAATCTAACCAAAATTATGAAAATATTTTAAGTGACTGCTAATGAAAATACAACTTATCAAAATTTGTAGGCTGTGGGAAGAGCTTTGCTTAGGGGAAATTCATAGCAATGAGCATGTTTATTTGAAAGCAAGGGTCTAAAAATCAATCATTTATGATTCTACTTTAGAAAATGAAAGATAGAAGAGAAAATTAAATCTAAAGCAAGCAGAACACAAGAAATAAATATCATGGCAAAGTCCAGTAAAATTGAAAATGGGAGATCAATAGAAAAAAGTCAACAAAACTAAAAGCCAGTCCTTTGTAAAGGTCCATACAATCAATATGCCTCCATCCAGGCTAACATGACAAAGGAAAACAGACATGCACTGGTACTACCAGATAGAAAAGAGGGCATCACTAAAACATCTCGGAACAACTAAAGGATAATGAAGAAAAACTTTAATTTTCTGGCCATAAATCCAAAAGCCTAGGGAAAAAGGACCTATACTTTGAAAAACAAAATTTGTCAAAATTTATACAAGAGGAAAGACACAATCAAAATTAGCTTACATCAAATAAAATTATTGAATTGGTAAATATGAATCCCTACCAAAAAACAGATCAGAATGAAGGTGAATTCTGTATAACTTTTTTCTTTAAAAATTTATTTATTTATTTATTTATTTATTTATTTATTTATTTAAAACTCCAAATTTTATTCCCCTCCCAGTCCACCTTTCGATTATTCTACATCCCACACCTCTTATCAGACCCCTGTCTTTACGAAGATGTCCCCAACCCCCATTCCCCACCCCACCAGACCTCTAAACTCCCTGGGGCCTCCAGTCTCTTTAGGGTTAGGTGCATCTTTTCTGACTAAACCCAGACCTGGCAGTCCTCTGCTGTATATGTGTTGGGGGCTTCATATCAGCTGGTGTATGCTGCCTTGTTAGTGGTCCAGTGTTTGAGAGCTCTTAGGGGTCCAGGTTAATTGAGACTGCTGCTCCTCCTACAAGGTCAGCATCCTCCTCAGCTTCTTTTAGCTTTTCCCTAATTCAATCACAGGGATCAGTAGCTTCTGTTCATTGGTTGGGTGCAAATATCTGCGTCTGAGTCTTTCAACTGCTTTTTATGTCTTTTGGAGGGCAGTCATGATAGGTGCCATTTTGTGAGTACTTTATAGCCTCAATAATAATGCCAGGCCTTGGGACCTCCCCTTAAGCTGGATCCCACTTTGGGCCTGTCACTGAATGCTCTTTTCCTCAGGCTCCTCTCCATTTTCATCCCTGCAGTTCTTTCAAACAGGAACAATTATAAATCAGAGTTTTGATTGTGGGATGGCAACCCCCTCCCTCACTTGATGCCCTGTCTTCCAGTTGGAGGTGGGCTCTATAACTTCACTCTCCCTACTGTCTGGCATTTCATCTAGGGTCCCTCCATTAGAGTCTTGGGAGTCTCTTTCAAAAACCAACAAAACTCTCAATCAACATAAATGGAGAAAATAAAATAATCCAGGACAAAATCAAGTTCAAACAGTGTCTATTTTCCAATTTTGACCTACAGAGGATCCTAGAAGGAAAATTTCAACACAAGGAACTTACCTACAGCAAAGAAAAGACAAGTTATTAAGCATCTCACAACAGAGACAAAAGGAGTGAACCACAAGCATATAAAGCCACCTACAAAAAAAACAAACATATCAGGAACCAACAGTCATCTGTCTTTAATATCTCTTGATATTAATAGACTCAACTCACCCATTTAAAGAAAAACATAAGCTAACAGACTGGATATGCAAACAAGATCCAGCATTTTGCTGCAAACAAGAAACACACCTCAATAACAAAGACAGACACTATCTCAGGGTAAAAGTATGAAAAAAGGTCTTCTAAGCAAAGGGTCCCAGGAAAAAAGCTGGAGTTGCCATCCTAATATTTAATAAAATAGACTTTCAACCAAAAGTTATCAAGCGTGATGAGGAAGAACACTTCATATTCATCAAAGGGAAAATTCACCAAGAGAAAGTCTCAATTCTAAACATTTATGCCCAAATGCAAGGGTACACACATTTATAAAAGAAACTTTACTAAAGCTCAAAACATACATTGAACTATACACAATAATAGTGAGGAACTTCAACACCCCACTCTCACCAATAGACTGGTCATTGAAACAGAAACTAAACAGAGACACAGTGAAACTAATAGAGGTTATGAACAAAATGGATTTAACAGATATCTACAGAACATTTCACCCTAAAACAAAAGAATAACTTTTAATAGTAAGAAATGACATCATTTCTCCACAATTCTCCCACAAGATAAAAGTAAAAGAAATACTTTCAAATTATGATGTTAGGGTTATACAAGCCAGACAAAGGCACTAGAAGTAAACAGTGCAGCCATATTTTACAAATATAGATAGCAAAATCTTAATATCTTAAAAATCTTAAACAGATATTAGCAACTAATTACAATACATCTGTGTCAAGCAATGACTGTGTTTCAATATACTACTAGAAATCAAGATAAAGTAAGACAAAAAAACCAGTAAAAATACATCAAATGGCAAGGAGGAAATAGAATCTTATGTCACAAATGAGATAGTCATCTACATATTGTATACATATGTCATCTACTTATTATATATAACTGAAAGAATCAATAACAATCTTCCAGAACTTTTAAATGATGAATGAGAGGTTATTTACTTCTTATGTACTAGCAATGTGCAAATGATATTTGTAATAACAAATTTTACTATTTCTGTCTGCACCCAAAATACTGCATTACTTAGGTTTACTTCTAACAACACACTCACAAGTGCAATGAAGAATAACTACAAAATCTGGTTGAAAAGGTCAGAGAGCATAACAAATGGAGACATAACTTATATTCAAGTACAATGAAACTCAATGATTTTATCTTCTTCCATCTCAATCGTCAATCAAAAGCCTAGGATGTTATTTTTTTGCTAGCAAAACCAACAAGTTCTTAAAGTTTACACATGAAAGCAAAGCAACCTCAAAAGCCAACTCAGTTTTTAGAACAAAATCTAAATCACTGACATCATATAACCCCTAAATTTATTCTAAAGCTGTAGAAATCAAGAGACGGTGGTAAGTGGTGAAAGAACAGACAAAAAGATCAACAGAGCAGAATAGAGAGTCCATAAATAGCCACAGAATACAGTCACCCAGCATCTGATAAAAGAGCAAATGAAGTAAAATGGACCAAAGGTAGCCTTTTTTCATATGGGAACAACTGTATATTCACTGGATAGAAAATGAACTCAGGTGCAGGCCTTATGCTCGGCAGGAAAATTAACTAAAAATGGATCGCAGTCCTCAAAGGAGAAAAATCTAACTCACAGAAGAAGATCACATAAGATAATTTCTAGATGACCCAGGATATAGCAAGGGCTTTAAGGGAGCAGCTCCAGAAGCACTATGAAATAATAGGCTGACAAGATGAATTTGATAAATGTGAATAATTGTTATCTGAAACATGCCAAGAGGATAAAAAAGTCACACCACAGACTTGGAGAATATTTGCTAGAGTTAAGGATGTACTTCGATGTAGAACATACAAAACAGCTCTTAAAATTCAGCAAAGAGAAGAGAAGCCACAAAAATCATATAGCGAGCAAAGAATAAACATTTCCTCCAAGAAAACATACAAGTCACAAGCAATGAACACATCGAATAGGTTCAACACTGTATGTTATTAGGGGATTTTGAATTTAAACAAACAAAAAGCCAGCACATGCCTGTTCAGAATACTAGGACCACTATGTATTACTACAAGTGGAGAGGAAGTAGATGATCTTGGTGTAGACACTTGGGAATTTAGCAAGTCTCTGAAATGTAAATCGTCTCGTGATAAGGTGTGGTCAAGGTACATCTTGGTATTTACCCAGATAAATTTAAAACTTATGTCTACATAATATCTGCTGATAGATGATCTTAGCAACTTTATTCATAAATGCAAAAGCAACGAAGTTGTTAAGATAACCTTTGGTACAGGAGTGGATAAGCAGTTAGTTACATATGGAGAGTGGTACATTATATTGATGTTACAAAGAAATAAACTGTGAGGAAAGAACGATGACTAGGGAAAATGTAGTGCTTTTCGTAAGGTAGTAAAACCATTCTGTAGGATATGAAAATTTTATATATATGGTGGTAACCTTTAATTTTAGCTTGACACACTCTAGCATCACTCACAAAGTCTCAGTGAAGACTGACTAAATTAGGTTAGCTTGTGACCTTGCCTGTAGGGAATATCTTTACTACTACATTGATATGGAAATTTCCATGAACTATGGGTAGCATTATTCTTTGGATGGGTGTGAGGAGTGAGGTTCAGGTAAGCATGAGTATGCATACACATTGCTACATGTCCTAATTACAGTTGTGAGGTGAGCTGTTGTATCGAGGTCTTGTTGCTGTGACCTCCCTCTCTATAGTGATGAACTATACCCTGAGTTCTGAGTCAAAATGAATCTTCTCTCCCCTTAATAGCTTTTGTTGAGGTATTTTGCCATTTGTTTCCAAAATGATTTCCCTTATTCTTGCTATTGCTGATTACCCTAGAGACATCAGAACCTGTGTTTCTAGGCTTCAGCACTGACTAACCATCAAATGTTCTCAGGGAGCCTTCCAGGATTTCAACCTTAAGCTGGAATTCAGCTTCATCAAATGAACAAATCTTGGGTTGTTGGCCACTCTGGCATGAAAAAGCCTCTTTGAGAATACATCAACTGCTAAGACATAAAGCCTCAAGTTTCAGGGATCCACTTGTTACTCAGAGTCTTAGAAGCAAATGACTATTGTTATAATTTTAATGTATGGTGACAAAATTTGCTCCGAGTTATATTTTATTTGAAAATTTCCTTTTATTATTCTCCCCTTTTTGTCATTGTTTACTAAATACTTTCACAATTTTCTCCATAATACTTTCACTATTTCCTTGATAATTTCATATGCCATGTTTGAATAATTTTCAGTCCCTCTCCCTATCTCTTTCCCAGGCCACACCCCATTTCTAGGTATCCAAGTCTCTCTCCCTCCCTCTCCCTCTTTCCCCTTCTCTGTCTGTCGAACTTATGCCACCCATATTTTCTTGGACAGATAGTCTCACAGTGAGAGCATGGTCACCTTACCAGAGGATCCACTCATATAGAAAACTGATTTGCCAACAGCTTCTTGGTGAGGGTTGGGACTTCATGCTCAGCTCCCCTCTCCTTACTGGGATTTTTGTCTGACTTAAGGCAGCACTGGTCTTATGTATACCATCACAATCTCTTGAATTCATATGTTATCTGTCTGCTGTGTCTAGAAGACACTTTTTCCTTGTAGTTATTCACTGATCCTAGCCTTATAATCTTTCTGCCTCCTCTTCTTCAATGAACCCCAAGTCTAGGGATGGGTGTAGTAAAAACTTTCATAACATTAGATGATTTTTTTTTCATTGAGACACAGTTGTTTTAAGGGTTTTAATACAACACAATGCACTACACATTCCTTGGCTTTCTCTTCTTATCTTCCTGTGAATTTAAATATATCTCACAAGAGCTTGTACTAGAAGATGGATTTTGGCTGTTCATCTTGGTAAATGATTTCCTTAAAAGATAGCACTGATACAAGTTGCATTACAAGGAGTAGGTGAAACTCTGCACTAGCTGATGAATAATGGCTGAGTTGTGGAAATACATTAGCAGCGAGAGTTTCATGCACAGGACTTACTTATTCCACCTATCATTTTGGGAAGTCCCAACTTTCTAACCCAGAAGAGTGTTAGGTGCAGAACTTTGCCAGGGAGTACTCATCTGACAATGAGAACCATTTCTCTGGTATATTTCTACTTTGTGGTCTCATTTTCTTAATGATGCTTCTAAGTAAGCTAATACTTTGAATTTAGATGACACATAAAATTTAAACCACTTTAAGGATGATATATGTTCTAAATCCTGGAATGTTATATTGAATAATGTGTGGAATCAAGCTTTTACCTTAGATCGGTATTAAAGATCCACATGTTTTTTACATATCCAGTTTTACAATGGAAATAATCAGTTTCCAAGACTGTGTTTTTATACCCAAATAATTCAATGAAGTTAATTAAGCACAAGGACCATGATATATTATCACACAGAAAAGATCATGCTGGAATACAAGCTTATCTCGTACTGAAAGTAGGAGCATAGATCAAGGCTTAATCTTACATGTAGCTGCTGCAGCACAGTAGCTGGGAATAAATAGCACTGGAGTGAGTCAGTGAAATGAATGGCAGATTGGTTGTCACTGTTCTCCTTCTTCCTGCTACAAGTGACTTTTATCCACACACATTCAAATTTATCAAAGACCCAATTCTACAAAATGTTTGTAAAACTGTGCTGTTTGGTTTCTAGACATCCTTCATTTCTAAAGAACCTGGATCACATAAAGGTTTATTGAATATATATATATATATATATATATATATATATATATATATATATATATACATTTTACCATGAATGTATGGTGAGCATCTTTTGTACACAGTTTTGAAAGGTTCTATTTGTAGAGTGCCCTCATTATATGTCTTAAGTCCAAAATATCACTTTTTTTTAAGCCAACCTAAAATATAATAGAATATTCATACAATGAGCCTTAAGTAGCTAGGTCCCAGGGACTCATCAGATAACTTCCAGCAATATTCTTTTGCTTATCTTGGCCTTTGGGTTGCTGATGGGTGGAAGATGACATGTACTTAAAAGTAAGGCAAGAAATACGTGGGGTATGACTGGGATAAAAAGTCAAGTCACATTTTCTGAGTGCATGCATGGGATGAAATCTCATGAGCTAAATATAAACTTGATAGTACATTACTCCACATAAGTATTGATAGATTGTGTCTCTTCTAACTCTCTGTACATGAAGCAAAATTGATTTTGTTTGGGTACATACATTTTTATCTGCGTGTATCCAGAGGCATAGGAAGCTTTTTTGCTATGTCTTGTAAAGGAGAAAACAACACTTAAGGAGAAACCAATGCTTTCTAGATCTCATGGCAGGGGACGGGATACAACAAATATTAAAATTTGACGTGAAAAGATCACAACAAAGGAAGAGAAAACTAAATGATTCACTTACCCATGAATGTCATGGAGTAAATGGAAACACCTTGGGTTTCTTGTGTAATGGAACTCAGTCTTATCTATTCATATCTTACATTGTCTATAAAGATGTATTTGTGTGGCATACTGTATTAAGGGAAAGGTCTTACTGCTTATCTATCTATCTATCTATCTATCTATCTATCTATCTATCTATACATATATATGGAGAGAGAAAGAGAGAGAGAGAAGAGAGGGAGAGGGAGAGGGAGAGGGGGAGGGAGAGGGAGAGGGAGAGGGAGAGGGAAAGACAGTTTAGGAATTATGTATGCTGATTTCAGAGGCCAGGGATTGCCATGTAATTCCCTTCCCATTAAACAGAAAACCAATTTAGTTAATTGTTTGTGCTTAAGGTCAATGCCATTTCATATGGCTTACTGTTTTATACTGATGTGAGAATATTAAGTTACTAATGGTACAAGTCAATTAAAAAATTCATAGGCCATGAACTTTCATGTTATGGAAGGAACAGACTTGACAACGGATGACATTAATGTATGAACTTTCATGTTTCAGACACTGGACTCTTCCCAGAGATGACTTCATGTCTTTTCATCATCATCTTCATGAAAATGACTTCATGTCATTTCATCTGTGCTGTGTCAATCAGGAGAGTTAAATTACATTATCAAATCAAATGTTCTTAAGTCTGAGTTCATCTTAAACAAGTAAAAGCTATCCAGTTGAGCCTTTGATCATTTCTGCACATTTCCATCAAACCTCTTTGGATCTGGAGTGTCTCAGTGCATATTTATTTAGAATTAACTAACAAAGAGGGTCTTGTATTAAATAAAATATTACAACAGATTATGATCCAGATGATAAATCACAGCCATAATTTTATGACATGCCAGAGGTTACCAATGCTTGAAATTGAATTCTTCATTTAAGAATTTAAACCAAGAGAACTTGTGTAGAGAATTCTTTTTCAAACTGGATAATGGGTCTCATTATGAAAGGAACTGGAGGTATATTATTCTCTCAAGCCTCTTCACAACCTTAGGCAGTATGACTAGGGATTCAGAATGGAGGAGGGAGCTAATTTAAGAATGTTTGCACATGGCTTTCCTGTTGTTATAGAATGTAGAAGAGATAATTTTCAAGTGGGCATTCGAAGCAATGGTAAAAGGAATGCTGAGTGCTTGAAGCAACTGAAAACATTCTCAAAGCCTGTAACAGGAAGAACAATTACAAAACTAGTTCTTAGATGAAATAAAGGCAGTTGACAGAAAACAGGAATGGTAGTCAGTCTATTCTTACTTGTGGCTCGTTATCTAATATCACGTTAATTATTTTTTTAATATATTTTAGTTTCTTAGGGTTGTCATAACAACATCAACAACACAAAAATCAACAGTGGCTTAAGAAAACAGGCATATGTTCTGTGAGCTGCAGTTTCTGTGTGCTGCAGTTTCTGTGAGCTGCATGTCTGCAAGGAAGACACAGTTAGGGCCATGTTCCCTTCTGAATCCTTAGAGTTGGTGTCTTCTGACCTCTCCCAGCTCCCAAGAGTTCCAGGTACCCATGGCTTTCTAGGGATACAGCTGTCTGTACTATCACATGGAATTTACTCCTTGTCTGTCTTTTCATGATTTTCTCCTCTTTGTGTGTTTCTGTCCAAAGTGCATTATTTTCATAAGATCATCACTTACAAGAAATGAAACCCCATTTACTTCAGAGTGATTACATCTTAATTTAATCATTCCACAAAGGTCCTGTTTCCAAATAAGGTTACATTCTAAAGTTCTAAACTCTGGCATTTGAACATATTCTTTAGGAGGACAGAGATTAGCCACAAATAACATCACTTGAAGTAGCTTATAACACTGAAACATGATATAGCTATATGCACATATGCATATATTTAGTAAGAAACCTTTGTCAAATAAATATTCTGAGTGGCCATTATGGTCTGTTTTATTTATGCCTAACACTGTAATTCTATAAACCCAAGATTCAGGTTTGAAATCTTTTGAAACAGTATGATTATCTCTAAGATCAATGGACAAACCAACAACCAGGCTGGCCTTGCTTGATGGGGCTCACAGACATCCACTAAATTATGAAGCCTTTGGTTAGCCTTGGTAGTTCACTATGAACCCATTTCTTTTCTTTCTTTTTTTTTATTAAATTTATTTATCTATTCACTTTACAACTGCGTATCAACCTTCCCTCTCCTCGCAGTACTGGTGAAGTTATGGAGAAAGCAGAACACTCCAGTGCTGGTGGGAGTTCAAACTTGTACAACTACTCTGGAAATCTATTTATGGATTTCTCTGAAGATAGGGAATAGCTGAACCTCAAAACACAACTATAAAACTCCTGGGCATATACTCAAAAGATCCTCCACCATCCCACAAGGACACTTGCACAGCTATGTTTATAGCAGCTTTATTTGTAATAGCCAGAAACTGAGAATACCTTAGATTGTCTCTCAACTGAAGAATGGATATAGAAAATGTGGTTCAGTTACAAAGTACATCAAGAATTTCACAGGGAAATGAATGAAACTAGAAAATATCATTCTAAGTGAGACAATCCAGACTCAAAAGGACAAGCATAGTACGAACCCATTTCTTAGACATTCTTCAACTATTAACTTTGTCTTGAAATCTATAGTCTTTCTACCATGGACCTATCAAAAATGAGACATAAAGGAAAAGGATATCTGAGAGTATTTGCACTATAGAGACACAGGCTCAGGCCTTGAAGCTCCACCACCAAATCTCCCAGTGACTTATTACAGAGAAGCTTATTGCACTTTCCAAATCCAGAGTGCCCAGGAACTGAAGAATCTTACAGCTAATATCCAGTCAAACAGCAAAAAATTGCCTGTGATTACCTACTATCACATCTAGATAAATTGCTTGGTAACCCAAAGCAACCTTCCATTATATCACAAATTGCCGGTTCCACTATATAACACATAGCATACGACCACAACAATGTTATGCAGAATAACAGTTAATATAAAAGAAACATGAACCAATTTTAATTGAACTTATAGATTGAAGAAAATGTTCTTAATTACTAGTGGTTAGCAAAAATAAAATTAGACCAGACTAGAATTCAGAAAACATACCTACCAACTTGACAAACATTTTGATGTTTGTCTGTGTGCCAGATAATTTTGAGAGGCATGGACACTTTTACTATAAAGGATATGAGAAAAGTAACATAACTTACCCCACCAACTTTCTCAAAGTGAGATCCATCTTTCTTAAAGTCTGTAAGGGCTCCATTGAAATACCAGGCAAACATTATATCTAATAGGGGGTCATGTTGAACCTGGCAGGGTAAAATGACACTCTCACCAACAGCAACATCCATATTAGAAGGTGCCAAAATTATTCTTGTTGGTTCTATTGGGAAGAAATTTTAAATAACAAATTATTAGTAAACAAAATTTTAATGTTGATGAAAGCAATTTTTCATAGGTAGATTATTCATCTGAGTTAGAATGTGGATGGTTGCGTAGGCACGTGTACAATACACCTATGTGATTAAAAGTCTTCAAGATTTAAGTGGCATATTGGTATAAAATTATATTAAATTTTACTGGCCTCATAATTTTTTTCTTAGGAGAATTAAGGAATATGTGTTTGTAGAAGACATATATCCACAATTGAAACTCACTTGCAAACATGTTATATTAATGACTAAATCAATTCACATTAGTTTCACAGTTTTGTGAAATATAACAAAATTTCATGTTACCATAAACCTCCAATGGATAGCAAATGTATTCACACCGAAATCCAAGTAAGCTCAAACCTTCCTTGTTTAATGATTTGGGAAACATGTCACGGGAGGAGCACTATTCCAGGACACTGGCTTATAGTCGATTTTCTTCAATGCTAATGTCCACCTACACATAATCCCCTATCACTAACATATTTCTTCCATTGATAATGAATTTGGCTTCTCCAGACCTCATCTTCCCACTGTTTCCTACATCTTTTTACCCTGGGACAACAAAAATCATCAAAAAACTGTTCGTATCTAGAGAGTAAAATATCTTAGGATATTACTTCTTTAAACCAGTGTAGCCAGGATTTGGTCCCTCATCTGAACCAGACCCATCAGGGTTTCACAAAAATGTTGTGCTGTAATATCTGGCAGCAAGATTTTGGACTTTAATTTCTTGACATTTCATTTGCCTTCCCTCTGATTTACATGGTCTCGCTCATCTCATATCCTCTTAGTCTCTTCATACTGTACCAAGCACTCAGACTTCCCCCCATCTACACTTACAAGACCTATTTGGTTCCTATTTTTTTTTTAATGTAAAATGGGTTGAGCTGTGTCTTTTTCTTTAAAGGAAATCATATCTCATTAACATATTAATTGTAAAAATCAATGATACTGCTCTCGTGGCTTCAAGTACCAATCTTGATATAAACAACTGCTAAGTTATTACATCAAACTCTATCCATTAAATTTTTTCTATTCTTATATTCCATGACCCACTGAGCTTCTTAACTTCTGTTGTTTTACCATGACTTCTTTTAGAGCACATAGTAGAAGTCAATTCTGAACAGGGGATTCAGTTATAGTCAGTTATAGTATGGGTGGTAAAACACAAGTAAGTAAGAGGTATATGTAGGGCTCATAGACAGAAATTTGAAGAACTAGCAGACAATGTGCTAGTCTTCTTTCCCTGTCCATGGTGGTAGAGACACTGGAAGCTTTTATTTCTGTATGAAGAGAATGGAGCTATCTCACTAGAGTAAGCCTAGTAAGCACCTAAGTTCACAATGCCCAGACAGACAGCATAACCTGTCTCTCCTGAAGTAGTTCAAATATAATGATGTCAATACAGTGATGTTGACAGCCATTCATTCTGCTGTTTAATCAAACACTGTACAATTCCTTCTTTCCTTCTTTCTCTCCCTTCCCATTTCTTCCTTCCACTCAATTTCTTTCTCTTCTTTTTTCAGTGCAGGGGTCAAATCTTAAAGCCTCATACATGC
>JANHMN010000008.1:38510343-38558747 GCA_030674055.1 Rhabdomys pumilio
AGTAAATGAGAGGACAGAGTTTTGGGGAAGTACTTTGAAGGAGAAAGAGAGGGTGGTATAAATGGGGGAAATTGGGTTAGGTAGCATTTCTAAGAGAGGAGTTCATTAGCAATGAGAGAGAAGAATGGGACACTTCATTTGTCTGATCCCTGTGTGTTTGTTTCACATGTCTTTTCACAATTATAATTCCCTTTTCTGAATGCCTAAAACCATTACTAGACCTTGTATTTCACCTGTGAATGTTTCATTTTTCATTGTTCATAACTTTAAGATTGTGTTTTGAAACTGTGCAAATGAAAAATAAACTTTTTCAAAGGTTTGTAGTCCAGTGTCAACTTGGCACTATATGCAAAATAGTTAATTAACTAAGCATGTAGTATTATATGTGCATATAGTATCTCTAATAATACATAGAGTGAGTTGAGATTTTTCACTTTAATCTAATATCCTCACCATTGCTCCTACATGTTTTATTGAATTCACCCAAGAGTGTAGACATTTATTGCTTAATGTTATTATATACAGATATGTAAATAATTTCACTCATTGGTATTTATTGGGGATTGATACTAGGGGACTCAGTGTTATAGATGGCTTCATAAGAAGGTGTACAACCTATATAACAATTATACTTAATTTATTCTTAGGCCACTTTTACTTAATACAATATAATTAGAATAAGAATAAATATGTTTATTGTTTAAAGATCAAAGAACAAAAGAGGTTTGTACATGTCCAGTACAGCCTTGGTCAGAGAAGCTTTTTATTGTGGTGGGTTAAACAAACAGACTCTTTACTGTCTAAAGTGCTGAGACTAAGCAACTGTGAATACTCAACTAGAACATTTGTTATTAAACTCATATCCCCTCTGCCATACCGTACATGCAGGACACATGAAAGAAGAGAAATAAAGCATATTAGAGTTATAGCAATTAAAGGAGTGCTATGAGATGTTGTCCTCTAGGCATGATACAGTGTTGCACACAGAAGTTCATAGCAGCTGAGTTAAAAATTTCTAGTCAGAGGAGGAAAGACCTCCTAGGTACACAAACCGTGGCTAAGGAATTCCTGGCAGTTGATCATTGCTAGAGGAGGGAAAGACACTTTTATTCAGAGGTGTGGATAGTAACGAGTTTTCCAGGCCATATGGATGATAGACCATGATGGACTCCAGGACCATATCTTGGTCATATGCATATAGGAAACACTAACTGAATGCACATAAATGAACCAGGTACTACAAAGTGTATTTAGTGGTTAAGAACACATGTTGCTCTTTCAAACAACATAGGTTTGGTTATGAGCACTCATACAGTGTTGGCTTACAACAATTTATAATCTTAGTTCTCTTCACATACCTTCTTCTGAGAGCACCAGGCATGCACATGGTGTATATACACACATTCAGATGTATACTCATATGCATAAGTATATAAGATAAATTAAAGATTAAAAAATAATTGTAAAAGAATCCCACAAAATTTAGAAGAAGATGTGATGGGGCCGTAGAGGGAGTTGGAGAAGGGGAATGAGGAATGCATTTGATGAAGTTACATTACATATATGTGCATGGAATTTACAGAGTAAATTTAAGAAAGCAGCTTTTTCAAAGTTTCTTTTTTCAAAAATGATTATTATTTTACATTATGTGTATGGGTGTTTTTCCTGAATGTATATCTGTGCACAATATAATGCCTGGATGCCTTGGAAGAAGGCAGCAAAAGCTCTTAAACTGGATTTATAGATGGGTGTAAGGTTACACATGGGTTATATGAATCAAACTTCGGTCCTCTAAAAAAAGCAGCCAGTGCTCTTAACTGGCGCTCCATCTCTTCAGCAACATCATTTTCTTTTTTAATATGCTGGTTTGGATGCAAAGCTTGTTTGCATGGAGTACAATAGAGTCTACTACACACATATAAATACACATTTATAGTCACACATGTATCCATGCACACACACATACATGTATGCTATTGCTTTGTATTTTGTTATACAAGTATCAAAAGGGGTGCAATAGAAGGTAGGATAAAGAGAATTAGAATTGACTCAGCTGGGGTTAAGAAAAGGAAACTATGCTATTAGGAAAGAGATCAACAGAGATGGAGGGGTTGAAGATGACAGGAAGGACGAATTGAGGGCTGGAAAAAAGAGAGTGAGAATTCCCACAGACAAAAGACTTAGAAGAGGGAAGAGAATTCAATCAAGGACCCCATCTCCAATTATTCTAATTTTAATTATTGTTGTTACTAAAATTGGTTTGCTGGCTATTTCTAACATGTAAAGGAAAAACTTTGTTCCACAGCATCCAAAGCTCATGCAGGCATTTAAATAGGATCAAATGCAGGTGCTAGGAGTCCTAAGATGGTGCTAAAAGAGAGGCACAAGATAACCAGAAACCACCACTTTGAAAATTTGTCAATCTTAAAAAAGAGCAAAATTTCTCTTATCAATTCAGTAAACATAGAGCAAAAGTTTAGAGATGGTGTGATAATTAGTTTGGGTTATTGTTTCATCCTATAAATTTGCATGTTTATAATGCCAATGTACAGAATATCCAGATACCCAGATACCAAAAAAAAAAAAAAAAAAAAAAGCTTTGTGTTTGTCTTGTATGTTCTTCAGCTCTTATTTGGGTCCCAAAGCCATGGAAAAAATAGGGATGAAGCAAAACAAATAAAGAAATCCTTCAATGTGTTTTGTGTGGTAACATCAATTGAACAAAGCAATCTGCATGGCCTTGGTGAAATGAGGGAGGATTCCAGAGGCAAAGCCTAAGGTCTTAGGAACCACCCCAGGATCTCCAAAACAAACACATTGACTCTCACAGAATGCAAACTCTGTGTGTAACATAAAAATTTAAGCTAATTGGATATTTTATTCCTAAATTGGTTCTTCTAGTAAGTTCTAAAAGGCCCACAGGGCATTTTGCACAACATAAAAATAAACAATATTCAGTAAATGGAAGGAGTAATTGTTTCTCAACAGAAAACCTTCAATAACCCACGCTTCCCCACAGAGACTCAAAGTGAAAATTTTATACCGCTTCACTATAAATGAAATTGCCTCCTAAGCTTTCTGGGAAGAGGTTTTTTTCTGAAAATGGATAAGACAGAAAACGTAGATAACAACAAATAACTCTGTACTTGGCACACAATGTTAAATGATGATGGACGAGTTTAACATTCTGAACAGTGATACTCCATCCTGCTTTGGAAAATGTGCAACTAAACCCATGATGGCATTTTAAGTTCTAGATTAGTTTTATAGCACACCTTTATGTGTGTTTTTTATTGCCCTTTCCTTTTGTAGTAAGAGGTCAGTTATTTGATTTAGCTTTGAACAGTTTATGCTTAGTTTCAGATAAGGAGATGTGATTGCTCTACATTGCTCTAATGATCCATGATGTAATTCAGGGATGGCATTGAATGTATGAGTTACAAACAAACAAACAAACAAACACCCTGTTTTCTCAAAATGTATACTGTTGTCTAGGTAACATTGAACTGTGCTTTATGATGACATTTGAAAAACTTTAATAGCCCAGTATGCTTTCAAATATAAAATGTATGGACCTTTCTGCACACCAAGCAGATTTTCTGAAAATATTGTTTTCCCCTGGCCTATGATTGGAGTATTACAGTAATTTATTCAACTTGAGTTTTAACAAACACACTAAAGTGAACATTTTGTCAGGAAGTGCATCTCAGTGGAGATAAGCTTACAAGAGATCACAATGATTAAACTGCTACACAGCAAATAGCATCTTCTGAGCGCACAGTCCACAAGATGGATGCTTACAATTAGCTGTAGGAGAAAAGTTTTCACAATGCATATATTACAGGATAAATAATGTCTGTTAAGAAAAGCAAATATATATTGATAGAAGCATATGAGAAAATATCTGCGGGGGAGGGGGGGCGGGAGGGGAAGCAGATAGTACGTTTGCCCCAACATAATCAGTAAAATAACTGCTCCCTCTTAAGGTCAAAGATCTCCCACTGACAGTATTTAGAAAAGTAGTATTACAGTTTCTTTCCTTTAGCTATACCATTTGGGCCTTTCATCTTTAGAATCCAGCAGTATTACTTTAGTGATTCATTAGACAGAAAAAAAAATCTCTCAGGAAATGAGGTACAGAATGGGGAAGACTCAAGAGTTATTCATCCTATTGTTGAGTGAGCATGGACCTGAATAAAAGTGCTTTGTTATTTTGCATGATGTACATTCCAGGCAGCAGGTCTCTGAGATGCTGATGATAATAGAGCTTGCTTGGCTCAAATCAGTAGCTTATAGAAACACATTGGTGATATAGCTGTCTCCTGAGAGAGGCTGTGCCAGAGCCTGACAAATACAGAGGCAGATGCTCACAGCCAACTATTGGACTGAGAACACGGTCTCCAATGGGGTTCCCAATGAAGGAGTTAGAGAAAGGACTGAATAGCTTCTTCCTATTGCAACTGCATAGGAAGAACAGTAATATCAACCAACCAGATCCCCCAGAGCTCCCAGGGACTAAAGCACCAACAAAGGAGTACACATGGAGGAATCCATGGCTTCAGCTGCATATATATAGCAGACGATGGCCTTGTTGAGCATGAATGGAAGGAGAGGCCCTTGGTCCTGTGAAGGCTCAATGCTCCAATGAAGGTAGATTCAAGGACAGGGAGGCAGGAGTGGGTGGTAGGGTGGGGGGACACCCTCATAGAGCATGGGAAGGGGGTGTGATGGGTGTTTCAGGGGGGATTGAGAAATGGGATAAAATTTGAAATGTAAAGAAAGAAAATATCCAATAGAAAAGAAAGAAAGAAAGAAAGAAAGAAAGAAAGAAAGAAAGAAAGAAAGAAAAGAAACACACTAGTGCATTATCATGACCTTGTATTTATAAGGACATGGTCAACAATCTGGGACATTTCCTCTACTTTTATTTAAACTTTCCAAATACAGATTCCTTTGAGATATACATTTAGAACTGAGTCAATTTTGTTGAGTCAACTGTTTTTTGTTTGTTTGTTTTTGTTTGTTTTGAGACAGGTTTCTCTGTGTAGCCCTGGCTGTCCTGGAACTCACTCTGTGAGACCAGGCTGGCCTCGAACTCAGCAATCCTCCTGCCTCTGCCTCCCAAGTGTTCAGATTAAAGGCATGCACCACCACAGCTCAGCTGAGTCAACTGTTTACTTCTAAAATGAACCTAAGCCCATTGAAACAAGTGGCTCAAAAGGTACTTCATTCTAACTAATGCCACTGTATTTGCTCAGGCAAAAATATTTTGTGTCCTTTTACAATGGAATATCTATAAAGATTATACATAAGACCCAGATATATTGAAAAAAGAATACAAATTTGAACAAACAATATATGAAATTGTCTGATGGCTTATGTATTAATAGAAAATTTCAAAGAAGATTATTAAGACTCAAAGACTCTCCATATTTGATGCTATTCTTCTGTACTTCAGAGACGAGTCTGATCAATGAAAGTAAAAATCAATCCGTGAGCCTCATTATTCTATGTACATAAGGATGATGTAAAATTGCTTTGGAGAGCAAAAATATGCTATAAATACCTCATCTGGAATCAAGTAAATTTACATGTTAGCACATGTGAAGAGCCACAGGGCATCTCTGTAGCACAATAAGATGGGGGAGATATAGGGACTCCATACCTTGGCATATTAAAGACAAATAGGAAATAATTGAAATAATTGAACTCTGCCGTCAGGGTCTTTCATCAACATTGAGGAGAGAGGCACAATCTCTAGGAAGGCCTTGGAGAACTTTCCTCCTATAAGTGTCTCTCTACACTGAAATATTAGTCACACTCTGAACAACACTGAAGCATAAAAGGTTCATGTTGTAAACACAAGGGGAATTCCATCAAGTCAATGGCTTCCAGGCTGTCAAATTATTTGTCTTGGTCCAAATGGGGACTTACTTTTTGGATCCAGCAGTGATCTGCTTTTTGGGGAATTCTCTTTCTCATCTTATGCAGTCTTTATAGGACTATGAATTACAGTAATCTGCTCTGATGTAGTTGAAGGCTAGATAAAGAAGTTATATTTTCCAAATTATATTGTGTATCAGTTGCTTTGGTGTTATCTTAAAACACACAATCAGATTAGGTTAGAAATGGATCACAAGGCTTTGCCTTCCTAATAACTTCTTTTGCTATCCATCTTGTTGAAGTGTGGACAATATTATGAGAAAAAAATTGTAAAACTCTGCATATTAGAGTCTCCTTCATAGCATTGAGACTCGTGGAATAAAAAAATACAAAGAAAGAGTAATTAATTCATCCTATCACCGTTGAGACAATAAAGGATAGTGTCTACAGCCAAAATATCAGGCACCACCCAGTGTTTTAAGACATGGCTGTATAGGACATAGACAGAAAGTTATTAACTCTGTAATATCCGTACAAAAATTCTTAGCTAAAGTTTCTATATCTGCAAACATACAGCTTACAAAACATCAGTATTTATTATGTCAAGCTTCAAGAAACATATGTTTTCTCAACAAATACCAAGAGTTCAAACATAATTTTAATATAAAGTAGGCACAGCTTAATCAAACATCAAGTGTGCTCTAATGATTATATACCCTTCTATTAAATTCTTGTCCAATAGAAGCATTTTGCCCCAATATGCCAGCTTCAAGGTTATCATCTCTTATAGATATCTATCAATATTTAAATGGTGCATTTACAATTTTCTCCTGCATCTCTAATATTCTTAAAGCAGGAAGGTCTTTTTAGCACTTAAGGTATTTTCGGTTTCCTCTGCAAGTGGATTTTATTTTAAGCATGTCAAGTGCTGGCACAATAGTATACAGTGTTGTCTCCACAAGCATCTCTTGGTTTTGGAAATATGCATATGTATTTCTTGGTTAAGCGAGAGTTGTATATCACCTTATAATGTTGCTACATTTCATATGGGTACAACTATTTGGAACCATATAAAAAGCAACCCCCCAGAGAGATTTATGGCCGTCAGTCACCTAAAGGCAATGCTCTAAGCCCTTATACATGTAGATGAGGCATCCCTTACATCTCACTACAAGACAATAGAAAAAGGAACAAGGATGTGACCACAGTCAGGTAGGCTCAATCAAAACAGAGTTCTCCATGCTAAATGAGGTACCTAGAGGTAATGAGGGTGTGCCAGTAATCTTTCCTTCCCAGACATTCCTGCTTGCAAATAGAATTTAATCTCAGGCCCATCCTGAGAAGTGGGGTATGGCTTTATCTATTTTTTGCCATGACAGTAATAAACTGTTAGGAATCATGAACTGCCTCTTTTCATCGAGATCCACCTTGGGGAGCTATGGAGAAGGCCTTCACCTACAGAGCCACAGCCTAGTCTCCAGTAGAAAACCTCTCTGTGTTCCCAGCCACAATCTCCACCAAGCCTGCCCCACGAAGCTTGCCCCACCAAGCCAAGGACAATTCCCATGGGACAAGCTGGAGCTCCTCTTTTATTCTGGTCTCCTGGGCTAGATGCTGTCTCCAGCCCATGGTCCCCCAACTCTGTTCTCAGCTCTTCCACAATTCCCAGTGGCACATGGATGTCTAAGAGCCTGAGAACCCCAAGGCCCTGACCTCATCTCAGACCCTGGGACCACAGAGCCAGCTTCAGCTTCTCACATCTCAGAATTTCCTACCCTGGAGCAGTGTCTTGGTGCTTCTCTACAGACCAACACCCTCCACAGCACCACATGGGATAAGCGCAGTCAAACTCCCCACATCTGCCTCCCTAAGCAGCCATGCACAGTATTAGAATGGATGCAGACCCACAACCCTACAGGTACTGTAGCTGTTAATTGCCATCTATCTCTATGTCTATATGTCTATGTCTGTCTATGTCTATGTCTATGTCTATGTCTATGTCTATGTCTATGTCTATGTCTATGTCTATGTCTATCTCTATGTCTATGTCTATCTCTATGTCTATGTCTATGTCTATCTCATCTCTATCTCTATCTCTATCTCTATCTCTATCTCTATCTCTATCTCTATCTCTATCTCTATCTCTATCTCTATCTCTGTATCTATCACCTATATCTATCTACATCTATCTATCTACCTATCTATCTATCTATCTATCTATCTATCTATCTATCTATCTATCTATCTTTCCTTGTCCATTTGTTGGCACAAAGTTCAGTGTCAAAATTCTGTACCTACACTAAGTAATAAAAGCATGGGCCTAGGATCTATAAACAAACTGTAGACATTCATTCTCTAGTATTTAAAACCCAAACTAAAATCAAATCAAAAAGACTTCTACAGTAGACCATGCTCTGCAATAAGCAGTGTTGATTCTCTGATAAGGATTTGGAAGGTCCAAATAAAACATATTCGAGGCAAGAGGAAATATGTCATAATTTTATGTCTTCAAATAGTCACCTTTGTGTTCACCCTGTGTATAGTGTATGTATGAGTGTGGGTACTTGTGTGCCGTGATGTATCATACATAATGATCAGAAGGCAAAGTGGATATGTGGTTTTTCGTACCTTGTTGAAGACCTCATCTCTTCCTGTTCACATCTGTGCACATGAGTCTGGGCAGCCTGTGAACTTGTAGAGAACCCTTTGTTTTGATGTCCTATCTCCCTATATAGGCCCAGAGATTACAAAATCTTTTTCTATTGAATTTGATGTTTTGTTTTGAGTTTGTTTAGTATTTCATACAATATTTCCTGATCACTTTATCTCTTCCCTGTACTTCTCCCAATCCCTCCTCCAGTCCCCTACCATGACCCCAAAAGCCTTTCCCTCCCCCAGATTCATGCTTCATCCTTTACCCTTCAGAAAACAGCAGGCCTCCCAAGGATGTGAACAAGATACACTAAGACTAGGCATAAACCCTCATAACCCAGTAGGAGGAAAAAAGTCTTTAGAGTAAGCCTTAAGTCAGAAACATCCCCAGTCTCACCGGAATCCCAGAAGAATACCAAATTACACATCTCTAGAACATATGCAGAGGACACAGAGGAGACCTAGCCAGGCTCTGTGATTGTCTGTTTATTCTGTGAGTCTCTAGGAGTCCTATGTAATTGATTATGTAAGCTGTGCTCATGTTATCCTCAACCCTTCTGCCTCCTACAATTGTCCCTCTCCCACTCCTATTCTCAGAGCTGCAAAAATGGGACCCGTTGGAGACATCCAATTTCTCTTGACTTTTACATGGGCTCTTAACTCAGGTTAGGCTTGCATGAGAAGTGTTTTATCAAATAAACTATCTTCCCAACTTCTCTGTGTATACTTTTCCATGTTGCAGAATGTTTTGAGAGATATAACTTAATTAAATAAACTAGAAAATACAAAGTTATTCAAACCAGCTAAGGTAATGAAGAAACAATAAATACAATAGGGTATAAGGTTCTGTAACTATGTAAGCTAGGGAAAAAAGCTATTAAATTTTAAATTACTTTGATTTTACCAATTAAATAAATTACTTTGGTAAATAAAGTACCTAAAACTTACATTATGTTATATTGAAGTTATTTCTTCATTTAAAATGTTTAACTTTAACAAGTTAGAAAAAAAATTGATGAGAAGGCTTGAGTTTGATTCCTACTGCCCATAAAACAGAACTGACCACTGCAAGGTGTCCTCTGACCTCAATAGCCATGACATTTGCAAGTGCATGTTTGTGCCCTCTCATACACAATAAATGTAAAATTGTGTTAGAAAAAAACTCTTTTCAAAATGTAATATTTTTTTTACACATTCTATTTCAATCTTGCATCCCCCTCCCAGGATTCTAGACAAAAAAAAAAAAGGGTATTGTAAAAAATACTTTTAAACCTCTACAGAAACAGAAACAGCATCAGCAATGAATTTCTGACTGGAACTGGAAAATATGCAAGTCAGCTAACACAACAGGAAATAGGTCATAAAGCAGTAAGGGTTTTGTTTGTTTGTATATTTTTGTTTGTTTGTCTTAATTGAGTTTGTTACACAGTGAGAAATGTGCCTTCATGGACTAACTCAGGAGCACTGAAACAACATCATAAATTATGAATGATTTTATGTATCTGAATATGGGAGATGGAAATTATTACTACCTGAAATGTTTGCTTCCATTTATAAATGTGTGGTAACAAGGATATCCATATAACCATTCATTGGCGTGACCACACATTTCCCTGTCCATTCAGTTGCTCTCTCCCTGTGTAAAGTTGCAGAGAGAGTAATATATACTAAATCCATCACTGTTCATATTCTAAACAGGTGAACTAAAATAGAAACCCATAAAATCGATTTTGTACATTCCCAAGATAGCGTTGCCATCAATTAAAAGAAGAATTATAGGTTCTTTTAAGATATGGGAAGCCATCCAAAAAAAAAGAATAAAATTAACTTCAACAAATATTTGTTGAATTCTTACAATGCACTGCATCTTTTGAGAAATACAAATGAGAGTAAGGATTAGAGCCTGTGCTTAAAAAATTTGCAATGTAACATCCGTATCCAGATCCATATAATTCATGCATAACCAACCCTAAAATATAATCATTGTGTATGACTACTTACAGCAGGGTTGCAAATCCATCAAACTCTACTTGCACAACACACAGTGTTCTAGCCTCCACTTCTGGTACTTTGCCCCACAGCAAGCTTCCTGTAACTCTTGCTCTGATGAACAAAGTTTGTCTCCTAAACAGTCTCACTGCTTCCTGTCTTACTCTACACAACATTCTCTAAAACACAGAGCCACATCACCATTGCTCTCCCACTCAAATGTCTCACATTTTAAAAGTACAATATCTTTTCATGATTTACCATTTCTGGACTACATGCACCGGGTATCCTATTTTATAACTCTTTGAATACACGACCCTTTGTTACATAAGCTTTACCCTTGATTCTTCACAATCCAACATTATTTCCATTTCAAGGCATTTGTTCTATTGAACATTTCTCCTGAAAGACATTTTTTTAACTCCAGAACTTATTTTTTAACTTATTCATATTTCATGTCTCCCTTGTGAAAGTTCTGTGAAGAGACATGTCTTTCTTCTTTGTGCTAGATCCTCAAACCCAGCACACAACATGGCACATTATAAATATTACAGAAAGCATTTCACGATGCAATGTTGGGCACAGTGCACTTTCCCATCCCACAGGCTTCTCTGGAATCAACTTCTTCCCCCATTCGGAGATTTTTCAGTGAGTAAATGGACACGGAAAATGGAAACACAGGGCTGGAAAGATGGCTCAGTAGTAAAGTGTATAGTAAGTTAAAAGTGCTTACTGTTTTTGCAAAGGATCATGGTTCTGCATCCAGCACTGACATGGTATCTCAAAACCTCCCCTAAACTTCCCATATCTCTAGTTCTAAGGGATCTTATTTCTTATCTGTACAAATATGGTAGATGGGACTCACTAAACTGTCAGACACATGCACACACACACACACACACACACAAATGGGAGAAGGCATACAGGCACACACTCACATACAAAATCTGTTTATATATAAGTTAAAAAGAGAGTGTGGCCAATACATTAAATAAAATAGCATTCAGCCTCACAAACAGGATAAAACTCTGTCACTTACAGTCATATAAATAAAATTAAAAAATATTATACTAAGTTAAATGACAGAGAAGGTGAAAGCTAAATATTGATAATATCACATATATCATTTTTTCAATAAGACACAAGCAGGGGTGAAAACATCATTGTTAGGGGTTACAGAACAGGACAAAAAGATGTTGAGCATAGTGGTCCAGTTGTACATAATAAGTAAGCTGAAAACTTCAGTGTATGACACAGGGATTGCGGTTTATATGTATAAACCTAAAACATACCAAGAAAGTTGATATTAAGAATGTTTACAATGTACATGAATCATGTTCTTAGGTGATGCAATAGACGTACTGATTAGTTAGACTGCAGCATTTATAAATGTATACAGACATCAGAACTTTGCCTTGTATATCACACACATACATATATGTATACATATATATATGTATATTACATATACATATATATATGTATATATAATTTGTCAACTATACATTGACAAGACAAAAACAAGACAAAACAAAACTAAACACAAAGAAACACACTACACAAAGAGCACAAGGAAAAAAAAATCTAACTTTCCTACCTTTGAATTTTAGTAACCAATGAATTACAGAACAGTTGACACTTGTACCCTAGAGCTCCTACAGACTGAGTCATGAGGTCACCTAAAAACCTAAGTGTTATATGTGTTTTCCCCAGCAGTGAGGTTGAAAGGTGGTGGAACATTTAAGATGTGAGTCTTGTGCAGGGGAGTGCCTTTCTAGTAAGGACACAATTTCCGGAGATTGTGAACTTTGCCCTTTATATTTTCCTGATGCAAGCTGACTGTTTCTTCTCCACATGTGCTGCTATAGTGGAAGGAGAAAATTGATTCCTATAAGCTGTCCTTTAACCTCCATATGTACTTAGTAGAAGCATACACATTCATTTACTTAACTTCTCCTGAAAAAAAAAAACATAAAAACTATTCACAAGGCAATCATATTTCCACTTGTACTACATCATGACTATGTTAAACAATCAAGAGTTTAAGATAAACCATCTTTTCTAACCTTAAACATGTTAGTAGAAGAAAACCAAAGTGCCCTTTTGTTTATCTATATAGAGATTGTTCTTTCCTTGAAACATGTGTGTGATCAGGGATACAGAGTGTAGACTGAGATGTTTATAAGCACATTTGGGAGTTTGGGGGTTTATTTAGAAATTCCACAGATCAAAACAGTTATATGTAAATTGAAACTATGAGTCTGTAAGTCCTTTATTTGGGCACAAAGCTTAATTGATCCAGCTCTGGCAAAAGGTTGCCTTGAAGAGGATTCTGATATTCTGAACTTTGAGATTCAATGATCAGCTTTCCTTTGCTAAAATCATAAAGCTGACAAAAGATATCTTAAAGTGCCCCTAGCTTTCAGAATCCATAAAATTTAATTTGAAGTATGGATTTAACAATCCCACAGTCATCACAAAATTTAACTGATGCAGTTTGATAGACCACTTGTCAGCAAATTCTTTAAAATAATACTTTTATGGAATTTGTTTCCTTAAGGTTTACATTACAAAAATGTCAGTTCATCACTCCAGACAGAAAAGTTTTTTTTTTAATATCTTCTTTGACTTATTATTTTTTACCCTTAGTAGATCCAAATAATACTGAGAAATAAGTCATCATATTCAAGTTGTAGCCATTCCATTAGCTAGATTTTCTAAAGCACATGCATGAGCCACTATAATGCCTTACATACATTTCTTTTTTAATTGTGACTGGTGTCATATCATATAAATGAGTTCCAGAACAAAACAAATTTGATGAAGACAGGGTCATAAATAATGTGTTCAAATAAATTTTTTCTCAACTCATGCCAAGAGAGCTAAATAAATGTGACTCAACAGATTTATGAAGGCTACTAGTGTAGGAGGAGTCTTGTTCCTGGTTTATATAACATCAAGTCAAGATTTGAGAGCCATAAAAAAGCTCGGGTATCAAATAGTGGGTAAGTGGCAGAACTAAGATCTGATACTTGTTTTTCCTTACTTTGTTGCTTTCCTTATGCCAAAATTGAATAAAGAAGAAGAGAAACTTTGCATTTAACTTCTTCTGACATAGTTAATAATACGAACAACCAGCAGCATACTGCTTGGCAATCAGCCACAAATAACTTGCTATAAACATATATACAGCGAACTCAAGTTCCTTTGTGACTCGGGGAGATGTACAAGATGTGTCATAGAAAGGCTATGGTTTTATGGCTTTCTGTGAATACCATCTAATCAAGATCTTGGATAAAATTATGTTGACTACTTTCACTCATAAATCTTCTCACAGGTAGCTGGAATATGAGAAATGTAGATCTTCCTTCTTCTCTTTCCAGCAGAAATCAAGGAGACCTGGAAAGTCTGTTCTGAGAAAGCAAAATACAGGAGAGACTTCTCAGCTCGCTATGACTCTGAACCCATGAAGGTCAATTTTCTCTTTAATAAAATCAATGTTGCTTAGTGTTGTTCTCCTTGGAAGGAGATGGATGATTCTGTATCTGCGAATAACTCAGGTAAAGCTGGCATGTTTTGGAGATTGAATCTGAACTTTGCCATGGAATAAACACACAATTAGTCTAGCCTTTTTACTGATGTGACCCTCTTGTTTAGATGGTATTTTTCCTATTATTTTCTTTGCTTCATTTCAGGGTCCTCCAGTGAACCACCTGCTCTCTGAAGCTATCTCCTTATCCCAAGTGAGGAAACATTCTCCTCACCTATTCACAGGGTTGTAGGGTTAAAATCACCTGATTTGTGGACAGAGGACCAGCATAAAGTGTCTTCAGATTGTCCTCATTTGTGTTTACTGTCTGTGATTTCACAGATAGCAATGACCTCTTCCCTTGAAAATGTCTGTTTGTAGAATACATTATATTATCACATTAATCACGTACTCTATCTCACTATAGTTGATCATGGGACATAAAACCATGTCAGGAAGTTTGGTAAGGTAGAGCAGGTCAAGACCTGGAGACTCAGTGGGCACACACCCAAGCTTAGGTGACTTCCAGCTCCCTCCCAGCCTACTGACTTGGAACAGATGCCATGCTTCTCACATAAAATAGATGTAATCACAGTCACTAAGGCCCAAAATAGAGTTGCCTGTGAGGTACTTAGAGAGCTGGATGGAGGTTTTAGCCAACAAGCTTCCCTTCCCAGTCATTACTTCCTGCAAAAGGCATTTAGTCTCAGGCCCACCCTAAGAAATGGGGTATGGTTTTAGGCATCCATTTTCCGCCATTACAATATACTGTTTGAAATCAAGGACTGTCTCTTTTCTCCAAGATACACCATGGGTTGCCAAGAAGAAGGCCTTCCCAGTCACAACCATCACCAAGCCTGCTGTCCACCAAGCTAAGGACAACCATCCTTCCAGGAAGTGGGAACAAGTCAAAGATCTCCTTCCCACATCCCAGCCCCGAGCTAGACACTGTCCCCAGCCCGCAGGCCCTCATCTCCATTCTCTGCTCTTCTGTGACACCCAACAGTGTCTAGATGTCCAAGAGTCTGAGAAACCCTCTGCTGAGGCCCTGGGACCTCTGAACCAGCTCCAGCTTTCTACTAAATAGCCCTTAGACCTCAAAGTCAAACTTCCCAGTTGATAACAATAGTAGATTCTATCAGTCTTCCCAAAAGAAGCATCTCTAGACATATTATATTTATGGAGTTATGAAGTATATAAGACTCACTGAATTTTAAGGGCAGTTTCTATGGGTAAAAGATTCATTATGAATTGACTAAAATTGTTTTACAAAACAGTCTCGATTGTGGTTATTCATATTTCTTCACTACTTCTTTCTCTAAGAGTTCCATTTCTATAGCATTAAATGCTGCATAGAATATCTGGAATGATTTTAATGTGTTTAATTAGGAGTAATGGGCTATTCCTGGACTTTCTTTTCAACTGAGGATGTTTCAATAAAACATTTAACATTATAAGCAATGACATTCACATAAAATGTTTAATTTTCAAAAATAATTGTCCAATGAATTTTAATTTCCAACTAAGTATTAAAGAAAAACAGGCCACATATTATCTGAAACATGCTAACCGGTTATCTTTCTTATAAACCATGCCTATTCATATTCTCAATATTTGCTTTTGATTTTATTTTGTTTAAAGAAGACATAAAAAAGCCAATTTAACTTGTCTCTCTTGAAAACACATGATTTTAATTGAATAAATAAATGGGAGAACAGTGGAACATTGACACCTGGTAAAACATTGTAGGTTTCTAAAAAGCAGGGGACACTTGTATTATTCAGAGAACTGCCTCTTGTGGGGTTGTACTGTCAATGGTGAAAGAAAAATGTCTTTACTCAATCCTTAATGTTCGTAATTTTGAGTTTGAAATTGTTTGTTGTTCCAGAGCAAATAAAGCTGACCTTTACATTATAAATCACGTATGAGATAATATTATGTAAATAGGCTTCTCTACTTATAACGAATGTGTCCATGAGCTTCAGAGTATGATACACATCCACTTTTACTGAATATCTACCTTCAGAGATGATTATGTCCATTGCCCCAGATAAGCTATTCAATCTAAGTTAATAAAGATGTCAAAATTTCTCTAGTTCCTTCATAAGTTCCAACTTCACATTGCTATTATCCATCCATCCATCCATCCATCCATCCCTCATATCCAATTCTATCTTCTCTAAGTATCTACATATCTATTTATTATCTATTTATAAACCTGTTTTGATAATGTATTTGTCTATCTTTAATCTATTGCCCATGCTCTCTATCTGTATGTAATCTCTTTCTCTTATATGCATCTATTTTCTTATCTACCTATCTTTCTAGCCATCTATTAATATCTATATTTCCCTATCTATATACATATTAGCTGTATATAATCTATCACTCTGTTTACCAGCTGTTTGTCCTTCTATAATACCTATAATTTGTTTTATATCAATCCTATATCTAATCTATTCATCTACTGCATCCACCTTATCTTTTTGTCTATGGATACATGCATACATCTATCATCCATCCATCCATCCATCCATCCATCCATCTATCCAACTCTCCATCTGGCCTTGTTGCAAGCATTTCAAATTTAACAAATCTCAAATTAAACTTTGTATATTCTTTCCAGCTCTGCATTTTCTATAAGGTTCCCAGTCTCGTTGACTGAGCCTACTCTGATCCATGATACCTAAACCAGTAATCTAGGACTCATCTCCAATATCTGTATTCTCATACAATCATAAATCCAATCAAGTGCTGGCAAATTAAGCTTTTACCAACTCCTCCAGTCTTCTCTGTACCCCCAGTGCTACTTGTGTAGCTATGATATATCACTCTTTTTCTTAGATTGGTGGATTAATAACTGACTCTTGGCTCCAATTCTCTCTTTCTTGAGTCCACAAGATGCTACTGTTGGTCTTCTTTTAATCCTGCTATTTTGCTTTATTATGCTGCTTCCCAGTGGTCATGAATAAATCCCAAGCTCCTCAAACTGGTGTGTAATGTGAATGAATCTGAGACCCTGACTTACCTTCACAGTTCATCCCCTATCCTTTCATTTTACACAAGAGTTGCATTGCACAGTCAGTTACTCCAATAGCTCCAGTAAAATATAAACCCCATTATAGTAGTACTAAGATATAGGACCTCTGGGGAAGAATAAAGTCAGTGATACAAATGGAATTAATACCCTTAGGCAAAAGGTTGAAGGGAACTGCCTGAAGGCATTATTTAAGGAGCATAGTATAACTCTGTATGGACTTTTTGCCACCTTAAACTGAATACTATGTAATTCTCAGAACACAGAAAAAATGTTATTATTTAGAAACTGACAAGTCTAAGGATGCGTTACAGCAGGTAGAACGTACTCAAACAGTACCCATCTCTGCTGGTCACTGGACATTTTGCATGTTGCTGCCTTGGGTTGGAACATAATTTTCTAGTAAACACACTGTATCTTTTGATGCTTTCTATAGATGTTCTGTAAGCTTCATCCACATGTGGAGCTGGGACCTTCTTAGGGAATCTTTGAATAGTCCATATTTTGCCAATGGAGTTTAGATATAATTCTTCTATCACCTTTCTGGCCAAGGAAAAGCAATAAAGTATAGCAAGTAGTTGTCTCAAACAAAGCAAATATCTCATGTGTAACATGTATACAAGACGCCTTAAGCTGTTTACAGAAGTATATACAAGACTTGATCTTAAGAGCCCAGGAATTGCTATTCATACTGTAAGCACCATTGTCTATTTGAATCAGTCTTTCTTCATGTCTAGAAACCTATGTTTATCTTTAGCTTGATGTATTGCTCAGATTCAAAAGCAACAAACCTCAATTCCAAATGACTCATTCGTTTAGGGGTCTCAAAAACTGACTCAGTTTTCAAATTTGATTAATAATTCTAAAGCCATGTGCTGATATACAAAATCTGACAAACTGGGTGGATAGAATTATGGAAATATAATGTATGATTTATACAGTCAAATTTATCACCCTATATAATTAATAAAAGTCATAGTCTCATCTTTTAAAAATCTAATTTAGATTTTGAATGACACTTTAATTAAAGATTATTTGCTTATTAGGAATGTATTTGTTGGCTGGGATGTTCCTTAGTGATATAGACTTTTATTATTATGCATAATTCAATACCCACATTTGCTTCCCAGAACCTAAAAGCAAGTAATTAAACAAGCAAAGACTAAGTAAGTACATTTGCTGCCAGCAGCTCTATGGTATATTAGAGGTAAACAAATTACTGTCAAATCTCATCATAAATACTGTACTGAAAATGTCATATTAAAAATGTTATCTTTTTCTAGTCTCATACACATCATTCAGTTTAGATGTACCCAAATGAGATCTGAATCTGCAGCTTCTATGCTGGAACTGCCCATGGTTGAACAACCCCAACATATCTTCCACTTAAAGGGCTTCCAAGTTCTGGCTGAAATCTGCAGACCCAATCACAAAGGAGAGAGATGGGCCATACATTGCCAAGAGAAGGACAGCAGCCCACACTGATTTCCAATGAACCTGGACAAGATTCAAGCCCACAACTCTGTCCTAATTGCTTTGAGCAGCCTGCTCCCTCAGCATACAAGCTCACTGGCATTTGTGCTGTCCAAAGACATAAAACCCAAATCCAAACCATTATTTCAGACATCCAATGGCACAATTCACTCTCTCTCCTTATTTCTATTCATCTTCAGCTTTATCTTTCTATCTGAACATTTCCTTATTATTTACAGGAGAAACGGGAGACATAGAAAATACAAGATGAAGGACCCAGAATGCTACACTTATAAAAAACTGCATTTGTTCCGTCTAGACTATGTTAGAGAAGTAACCACTGGTCTCTTTCTTAAAACCAAAAAATTATGCCCAGATATATACCTTCTTGCTGCTCTTCATTGAGCTTGCAGTAGGCAACTGATATTCAAGCAGTCTACATTGACTGGTGCATTGGTGGAGTACCAAGTCAATGTCCTGTTCTTTTTTTTTTCTTGGCTATTTTATTTATTTACACTTCAAATGTTAACTCCTTAACAGCCAGTTATTGATGTAGTTAAACTAGCCTGAAATGCCTCTCTTTAGAAAGTCCAAACAAGCAGTGAACACTCAGCCAAGACACAGAAACCTAAAACCCTGTTCCATTATGCTGTCTTTTAATACTTTACATGGAATATAAACTCAATATTACTATTTAACATATCTCCAAATATAATGTGTGTGTTAAGTGGTTTTATCATTACAAGTAGATAAGGCATACTGGTACTATCTCTTCTAATAGGTGAGGGAAAAAAGGTTGGCAAGTGTCTCATAAGTGTGACATCAAACTAGAAAGCAAGAAAGCTGCAAATTCCTTTACCGTCGAAACTTACATTTTTTTTCCTCATCCATCATAGTATAATGTGCAGGGTAAATTGCTCTTTGGGTGCCTAGGGATAAATCTCTTAATCTTTTTTTATCCCCACTTAAGATTAAGAATATGGACCTCTGTCTGAGATGTATACTGCTCTGAGGACAAGTGGATTTAACATTGAACAAAGAACTGAAGCCCTTGGAAAATAATCACTGTATGATTAATATACACAGTCAAAATGAATTAGGTAGTTGCATAGGAGGCCTTGACCAGTGCAGGTCAAACTAACAAAGAGGTTTGACCACAACCTTTAAGCTTGTTTATAAATATCAACACCAAGTATGTCAGTCACCTCCTCTTTCTATTTGACTTATGTGGCTGGGTTGTGTTGGAGACGCCCGCTTTGGAGTTTGTGTTGTTCATTTGAAGTTGTATTTGAATAAAGATGTTTCCTGTTATATAAATGGATAATTGCAGCTTGTGTGGCTTTATCAACTCTTATGAGATTGCCTCCAAGCCTGTAATCTAAAAGCTGCTCACTTACAGTAAGAATTCATTGTAATTTGAGAAAAAGAAATCCATGGACCATGGAAGAAGATTTTACGTTTTGTTCAATGTTCTCTCTTTTTCCCCAATAATGCTTGCAATTCTGTGATTGGAAAAGCCTGAGATTGCCTCAAAAATGCTAGATTCCTGTACAAAAGCTGGTACTGATAAATCTTAGTGGTTGTGCTCAAGGGTTTGTTTCCTCATTAGCTGCTAACATGTTCAAAAGCAGGTAACTTGCATACAGCTTTGGTTGGGGCTTCCTCTTTCTGCTGTAATCATTCACTACAAACATAAACCCCCAACCTAAAATACCACCATAGGACTCATTGGCTAAAATCACAGAAAGAAAGGAGACAAAGTTGCATTCCTTCTAAAGAGTCCAGAATCATTCGGGTTCAATCAGATGTCAGGGGTAAAAAACTGATCCCCCACACCCCATGTGGTGGAAACAGAATCCCTGTCTGCCACCCCCTTTAGTCTTTAAAGCATCACTTTACGTCAAGGTCCATCTCTCCTTTGGGTCTTACCAGATGCCCAGATGATTTTCTCTCTCTAGCCATCCCTTTTCTTTTCTCTTTAATTATTTCCAAAAGCTCAGGATATTTGTTCTTACCTTTATTAATTCTGTAGTATAGTCTATTTAAAAATTGACACATCAGGACTCCCAATATGGCTCAGAGCATAAATATTACTGCCACCAAGCTTGATAGTATGAGTTTAATCACCAGAGTTTGCACAGTGAAAGGGAAGAACTGACTGACACATGTTGCCTTTGGATTTCTACATAAACAGAGGGCACATATCCGCTCCCTCTCTCTTTCCCTATCCCTTTCCCTCTCCCTCTTTCTTTCTCTTTCTCTCTGTCTCAATCTCTTTCAGAAAGATTCAAATAGTCATGTACAAAGAAATGAATAAATAATTAAGCATAAAATTGGACAAACTGTCAACCTTAATTTCCAATTTTTTGTTGTTGTTGTTTTTTTTATTTGTAACGGTAACTTTTGCTTGTGAAAATCTATGATCATCTGAGGACTAATTTCTAAGCATGTCTTTAAGGGAGTTTCTAGATTGAGTTGAGGTAGGAAAAGCATTCTAAAAGTGAGCAATACTATTCCATGGGCTGGGATGTGGAAGCTTCCAAAAAGAAGAAAACAAGCTGAGACTTCTTTCTTCTTCCTGACCGTGAACAGGATGTGAATAACTGCTTGGTTACCATGCTGTCCGATCCATGATAGACTGTACCTTCAAACCTCAAACTGTGAGCCAAAACAACCCCCTTTCTTCTTATGTTGCTGTTGTCAGATATTTTATCATAGTCACAGAAAATGCAACTAATACATTGCTTAACACAACAAAGCCACAGGTTTCTAGGGCAAAGATGTGAGCTTTATGAGGCTATTACTCAGCTATCACAATCTCTAAGCATAGTTTGTAGCAAGAAATAAGCATTTAGTCAATAGTAATAGTAGTCGCTATACACACATACTCTCTGGCGGGTATTGATCAGCATGGTCATGAATATTTATGCATTTCATCTCCATAACAAGCTTCTTAACATGAAGCAATAACTGTTGCCATCATCCTTTTAACAAATAAGGAATAATAAGACACAGAAATGCAGTGACATTTCATGGAGCCAGTAAAATGCCTAATGAAGACACGAACCCAGGCAGAGCAGGTCCAGAATCCAAGCATTTAATTAAGATTTCTTCTGTACTTTCATTCTGATATTATAATGAGGAGACAAAGGAAGCGTTAGTTTAAACTACATTCAGGAACAGCTAAATTATCCCAACCTAGAAGACAACAATATGTGTACTTCCCTTTCACACTTGGTCATTTTACCATCTTCTTTTTTTTTTGTCTTGGGATGCAGTCTAACATCAGGGCCTCACATTTCTTAATCATTCTGGTTGATTGTTCCCAGAGGCCCACAGAAGACTATCTTTATCACAGCAAAGCATTTTATGTAAAGAAAGATTTATCAGATTTGAAAATAATCAATAGTGCGTAATGAGAATACTAAAGACAAAAACATCAATGTTCTAATTTGTAAACACCAAACATTCTACTTTCTGGTGCAGCATTGCATTTTATAATAAAAACATACTACTGATCACCACAGGAGAGAAGAAGGAAGCAAACCAGTGTTGTGTGGAATAGAATACCTTGCCTGTTCCCGCACCATCATGTCTCCCTTCTTCCAGAAAGAAAGTGCCCTCGGAGAGGCTCTGGGTTTACAATCCAAGATCACCAGGCTGCCCACCTGCACCTGAACCATTTTTTTCATAGGGCTTCTTGAAAAATCTGGAGCAGAAGCTGAAGGGGGGGAGAGAGAGAGAGAGAGAGAGAGAGAGAGAGAGAGAGAGAGAGAGGAGACTGTGAGAGATAATGGTTTATTTAATAAGAACTAGATACTTAAAACAATTAGTGTAATTTGAAAGGTCTACTGTATCTATGTTTCTAAATTCTGCTTGCCATAGGAGATGCTGATTTAAGATATATTATATTCAACAATGCAATGCCGAAAAATTAATTTGTGCTACTGTCTGAGGTCCCACTATAAATCTTAAGATTATTGCTTTACAGGGAGATTCTTTTAACATATACTGTGAAGATTTAAAAAAACTGTCATGAGTTCATTAAAGGAAACCATTTTGCATAATGTGTTTAGGAATGTTTGCCTCATTGTGATGATGTGGTCTCTCTTGATCCTTAGGGCATAGTATCTAGTGAGAATCTGTCATTCAGAGAGAGTGCTGGCCAAAGGCGCTAGAATGATGGTAGAGTTCTGGACTAATTGTTAATCGGATTGTGTCATAAAATTCTTATATAATTAAATTTAACTTCCAAAGTGAGGAGAGAGGACATAATCCAGATGTAATGTTCAATGGTGTTTTATCACATTAAATATCATAATGTATAGAAAATATGCTTGCTAAATCTCTGATGTCAAACTTTAGGCTACATAGGAAGATGTGAAGAATCATTTAAATTAAATGATATGCTAATCAGAAAGTCATTATTCCCTTTACTATATATATGTAAAATGCTTAGGAACCTGATTTACTCCCAAGAATCCCAATTGTAGGGTTGTAGGTGTAAATCATGACACTTAGATGCTTTAAAAATAAGATTTAAATATTTTTATTCTATGGGTATGAATGTTTTGCCTGCAAGTATGTTATTTACCACGTGTGCGCAGTGCCTGTAGAGGTCAAAAGAGAGATTTGGATATCCTGAAACTGGAGTATAGGCAATTGTCATCTTCCATGTAGGTGTTGGCTATGGAACCAATGTCCGATGCAAAAGCAGAAACTTCTCTTAATTGATGAGTCATTTCTCCTGCTCCTACCCACCTGGCTTCTAATGTTCCCTACTATGGCAAATCCGAGTGAAAATAACTTACTACTTGGCACATCAGCATTTTATAACAATCATAGCATGTGACTGAGTATATTCATGTTCAGTTACTGCACTTAAGGCTCAAGGAACATCTGGGAAGAGGAACACATACAGAAATATTATAAGATCCAGTAAACTAGAAATCTCCTGTGAGACTGAGCCTTCAGGATATAATAGGGAAGCCGGGTTCATGAAATCTCAGCAACCTGGCTACTTAAATAAAATCTAAGAAATTTTCTACCAAGGGTTAATTTCCAATTATAGATGGGACAATTCATGGGGCCCCAGTCCTGCATGAAGAGCAACTAACAACTGGCCAAGAGCAAGAAGTAGTCTTCATCAAGGAGAAACCCCATGGCTGGCTGTCTAATAGTGAGTGGTCAGCCCTAGCAACACATACATGTAGGTAACACTGAGTAGACTCAGCAGATTGTATTCATATGTTTATTTGTTGATATGTATATGCAACAACAATAATAAAAGCAGAGGTGGCTGTGAACTTTGAAAGGAATGGGGGCAGACGATGTACATGGAAGGGGTAGGAAAAAAGAACAGGGAGGAAAAATTATGTAATTACCAGTTAATCAAATAAAAAGATGTTATTATGAGTGGGTCTCATAAATTAAAATCCTGTGGAAAAAATTTTAGAAACAAGAACTTATTTATATTTGAATATGCATTTTAACTTACATATCTTCTCTTTTCCCATATATCAACTCTACTGCAAAATAGGTAGAAGTCTATCCTTTTAAAAAAAATAATTGGACTACGACCCTGCAGGGTTTCATTCTACAGAGACACGAGCTTCAAATTATATTTGTGTGCAGTCCTCTCTTGTCTCTGTTGTGATATGTACTTCTCTGTCACAGATAGTAGGAGGCAGATTTTCTCTGACAATCCTTGCCGTCATCCTGAGACACATGAACCATTTCCAATCTTCAGGTTCTAGAGACAAGAGACTTCTTGTCTTCTCCAAGGGAAAATGCCACAGCAGTTAAGAGCACTGACTGATTTTCCAGTGGTCCCGAGTTCAATTCCCAGCAACAACATGGTAGCTCACAAGCATCTGTAATGGGATCTCAACAACATGGTAGCTCACAAGCATCTGTAATGGGATCTGATGCCCTTTTCCGGTAGGTGTAAAAATAAAATCAGTGTACTCACATACATGGGGAAGACTAATAATGGAGATTAATCTTGTGCTCCTCGACATTTCCTGGCAGTTTGTACTTCATAAGCATTTGTTGAGAGAGATGCAATGTCCAATATTGGCAGCCTCTACTATGGTGGCAAGAGCAGATAGGAGTCCCATTCGTTCTCTAGTCCCTAAATTACCACCAATTTTTACAAAGTATGCCCCAGAGTAAAACTATTCTTAAATAGACAGACAATGACTTAGATAAATCAAAGTCTTACACTATTCAAGACATTTGCACAAGTTCAATGATAGACAATGACAAATAAGAGTTTACGTGGCCAAGGATGTAGTATTGACATTTGCATTTAAGCAACTAGGAAGGTCTTCTTCTCCCATGGAACTGTGATAAGAAACTCAGTGAATCGGGAAGTATTTCATAGAAACTGGAAATAATAGTGATAGTTATGTCCTGCCTTAAGTTATGCTCAAATCAAAACTTTCCATCTTAATATTTTGAGACAATAAACCACTTCTTCCTTTTCCATTTTCTGCTTTTCCTTCTGTATTTCTGCTATGTTGCCAAATTACTGTTTGATTTTTCAGACATTCTACATGTCAATGTTCTTTGCATAAATACCCTAAACACTACAGAATATTTTCTTCATTTCCTTACACCTATCAAGCAGAAAGGAGAAAATAAACAAGACTCAAGTATTGGATCTTTGGTTAATCATACCTTAAGTGTACTCTACGCCTAAACCTCCAAACTGGGTCCATTAAGTCAAACACAGTTTTGGAATCAAATATCACTGATTCCAACTTTCTCATTTGCTTTCAGGAATCAGTAAGAGTGAACACAAGAATACTGTTAAGCATTTTTTAATCTAGAATAGTGTGGTTGGGTAAAAGGTCCATTAGAATTGAAGGGCCTTCTTTCTCTTTGTTTAACTTAACCTTGGAACTTAATCCTGGTCACCATGGCTGCTTTTTTTTTTTTTTTTTTACATAATTTAAAATACATTTGTTTTGGTTTGGGTTGGGTTTTTTTGTTTCATTTTCTTTTTTTGAGCCAGGCTCTTACTCTCTAGCTCAGGTTGGTTGGCAGACTGCCTGCATTCCTATGTAACTCTGACTGGCCTCAGCTTTGTAACAATGCTCTGGCATTGGTTTCCTAGGTGCTAGATGACTAGTATATTCTCTAATTACAAATCTTGAATAATAAAAAGGATATTGTGAATACTATTAGTGGTAGAATGGAAAATAAAAAGTCAGCATTTTAGATTCTGGCAACAATGGAGGATTTAAGGGGAAAAAATAAGATTAGACGCAATAGAAAAAAATGTATTCTTACCTACTACCTTGAGCTCAGCACTGGAGTAGATGAGGCCATGCTTATTTTCTGCTATACACTGGAACATTCCAGAGTCAGTCACATTGAGGTTGGATATTGTAAGGGCACCATTTTCTATCTGTATTCTTTCCTGGATAGAAAATAAAATTTCTGGCAAATAAAGAAAGTTTTACAATTTAATTTCCAAGAGGCTCTGCCAGAGCCTTACCAATACAGATGTAGATGCTTGTAGCCAACCATCTGACTGAGCAGGGGGACTCCAATGGAGGAGTTAGGGGAAGGACTGAAGGAGCTGAGGGGAATTGTATTCTCATAGGAAGAGCAATAATATCAGCCAACCAGACTCTCCAGAGCTCCTAGGGACTAAACCACCAAAGAGTACACATGGAGGAACCCATTGTTCAAGCTGCATATGTAGCAGAGGATAGACATATTTGGCATCAATGAGAGAGAAGGCCCTTGTTATTATGAAGGCTCAATGTCCCAGTGAATGCTAGGAGAATGCTAGGGTGGTGAGGTGGGAGTGGGTAATGGGGAAGTGGTATAGGGTATTTTTTTTTTTGGAGGGGAAACCAGGAATGGAGATAACATTTGAAATGCAAATAAATAAACAATAAAAAATAAATAAACACTACTATTACTTCAATCAGAGAATAGATGTTGCTATTTTTCTCAGACTACTAGGTAGTCTGAGCTGGTTTGAAATAGAAAATGATGCTTCATATATACAAGTAAAAAAAATCACAAAATAATTATCAAAAGCAGGGGTAAAGTGTGGGAGCCATTTCATTTTCAACTATGGTTAATAATTTAGACTCAAAAATTGCACTAGGAGGCTGATTTTCATCCTGGGAAGTAGAAAACATTTCATCACGATATATTTTAAAACTGTGTAAGCTTAAGGCATTATACACCCAGTGCATTAAGCTGTGTACAGACAGTATAGAAAATCCACATACCAGGGTTTTTCCCCCTCAACTTTGATGGTTTTTATATATAGAAATATAAAGGCATGTAATTGACTTAGTACACACATACAAGAAAACGCATAGCTGGAGAGGTGAAGTGAATGAAAAATAAATAACGAATGCTCAAAGAAGCCAATTCATAGATTTATTTATTCTCCAGACACCAGGCCAAGGTATAAAGCAGGAAAAGGAAATGATATTCCATGTTTGACTAAAGTAAAGCATTCTTTAAAACAAATACATAGAATCATTATTTTATTAATATTAATATTTATTAATATTATCTTATCAATGCAAAATCATCAATATACCTTGAATTATAATATAAAGATACATCATTAAATGACTGAGTGATTGGTTTTTATGATTCTTGCTGTATTGTGATTTACATGGAAAATGCCCTCTGCAGGCTTTGTGTGTAAAAGGATAATGTAAAACTCTGGAAACTTTGGCTTTGCTAGGGCAGGTGGGATGGGTAGGTAGTGCTTGAAAGTGATATCTGCTTAGGATCTAGTCCTAGCTCTATGCTTCCTGATTCCTGCTAACATAACCTCCCATTATACCTCCCTCATCATCATGGCCTGAAACTATATACTAAAGTACGTCATGCCTTCCTTTAATTGTTTCTGTAGAAACCCTATAATTTTCTACTAAGAGCTAAACTGCAATGTGTGTGTGTGTGAGTGTGTGTGTGTGTGTGTGTGTGTGTGTGTGTGTGTGTGTGTGTAGTATATTTTTGTGTGGATGTTCTTGCATATTTGTTCAAAAAGGCCAAAGGACAACCTTGGCTGCCTCTCCTCATTTGCAAACTATGTCTACCACTTTTCCTCTCTCTGTAAGACAATGTCTTACACTGGCAGCTATCCATGTGTTTCTATGTATGCAGCCACAGAATCACAAGCATTTACTTCTACAGTCAGCATTATTTTTAACTTGGGTGCTAAGGATAGGACCCAGGTCCCTGTGGGAAGGCAAGCATTTTACCTACTGAGCTGCTTGGTGTCTAGAGGCTAACGGAATGATACTTTTATAAGTGAGGGAAGAGTTGGATGAAGCAATTGTATCACCTCACCTCTAGTACTAAGGCATCTCCATTTTTCAGCCATCGATAGGAGGGTTTAGGCTTCCCACTTGCCCGGCATTCCCAATAAAGACTGTCCTCCACAGCAATTTCCATGTCTCTTAAGAGCTGAACCCAATAAGGTTTTGCTATAATAGAGAACAATAAATAATAAGAAGACAAAATTCAAATCAGTGAGTATATAAAAAGTAAATGTCTTACAAATAAGTACCAGACTACAATCCATAGATTAACACAGGCTGGAATAGAATTATACTTAGTTTACTGAATGGCTATATGAAACATTTCTAGATTTAACAATGATGTTACAATGTGTTATATCTTAAGCCAACTTTATTGTGCTTTGTCTGCTTTCAAAGTCCTGAATGCTGTATTAAACTCTTCGGGTGTCTACTAATAGATGCTAATGCAGGTACAGCAAATTACTTTCCCCAAGTATGTTCTTGAATCATAAGATTGTATTTCATGACAACTTCAAAGTGAACGGCAGCAGCTCTTTTTCTTAGTGGTGAAATAAATATTAATACTCATAGGAAAGAAACAACTATGGTTAAGGAAAAATATTTACTTCACGTTAGAAATCTGTCTGACTTAAACACAAAGTACTGAACAAGTTACACAACTCTTCGTCTGTTAACATGAGAACACCAAAAGAGATGGAGAGGCAACCTGAATGTGAATTTTGTTCTTATATCAGAAAGGGATGTAATTAAAGCAACGTCAAATTATGGATGCAAATCAGTTGGATGGAAAAGATCAATAGTTTTCACTTAGGTTTTGCAAGGCACCTGGAAACGGCCCTTTTTTGCAGATGAAAGTGATATGCCACTTCCAGTGGCACCCATGCAACATACGCAGTGTATTTAGCCAAGTCCCAGATTGCATTTCAGAGCCAAACCTGGGAGGTGAGATTGCTTAATGGTTTCACATTGCATTATGCATGTGATGTGTGCCACGGGGTCTGCATTTGGTCCTCCACATGGAGCAGCAGTTTATCTATTTCTGTTTAATTGCAACCACAGGAAGTTTTGTCTTCATGTGATTCTTTTCTGTCTCCTAAAATTGCCTTTTTTTTTTTTTTTGAAATGAAATTGAAAGGAAACTATGGGTATTTAAATAGCATTTTTCTTGCTGTTGTATACAATTGTTTTTCCAGTATGAAATATAATCTGCCCCAAAGGACTCCTCCTACTTTATATTAAAATTTCTTTTCCTGCTTCAGGCATCAAACCCACCTGGAGGGAAACTGTAACTAGATTTGATAGAAACTGCTGACCAAGGCCCAGATCTCCAATGGGAATCTGCAGGGGTGCCTGACCATCCTAATATTCTTCTTCTCATAAAAGAAGAATAAATTGGTGACCAAAACTGAGATTAGAACTGCTATACTGATTATGTCTTTGCTTCCTTAACCATAGTCTGACCTTCAAATCCTCTATTACATTCTTTACATAAATTGTTAGAGCAATTAATCAGAGAACTACAAGGCACTCATTAATGCTGTGTTTTAATCTCAAGGTAAAATTTTGGGTTTACCATTAAGCTCTCTATGGTGATTACTTATAATTTATTCTTAGGTACATAAAATATTATCTATAGAATGGACTAAGTATAGCAGATGCTATTGGTTTCCCCTTGTGCATTAATCTCTATTCTTACTTTCCTATTTATGATTAGAATATCAGCAATCTTTTATACTGCTATCTTGTCCTCTGTCAGCTTACACTGTCCATACAATTTAGGAAGGACTGATTTCATACCCTGTTCTGAAGGGAGGCTCTTACGTTGTCTAATTATATATTCCTTTGCTAGGGTGGGCATTAGGGATGAACGTCTGAATGGGAGACTTATAAATAAATGCATTGTAAAACAGAAGGATGTGAGCCACTGGTACGCTGCTCACTGACATCAACCATCTTTTTACTGTAGTGGCAATTAATGCATAGAAACAGAAAAAAATTCAAGCAAGGGGAGGAAAAAGGAGAGAAAATGATCCATGGCCCGTTAAATACTTAAATGTCAGTTTCACTTTGGATGTTTTCCTCAGGGGCATATGGTTACCATTTGGGCAAAGATCATGGTGCATAGAGTTAAAGCATTCAAATATTTAATAATGGTTCTCAACCTGTGGATCACTACACTGTGGAGATTCAATGACCCTTTTACAGGGGTCAGCTAAGACCATCTGCGTAGCAGATATTTATATTATGATACATAACAGTAGCAAAGTTACAGTTATGAAGCATCAATGAAAATAATTTCATACTTGGAGAGATCATCCCAACATGAGGAAATGTATTAAATACATATGTACATAGCGTTTGGAATCTTGAGAAGCACTGAGTTAAATCAGAATTTTCTGTATTTTCTCACAGTGGTTAATTCTGAGTTGCTATGATCAAGAAGTAGATGAGGAGAAAGAAGAAGCTAAGCTAGGGTATGAGAAATTCTGTTTGTGTGTGGGACTCAGAGCTGCTTAGTCACATAGGTGAGCTTACCACTACACTACTGCCACCACCATTTCCATACCACGCCACCCACTTACAGACATTGATATCATACAGGAAGTATATGATGCATATGTACACATATATATGTGTGCATGTACATATATACACATACATAAAACTATTTATGAGAGAATGTGGGAAAATTACAAAATATGAGGTTTCATGCTTTATATATGTTTTATATATTTTTATAAACATCATTTCATTGTGCCCCTAATATTCCCAAGACCCAGTAACATAAGAAATATTAACCTTGTCAGAGGTAATATACTTGCCAAATTCAAATTATTGAGAGATGGACCCATAAAAGGTTCTACAATCTTAACAGCTGTCTTAGTGAACCGTGTCCTTCCCTGCAGGATTTGAGTACGTTGTACACACTGCCCAGAAAATTGTTTCAATAACCAGTTACTAAAATAAATAGGCTATAGTGCAATTTGCCCTTTATAAAATTGGTGAATTCATACTAGGTTGACAATGTTTCTAATAATTAAACTGCAAACATATTCAGCAAGCTCCCATTTCTGTGCATCTTACAAATGTATTTTGTACAACAGCACATCAGCATTCTTAAAATTACATTTTCATCAAAACCTAACGCATGTTCTAAACAAAAGAAATTTAAAAGAAAAAAATAGAATATTTAATTTCCTAAAAATGCCCTCTAAAAATTTACTCTTTCCTTCTCCAATTGAGCAGCATATCAAACAAACACGATTGTGAATTAAAGGAAGCAAATAGTCTACAGATGCTTTATTTACATGATTGGATGGGGCTGAATATTTCATGCCAAGGAAACACCCTCAGTTTATTTGGTTTACTAATTTAATAATTGTAACTTGTCTCAATAAGCAGTTTTATTCTGCTTTTCAAATAAATTCACAAAATCACTTCTTCTAGAAGAGAAAGCACCTAGACAGAGCTGTCTCTTACATGATTAAGTATGTGAAAGGTCATGCTTCAAAAAGGGTGAAAGATTTCATTATCATATGAATCACTTGTAAAATGTAAAGGGATGTCAAGTTGATTGCAAAGTTGCCTTTTTTATAATTTCTTTGTTCTCGGATGTTTGTTCTTGCTTAACAAAATGAGAATAAAACATTGGAAGTGACAAATTAAATCCTGATTTTTCTGATATAAGGACCTTTGTCCCTAAGAACAACAAGTGAGAGAATAAAAGGCATGAGACAAGTTTCCCCAAGGCAGTTGCTTACCATAGTAAGTGAGCCGCCCTCTTGCCACATTTTTTCCTCGTGAATTTTCAGCTATGCACTCATAGGAGCCTGTATCTTCCTGCTGGAAGTCTGGAATTTCGAGCACACCATTGAACTTCTTCAACTTAATTTTGCTGGGAAATGGCATCCCATCGCTTCTTCTCCAATTAATCTGAGGAACAGGGCTGATAAGAAAATTGTCAAGTTGTTGGCTATTCTCTGGAAATCTCATAGACTCAACATCTAAAGGCTTTAAGAGAGCAAAAGGCAGGACATGCAGTGGTGGTGCACACCTTTAATCCCATCACTTGTGAGACAAAGGCAGAGGCAGGTAGATTTCTGAGTTTGAGGCCAGTCTGGTTTACAGAGTGAGTTCCAGGACAGCCAGGGCTACACAGAGAAACTTTGTCTTGAACACCCATGCCCCCACCCCCAAAAAAGAGCAAAAGGCATGGAGGGTCCCATCATGTATCCCAGACTTGCTCCTGACTCCTGATCCTTCTGCCATGATTGCCAAGTGATCTGATTACAAGCTGCCAAAAGCCAAAATTAGAGACAATTTGCGTGTTGTCACAAGAGAAAGCCATGAAATCCAGATGCTCAGTAGTGGGCATTTTGACAAATTTTACTTCAAAAAAGTTAGGAAACCTAAAAGAAATGGATGAATTTGAAAACGTGCATGATCTACCAAAATGAAAGCTAGAAAATATTTTAAACAATTTACACAGGTAATTACAGACAATAAGATAGACACTATAACAGGAGTTTCTGCATAAAGAAAAGCCCAGGACCATATGGGTGTACTGCCAAACTCTCAAACTTGTTAAAGAAGTTCGCATCCTAGCATGGGCCAAGCAGCTTGACAAGGAACAAAGGGAATGTACACTATCAGGTTCTATGACGCCTATATTATCCTGATACCCAAAGTGAACCAAAATACAGCAAAAAAAGAAAACTATAGGTGAATTCTGCACACTAACATGGATGCAAATATTCTTAACAAAATACTTGCAAACCAAATTCAGGAACACATGAGAAATTGATACACCATGGCTAACTGAGTTTCCTTTCTGAGATGAAAAGTTGGTTCGACATACATAGATCAATAAATATAGTAGATCATATAAATAAATGTAAGCACAGAAATAACATAATCATCTTGATAGATTCTTAAAAGCAGATTGACATGATGAAAGTCATGGAGACATTAGGGAAACATGTTTCATATCTCAAAATACTACAAGGTGTGTATAAAAACTGTAAGGTCAACATTATGCAAAACTAGAAAACACAGAGACCACTTTCTCTTAAATATGGCACGAGCCAAGGATGCCCACTTTTACTTCTTACTTAGTATATTGCTCCAATAAGTCTTAGCTAGAACAATAAAACATGATAAAGACATTGCAGAGAAAAAAATGGGAAAAGTATTCAAATTATCCCTATTTGCAGATGATACAGTTGTGTATTTAAAGGACCTTATATAATCACTTTTACTAAAATTGCAAGATATAAAGTTAACAGGTAAATATCAGTAGTTTTCACATATACCAAAAGGGAACTTGCAGAGAACAAAAGTAGGACAGAATTTCATTCATAATAATTTCAAAAAAAATAAAGTACCTAGGAGTAAGCCTAGCCAGGAAGGTGAAGGAAAGAGACAAAATGATGAACACACCTCTCATGCTACTAAACTGAAACGATTAGCACCATGGAAATGGCTATGCTCCAAACTTAATCTATATATTCAATGCAACTCTTATAAAATTTCCACTGTAATTCATCACGAAATTGGAAAAAAGCAATCCAACAATTCCTATGTATATCTAAAAGACCAGATTTAGTCAAAGCGATACTAATGAGGAAATAACAGATTGTTGGTATCACAATATTTGTCCCCAAATTATACTACCAAGTTACAATGACATTGTTGCAATCAAGAAGACCAATGTCAGAAAATAGAAAACCTGGATATAACCATCAAAGCTGTGGCCACCTAAATTTTGACAAAGGTGTCAAAAAATGTATAAGAAGACAGTTTATTGCAGGCAAACCTATATATCCACCTGCAATAAAAATTTGATTCAAAGCTGTTATTCTGTACTAAAGCCAACTCAAAACACACGAAAGACATTACTTTAAAGTCTAAAATGCTATAACTTGTAGAGGAAAGGTTTGGAAATTTCCTTCAAAATACAGGTATTGACAAGAACTTTCCAAGCAGAACTCCAAGGCATGGAAACCAGCTCCATAGATCAATAAATGAGACTGCATGTTATTAAAAGGTTTTTGCACAGCAAAAGAAACTATAAGCAGAGTTTCTTATAGTTTCCTATGGAATGGAAGACTATCCTTATAATCTAAAATTATGACAAGGGCTAATATGACAAATTTACAAAGAATTAGAAAGATTAAACATCAGCGAAATGAAACCGTCCATAAAAAAATGGGTAAAGATACAATCACAAAGCTATCAAAAGAAAAAACATAAATGCTGATAATATTTTTTAAATGGTCAAAATGCTACTTGATTGTCATGGAGTGCAAATAAACTACTCTGAATTGCCTTGTTATCCCAGCCAGGCTGACTATCATAAAGAAACAGGACAACAGATACTGGAGAAAATGTGAAGAAGGAGAAGCCCTTATACCTGGCTGGTAGAAGTGTAGGCAATATGGAAATCAGTATGGAGGTTTTGAAATAAGAAAAACAGGAAAAAAGGAAAGGAAGGAAGGAAGAAAAAAAAGAAAGAAAGAGAGAGAAAGAAAAAAAGAATAAAATAAATAAACAATAATCAGGGGCATGTACTCAAGGGACTCCACAAGCTCATCCATGTTTCCTGATACTCTAGTTGGTAAATTAAAAAAATGCAACTAGCCAGATAAAATGTGGTACATACTTAGATTTAATTTTTTTCATTGTAAAGAAAAATGACATTTTCAGGAAAATGGATATATCAACAAAGTGTATTATGTGAGCTCATCCAAACTCAGCAAAACAAAAAAGATTTATCATCCTTCTTATGTGCATCCAAGACTTTAAAGTATATAGGCATATAAGTTTTTAACACACACACACACACACACACACACACACACACACACACACATACAAATTTAGTGATTATCAAAAAAATTAAAAAAGGAGATCTACAGAGGGTAAACATGCGTGATACAAAGAGACAAGGTGGGCAGTTATACACTTATGGCTTGAAAGAGCAAACAATTGAGGATTGAGTTCAATTCAGGATCAAGGGTTGCAGAGCGTAGGAGAAAAATGGGGGAAAGAAAATCTGGTAAAATACACATTTTTTCTCCTTTGGAAAATATCATAGTGATATCTGATACCTTGTATGCTAATTTAAAATATCAAACACTTTATTAACATATACATAAAATGTATTTTGCTTCAAAAAAAAATAGAACCTCCCCTCCCTCCCCTTAGTAAGCTAACACTGTGTGGGCTGTTAAAGAACTTACTTCCCTAGGGCGAAGCATTCCAACCTCACAGTTGAACCTTTAGCTGATGGAAGAGTTTCTGGAAACTGGACTTCTATTTTGGGTTCATATTCACCCATGACACCTGTGAATTCATAATACAAAACGGGAAGTGTCAGTGTTCTCTATGGCATCATTTTGTATTATGTATTTCTTATGGCATAATTTTAAATAAAACTTTATTCGGCTCCCTTTTGAACCTACTTCAGTGATTGCAATGACTCGCTTGTGCTAACCTTGACCAACAATGCACCCTGAATAACATTTAAGAACTCTGGCTTTATGGAGTTAAAACATTTTAATGAAAACCACTTAAATTCTATACTTGATGTGAACATTTCTATTTAAGTTGCCATATACAATGTACTAAAAATCCCTTAAGTTTCTTAAGGTACAAAGATTATAGTGGGGGTTTTGCAAAATGGTAGCCAGGTCACGTAAGTGCCAACCTTAAACATATTAAATGGCTCCCTGATGTGAAAACATAGTGATTGAACATGCGGGAGAATTCCAATTCCATTATACTTGACTAGAAATCACTTCCATATTTGTGTTCAAGATATGCTGTATGAGATATGATTTATTTTTAATAGGTCAACTACCAAGGATTATCAATTGGCACTCTCTCATTTTCCCACTCAAAAGTCCCATGTAGTTCATGTTGGTCTCAAACCCACAGTGTAGCCCATAATGACCTTGAACTTGTGATTGTCCTGTCTTAAACTCTGGAGTTACAGACATGGAACACCATATCTACTTTATACAGTTTTGAGAATCAATCCCCTGAGCTCTCTACATATTTGGCAAGTATTCTAACAAGTACAATATAACCTCAGTTCCTAAATTGGATTTCTTCTATATCTTATAGATACCTCTTGAACATTGATCAGGGAGGTAATGCCACAGAGTTTTTCTTTACAATTTTACTTTAGTGAAACTTTTTTTGCTTTTAATAAAATATGTACTAACTAAACAATTTCAAGCTGACAAGAATGAAAAATAAATGCCTTTATAGGCATTCCACTGAGAAGGTCTCATACCATCAGAGCGTAGCACCAAAGGGGTTGGGGAGCCCAATACTCTGGCATTTGTCACAGTGCTGGTCACCACACATGTGTAATTTCCCACATCAGATGGCTCCACCTTAGCTATGTAGAGGTGTCCTGTCTCTTGAGAGACAAATCTTCGACTATCTTCTTCAACAAATGATGGATACTCATTGAAGACCCAAGCATATGATAGTTCTAACAAAAGTTAAGAAGACATGCATTTCATTACTTAGTAAAGTGTCCCAGACTCAGAAATGTACAAAATTACCTTTACATCAAGTTTTCCTTGCAAGTCATTCAGAAGAGCACTTAGTGAACTGATTCTGCATTCATTTTATACTATGACGGAGATTACTGTTGATTAGCATTCTAGTGCACACAGCGCCTCTGCTCTCTTCCTTGTCCTTACTCTAGGTGATGCTTTTATAAGCCTCAATGGATTTGCCCTTGCTTTCTTTTCATTTCTGTGTCTATAGTTCCATAGCTCTAAATCACCAATTACGTCACAGCAATTTCTGGCATCGAACTGTTATCATGGCTCCTTAGCTTCTTATGAATAATAACACAGTGGCTCAATCTCAACATAAATCCCTCTGACAAATTCTGACAAACTCTTGGTTTCTATTGCTCCTGGGTCTTTGAATGTGCTGCTCCTGGGCCTACAAAGACTTTTGTTTTGCTTGCCCTTCCTCCCTTCTTTCCTTCCTTCCTTCCTTCCTTCCTTCCTTCCTTCCTTCCTTCCTTTCTTCTTTTTTCCTTCCTTCACTTTATTTTCTTTCTTTTTCCTATCTGCTTTTATTTCTCTTTCTTTCTTCCTTTCTTTCTTTCTTTCTTTCTTTCTTTCTTTCTTTCTTTTTTCTTTCTTCCTTTTTTTCTTTCTCTTTTCCTCATTTCTTTCTTATTTCTTCCTTTCTCCTTCTTTCATTCCTTCCATCTTTTTTCTTTCCTCTTTCCTTCCTTTACTCATTCTTCTTTCCTTCCTGTCTATCCTTGTATATTTCTCTCTTTCTTTCTTTCCTTTGTTCTTTCTTTCTTCTTTCAATGGTAAATTGCCATATATTCATCATACATACTATTGGGTTGCATAACGAAATTTTTATAAATAAATACTGTACTTTTCTCACATAGGAAAACCCTACCCTTTTGCTCCTGTACCTGCACCGATTAGTTTTCTTTTCCTAATGAGTTTCATTTTTACTTTCATGTCTGATGTATCTATGAAAAATCTAGGATCCATAAATGTGAGCCGACCCTACACACAGCTCATGGGAATGTAACATAGTCCAGTCACCATGGAATCCAGTATAAAAAAAAAAAACTGTTAAAAGTTAAAAGAACTACAATATCCTCTATATAAAGTGTTCTTGGGTATTTACCAGGAAGACACTAAGTAAACTTTACAAAGCCAATTTTGTACATCAATGTTTTCTGAAGTATTCTTTACAATAACTAAGTTGTGGTGTCCATCTAGAGATGAATGAATAATGAAAATGTATATAAAATAGGATTTCTTCAGCTCTAAGGAAGAAGGAAAGTGTGTCATTTGCAGGAAAATAGATGGTTCTTTTTCTGGTTTCTACTTCTTTGAGCACTAAACCCCATCAACCTGAAATAATGTTAAGTGGCTCATAATGTAACATGGGGAGTTACCTTCAAGAGAAGTATTCCTTCTACTTCCTTATATTGGTTGCAGCCCATATCCAGAGTGAAACCCAAGAGGTAATTTGTATTCAAGAGGTTAATTCAGTGTGTGTGTGTGTGTGTGTGTGTGTGTGTGTGTGTGTGTGTGTGTGCCTAAGTATAGGAACCTTCAGAGGCTATCAGAAACCATCAGATGCTATGGAGCTGGAGTTAAGGACAGTTGTGAACTGTTTGAAGTGTGTGATGAGAACAGGATTCCAGTCCTTTGTAAGGGCAGTGCATGCTCTTAATTGCTGAACCATCACTTAATATCCTTCAAAAACTCTTGAAGTATATTCTAATGTAAGCATGTATCAAACATATAACAACTCTTACCTCAGTTGTCCTTGTGATGATAACAAGAATCATGCCATTTTTTTTTCTTTTATCTGTGGTTCTGAGAATCAAAGCCAGGCCCTGGCACATCTTCCCTAGTGCTCGATCATGAGTCATATCCTCAACCTTGATGCCACTTTTAATCCAACTGCTCCTATTTATGAAGGGACAGTCCTGAATCTAAGGTCCTGTTCCCCAATCGGTTCTAGATTTGACAGTAACGTAAGCTGGGGGCCAATTGCTAGGCGGAAAGTACAAAAGGGAATTCTGGATCCCAGAAGGAAAAGGCAGACATAAGGAAAAAGAGAAGAGTTTTTCTGCCATGCTTTGGAGGAAGAAGAATGCAACAAACATGTGAGGTCTCAGGAAAGCTGCAGACTATGGCCACTGTACAGACTGGTGGCCAGGGGTGTTTGACAGGGCTAGGTGGGATTAGCCAGTGAAGTTTACAGCAAGTGGAAAAATGGAGATAATAAATTGGTAAGGGCACACTTTTCCAAGTGGGAGATATCAGCACCCGGCAATTGTGTCAAGAATGCAAGTTGTAAAGGAACAAACTCTGATTGTGTCTTTTATCCACAGATTCAAGGGAAGATGGGAGGGGGATGGTAGTGTGATTACCTATGGAGCTAAAGCAAGGTAGAGCAAAAGAGAAGCCAGGATGGAGCTGGTAGTGTGGCCGATCCTGGAGAAAAGCCCGTAGCATAAAGCTACAGGCAATATATTTGTATTTGATAACTAAAACATTAAATGAATTTATCAAGTCCTAAATAATCATTTGTTGTGTCAAGTAAGGGCATGGTATGCTATAAGCTATGAGTAAAAATTTAGGGTCTTCACCAACTGTGAGCCAATGCAACCAGTAGTCTCCTAAAGAACTGTATTCTTCTCTACACTAATGACATCTAAATAATATTATCCTTTGTGGTTCTATGTCCTCAAGTTATTGAGAGCTAAGTTTTACTATTGCAGAGTTACTGTGATTTGTTTACTGGCTTCTTTCTTCATATGCTCCATTATCGTTTGCAGTCACATTTAACAGCACTGCACTGGTTACATGATATAAAAGTCTCAAAGGATGTTTTGGAAAACATATGCTATCCGTATGCATTTGAAATTTAATATATATTTGAAATTCAAAAATAGATCTGAAGCACAATTATGATCATAAAATATATTTCCTTTTGAGGTAAAATGGACAGCCACTTGATAAAAATTAATATGAAACCATGTTCAAAGTTGGGATATGAGATGCTATGCATTGTGAAGAAAGGGGATACGAGAGAGTTTTTCATTACTGAAGAATACACATAGAACTCAAGAGAACACTCAAGCACACAGCTGAAAACCCTCCAGCGAGAGTGTAATGCACATAAAAGGCCAGTAGAGGTGAGACTGTCTGAAGAATTTGGTGGTCATGAGCCATGACAATGCCAGTGGTAATCTTCTATCTTGATGAAACATATTGCAAATTGTTTATTCGCAAACACTGTTTTCTTTTCTCAGAGAGTGAAGAATGATTTATGAAAGTCTAGTTAAGTCACTGATGAGAGAGGAAATTCCAAAGTTGTTGGTTGAAATTTATGAAAAAAAAAATGAAATTCAAACATTCATTCCCATTAGGCCTACTCCCATGCTGCTTATTACTCCAACAGTATTTACTCATAAACTTAGAGAAGAATAATGTTGAAAAGGCAGGATAAGCTTCTCCTGCAGTGGGTAAAACTGGCTTGTTGCAGCAGCAATGGCTCTTTAGGGTTTTTCTGTAGCTCTTAGTCAACCCACCTTTCAGACATCTCCTCCATCTCATTTTTATTTAACATTCTTTCTCTGCTCATCAAAAAGACACAAAATTGACACAATGGGCTTCTCTTTACTATTCAGACAGATTAAAACTTTGTTCCTAGTATAGGAACTGGGCATGAGTTGAACGAGTTATGAGTAGTTCAGGTGGCATAGCTATAATGTTCACTTCTAGTATGCATGTAGAGGTGACATAAACTCCATTTTTAAAACCAGGTTATCCCCAAATAAGAAGAATTATAAGAAAGAACTCAGTGTAAGAGTCAGAAAACTTAACATATAATAAATTTATACAAAGAAATAGTTTAACATGAGCCTATGTCAACAATAGGTACTTGTGATATCTTAGAATAAAAATCACAAGTGTAATTTTGATTTAAAACATTTACTGTAAATATATATATATATATATATATATATATATATATTACATGGCTCCATTTACTAATTTTCTTTTCAACATAAAAATCACTAGCACTTAAAACACAATGTGGTATTTTAATTTATTAGATGTGATGATTTCTGTCTGTATCATATTAATGACTTCGTTAGGAAAGCTAAAGAGAAGAAGTCAACCATGACTGTGTGTACCTCTGGGGTACCCTGGTAGACATAAGAGGCTCCACTCTCATGCCACTGTCAAGAATTTACTGTGGGAAAGGTAAATATCGTTACCAGAGGTAGACATTCTAGCTACAGTCATCCAGACTAGACCTATTTGACTAAACTCAATCAGAGTGTAAATGCAGCTCATTCCTGATCCTCGTAGGGTTTTTCTAATGGGGAAGTCTGTCCTAACACTTCACAGAGAAATACCCAAAATGCTTTCATACCTTACTTGAAGTTTGACTCTTGTTTTTGTCCACAGATATGTGACCTGATTCTAAGTCTCTTTGTTCCTCTTCCTAGCTCTAATCCCTCTCCTGTATGCTTTCACAGGTCCTTCCCAGTAATCTTTTTCAAATCTGATCCTTTAATCTTATTTCAGTGTTGACTTCCTAGGAACCTGAACTGACTTGGTTGCTGACATTGAACAACAGCCTTCTTTGTATTTAAAATTGTCCTTCCCTTTGATCCAGAGGGAGAGTCTATTCAGGATCATAAACTTCCTTTCCCAGGGATAATTGCTCTTCTCTTACATTTCTATCAAGATAATCTTCTCCCCTCACCTCCTTTTTTTTTCTTCCCAAATATGCTGGCAACTGTCCTATAGACAGGAAAAGCTCTTCAGTATCCCAGTGTGAAACAGTGTAAAGCTCTCTGCCTCTGACACTTACTCCAAAGAGGCAACTGGTTTACTTTTAATGCAGTGTTTTTCTCTGTGAAGTAAGTTAGTGAGTCGAGGGAAGAAATCCACTCATAACCTGGAGAGCAGATGTCAGAAGCTACTGTCAGCAGCACTTAGAATGCATGCTCACAGATTAGAAACTTGGGGTCATCAGGCAGACACAGAAGTCAATCACTGACCCCTGTGCTGATGGGCTCTAAATTACAGAAATGTACTACAACCTTAAAGAGTTACCAAGTATTGATTTATATATATGCAATCTTCATTAAGCAATGCATCATATGTATTTTACATTGTAAAAGGTGATTATAAAGTTTCATAAACACTTCCTTTCTCTAAATATCCCTTCAGTACATCTTATATAATGTTAGGTTAGTCACTATTGTAAATTGAATTGAATGATAAATAGAGATCTTTAGTACATCCTAAAGAATCCAGAGAATAATAATTCTGGATCACTACAAAGGATAACAAACAGCACAAAGAAAAGTTTGGATAAAAGCTTTAAGAGGAAATACGCGAATAACACTTTGAAATCAAGTAGAGGATAAAGATATACAAGCTTAGTGAGGTTTTCAAAGATCTAAATCAAAGCTCAAGTGTTTGGGTGACTAATTGTAAGAGGGCATCCATGAGAAGCTGAGGCTTTCTGGGAGCTGGACCACCATTTTTGCATGGCTCATGATTTATGAGCTCTGAAAGCTCCCAAAAGACTTTATCTCAGGATTTCTTCTTGCAGCTGGTATACCCTTTTCTATCACTATTGCACAGTCTCATGATTCGGAGGCATTAGCCAACCCCATTGGGTGAATTTCCTGTAGATCAAGACAAAGATGAGCTGTCGTGTATTAATGCTGTTTAGATGAATTAATGATTTTTATAGAATTCTTTATTTGATTCAAATAATTTTAGAAAGTTTTAAGAGATGATTTTAGTTGTTTTGTCAGAAAGATATAATAAAATTAGATTCAAGAATAGAATATGCGCACTACTCATAAAATAGTAAGTAAATGATGCATTGTAAGGAAAATTATGAGATTTCACAACTACATTAAAAAGAGAAATAGGTTTGGGACAAATCTTTGATCAAGGAAAAGCATTCATTCTAGGTCGGGTCCAAGGATGAAGCCACAAGTGTGCATTATGATAAAGTGAGGGCATAGGAAATTGTTGCTTTGAACTCATAATGAAACGCTCCTTTGAACTTAATATCAACATTCTCTGTAACTCTGCTTTTATGTAACATTTTATCTATGAGGTAATTCTCTAAAGAACTTTAGTCTAAGAAGGTATACAAAAGCCAGAGAGAAGGAATAATATGTGGCATCTGGGGCTTGTATATACATTCATGTGTAGGCATATGTGTATATATGTAAGTATGCAAGAACACTTGTGGAATTAATGAGATAGATGGTTGGCCCTGACCAGAATGTGTGTGTGTGTGTGTGTGTGTGTGTGTGTGTGTGTGTAGGATGTATGTGGTTTTTTGTTTCTACTTGTTTTTTCCTAGTACATGAAGAGTTAACAAGTCCAAGCCTCTTACACGGCCACAGAGAGGGGCTTTGAGCCAGAGAGAAGGGAACCCTAACAAGTAAGCTTTCTTTTGTTCCTAATCCACTGATGCTAACAGAAAGCCAACAGCTTTTGGCTTTAGACTAGCAAAGAGTTATAGCCAGAAGAACTGTCAAAGATAAGTAAACTTTAGCTTTACGACTGACTCTATACCCTATTGCTCAATTTTCTCAGGGCCTTTTCATGCTGGACTGGACTCTGGCATCTAATAGTGTATTACACAGAATAAATGACCCTAGTTCTCCACACCTAGACCTTCAAACCTAGGGATAGGTCATTAGACATAGCAGAGGGACTCTGCAGATATAAGTAACATGATGCATTGAGATGGGAAGATCTTCCTGGATCATCTGAGTGGGTAAAAGTAATGCAGGAAAGTGATAGGGGCCTCTCTCAGTCTCCAAAGGAAAAGCAGAAACACATTTCTGCCTTGATCTTGGTAGTTAGCCCATCAAACTGATAACTTGATTTTGGAATTTTAGATATCTACATTAAGATTTCAGAATCTTGTCACTGAAGCATGTGGGCAGCTATACACCTGGCCTCGGGACTGTGCTAAAGACATGCTGTTAAGGGCATTGCAGGGAACCTGAGCATGGCCAATGTAATCAATTACCAGGATCTTTTGAAGGACAGACACACAGGAAGGACAGAGAAATTGGGTTGACTAGTGAGCAGAAGTCCGAGGGAAATGATACCTTACTGGAAGCCAAGAGCCAAGGAATATAGGCAGCCACTAGCAGCTGCCAAAAGCAAGGGCAATGTAGGAATGGCCAAGGTTCTGGGAAAGAATTCAGCACAGGGAACTTCCAATACTTTGCTGTCAATCTCAGAAATTTTCTGTTTGACTTTAATGAGCAATAAATGCATGTTGGTTTTAAGCAATATGCTTTGGATCAACTAAAACTGCTAAATCCAATAACTGCTACAATAGGAAACCAGCATAAATGATAATAGTCAACAATAAATAAATATTTACAGTATTTCCTGGATTTACTACTGCAGTAAACGTAAAATATCCTGACAAAAATAAAAACAATTTAGGGAAGAAAAGAGTTTCTTTTAGCATATAGTTCCAATGTATAGCCCATCACTCTAGAAGTCAAGTCAGGATCTTCAAGAAGCAGCTGGTCATAGTCACAGTCAAGAGCAGAGAGAATGTGTGCACACTCACCAGTGTGGTTTCCTCTACATGTAAAAAGTCCAGAACCCCAAACCAATGGAACAGTGCTGTCACAATGGGCAGAAGCCCCACCTTAGTTAAAGTAACCAAAAGAATTCCCACCAAAATGCTCAGGGCCCAAACCACCTAGAAAACATTTTAATGAGACTCTCTTTCTGGGTATCTCTCTAGATTATAAAAAGCTACCAGTTAAAAGCTACCATCCCATAATGCTAGGTATTTCCAATAAAATACCCCAAATAATAAAAATGAAATGAGATTATACAAAATTGGATTTAGAGAGCCAAAGGAGCGGCTCATTGTTTCAAATAATACAATTTCAAAGATCCATATATAAGAGGGAAGAAATGGAACATTCCAAACTAGAAAAGCAACTACAAATCTCGCAGTCGACAAGTGACTACTTTTCACAACCATCTAGACTTTTAATGATTTAGAAAAAGGATGCATGCATATCTACATGTGATATGGCTCACGGTGTCACAAGAAGTGAGTAGAAATCTGTACCACTGACAGTGTATATAGACCCTTTTTCTTAGATGAAATATCTGGATCAAGGTTTGTTAGCATCCGCTTGTCTATCTTAAAATTTTTAAGTCGTAGGACTTAGTTAAGATATTTGAGCATTATGTGATTTATTACATTCTGAATAAAGTAAAACGACATCTACTACAGTACTATGAGAGTTTACTTATAAAAATCTCCATTGGCAATAAATGTTAATTGGATATAGCAATGTCACACATATATCATTTATGCATCCTTTTATGTACAACAATAAATAAGAAGCTATGATATAAATGCTAATTTCAGGCTCCAACAAGCTAGACTTTACAAAATATTTAGAACATTTCATGGAAATCATAAATGCCCTATGGTTAAGTAACTTTGTCATTCGGCTTTATTTTAGCAATGCTATAATAGTATTATTAATAATAGCAAATATGTTTTAATTGGAGAGCTAAGAGTGTCTAACAATCACAGCAATAAATAAAGAAAATGAAGCTTTGAAATTCTGCTTTTTGAAGAGCAGTCCATGATGGATGATGTCACTTTGGCATCCACATTTCTTCCCTGGTCACTGAAGTGTACAACCAGTCAATTTAACATGAAATATGCTATTCTGGTGTTTACCTGGAGAAATATTAATGTGCATACTACTGGCATTTGAGGGTTTGTTTTTAGTTCTACTATGAAATTCTATTACGAAGGAGATTTAATTCTAAGCCCAGGCATTTTGTAGAGGAAACTGTCAAACAAAACTGCAGTTAGGCAAAAATTGTAAAAGGAACTTGAGCCATTTTCTGTGGTGGCAACTGGGAAAATCTGACCTATTTTTAAGATGAGACATATTTAAAAGTGCAGGAAGGCTCCCTTGGTGTCATTCAAGATTTTATCAGTAATTCACACAATTGAAAAGAGAATTCTCCTGTGAGGCTTACAGGTGAAACTACTTGGCTGACAGTCTGGGATACATTGTACACCCCACCATCTAAAACAAGGTAAAAAAAAAAAAGGTCAATGTTAGGCACTGGTATGAGGAATCCAAGGCACTCCCAACATTTCAGGGGGCTTTCATTCAAAAGCTGTTTTGTAAATTGTTGAAGATGATAATGTACAGCAGTTTCACTTGGTAGATCACAAATATCTACTGAATTCTTCCTGACTTTGTCCACTAACTTGTGAGGTTTCTAAGAACTGTGTTAAGGCCTGAAATTCTGATGTGCTCAGCTCAGGCTAGCCCCAGGTTGACTGTTGGGATACTATGCATAATATTCACACTTGCTTGGAAATGGAACACTTTGGAGAAATCTCTCTCCTCTCTCTCTGTCTGTCTCTGTCTGTCTCTGTCTCTATCTCTCTTTCTCTCTCTCTCTGTCTCTCTCTTTCACACACAGACACACACACACACACACACACACACACACACACACACACACACATTCACACACATACACTTTTGTCAGAATCTCTATTTAGGCCACCAGAGAAGAGGTAAGCAGCTGTGTCAGAGAGTAAAATATACTTACCTGTCTCTTTGAGTGTTTCCTAAAGCCCAAGATCAAGTTATATGAGTTTGAAAGTGCTTGACTGCCCTGTTTTATGCGTTCACATTTTTATCTTTGTAGGGTAATCATGTTGTTCTAACCTCCTAGTGAGTTTTCACAAAACTTATTTTTCCCCCAAACACTCCATCTTGCACAGATCTTGTCTCTGCATTTTTTTACTTGATAACTTAGAAGCATATATGTGCCTTTATCATTGAGTAGCCAGTGCTGATAGAGAATGCTGTTGTTCGTATTCTGAGAATACTTCCATCACAGCCTCCTCTATTCTCTTTGAGGCACTGTAGTGACTTCTGAGGTTATCAATATCTTCCACTATTCTCTCACTTTACACAGTGTATTACTACTTATTAATTTTCAACACATATGAGACCAAACATGACCAAGTGTTGTTGTTGCTACTGCTGCTGTTGCTCTTACTGTTGTTTGTGTTTCTCCTCCTCCCCCTTCTCCTTCTCCTCCTTCCTTTATGTCAGCTGCCACATCTTTTCTCTGGTACAGTTGTTATTGCCATTGATATGGTCATGGTGTTCCTGTCTCTCTTTGTTCTCTTTGTTCTCTGTATAGACTTTCTTGGAAACCTGCCAAGGTCACCGTGTATTGCTTTTTGTGATAAATATTCCTTTTCTCATGCTATTTTTTTTAATAGACTTCCCTGTCCAAATACTCTGTCATGTTGTTTACACTGGGTTGACCTGTTCTTCCTTCTTTTATCCAAGGAGATCTCAAGACACAGGGGTAAAATTTGGAACCATATTTAGTGGCTATCAGACTGTCCATCTGTGTCTTTTAGTGCCCAAGGAGACGTAACAAGCCCATTGCAATCCATCCTCCCACAAGCTTGCTGAAAGCATGACACTGCTCAAGATATACGTTTACATTTCCACAGGGGAGAAATGGCAGCTAAAAATAGAGAATTGTGAAATTCATGCATATATAACAAGTTGTTAAGGCCACAGATACAATTTTCAAGTATAGTAATCCCACTTTTTAATGGAAGGGGACATCCAGGTATAATAATTGAGACTGGAATAAAGAACCTGAGAATAGCAGCTAGAAGATCTGTAGTCTTTTCTTTTCTCATCACTGTGTAAGAAATACTTGGTTAAATCAACTCAAGGGAGGAAGATTTCTTTTGGCTCACCATATTAAGTACTGTCATGACAAAGAAGCCATGAGAACAGGAGTGTGAAACAGCAGGTTGCATCCTGAAGAACAGTCAGAAAGCAGGGACAGGGGAATGAGTGACTTCATCTGGCTTTTGGATGCCAGTTCAACTGAGCTACCTATTTTCATGATAGGTCTTTTGCCTCCAATCATTTCTAGAGAGATGTTGCAGAAACCAATCAAGTTGATATGTAACCATGACAGTATATAGGACAGAAAACGGCTTCTTTTCTCTCTCCCCACTTTTATTATGTAGGAGTTCAAAGACCCTGAAAAAATGTCAGAAAGCAATTTTAAGATTAGTTCCAAACTAATGCAGGAGATTAGACATTTCATGAGCAAAGCCTCCCCATACAGCTAAAAGAAAGTGCTTTGTCATAGGAAATTTTCACTCGGTGATGCTTGGTATCACATGCTTGTTGGTATGCAGACCTTAAATATCTGCCAAAGTGCTGTGTCTCTGGAGTCTGACTTCCCTCATCACTCACAGTAACTAGTGGACAATTCTTAAGGGTTCAGTGTTGGTAAATAGCATTTTCCTTTTAAGTACAGTCTAAGAGATATAAAGAACCTTATAGCTCACGGGAGTGCTAATTGGAGCCAATTATATTTTGATTGACCTACCTTGCTATTAAAATGATATGCAAAATTTACACTGCCCTTGCAAAATGGAAATTTTCTTCAGAACAAACTAACTACGGGAAGCCTTGCCTTTAATGAATCCGAAGGTGGTGCTTTTGGGTTATAATTCCCACATCAGCTCTAAGAGGCTAATTCCAGAGAGAGGCTTTGCAGGGCTGCAAAGGATACAAAAGAACCCTAGACTCATGAAAAGGTGCAATAAAATAGCTGAAATAATTAAAGGCCAAGGAACAGCATCACAAAAATGCAGCCCATTTCTCATTAGGTCTGATTTTTCATTTATGAAAGTTTAAACTCCCTTTTTAAAGAATGTCATGTGAGCATAATTGCTCTCTTCTATGTGCCTGGGCTTTTAAACCAAATTAAAGTGTCCATTTTCAATGGTAAGTAGAAATGAGATCATTAGAAAAAGATGAAGCTATTCTACTGTATCATAAGTTTCTTGTTTTTTCTTTCTTTAGTGTGTGTGTGTGTGTGTGTGTGTGTGT
>JANHMN010000008.1:38559147-38597414 GCA_030674055.1 Rhabdomys pumilio
ACACACACACACACACACACACACACACACACACACACACACTGCTGTAGTTTGAATATGCTTGACCCAGGGAGTGGTATTATTGGGAGCCATGGCCTTGTTGGAGTAGGTGTGACCTTGTTGTCAGAAGTATGTCACTGTGGCGATGGGCTTTAAGACCCTCCCTCTAGCTGACTTGAAAGATGGTAGTCTTCTCCTGTTTGCCTTCAAAACAAGATGTAGAATTCTCAGCTCCTTCTCTAGTACTATGTCTGGCCAGATGCTACCATGCTTCCTGGTATGATGATAATGGATTGAACCTCTAAACCTGTAAGCCAACCCCAATAAAATGTTTTCCCTTATAAGAGTTGCCTTGGGTCACGGTTTTATTTCATAGTAATAGGAACCTAAGGCCCACAGACACACAGACACAGACACACAGACATACAAACACACAGAGACACAGACACAGACACAGACACACAAACTCACACCAGCTGCTATTCTTTGCCTCAGTAGCACATCAAATAATTTAATTACACCTTATACCATTAACCTGACTTTTTTGAATGACAAGATAAACTAAAAAGAGACAGCTCCATTATAGATTGTGTAATGAATATGGCAAAAAAAACCCCACCTGATTATAATATTTGATTAAATATTATGCTTGATTATCAAATAACTGTAAGGACAAAATAATTTCTCCAGATATTCATAATTAACAGTAATTTCCACCCACCATTCTAGTCAGGTGGTGTTTTCACTGGATTCCAGTTTCTAAGGTCCCAAAGGACACTTTGGAATTCAAAAGGGCTGCCTGCTCAAACTCATATTTACACATGAGTTTGCAAGCTTTAAGAAAAGTGATAGGGAAAAAAAAAGTTGGGAAAACAGAATATCTCAAGTTCTCTCTTGTCATGCTATGTAATAAACAGATCCAGCTTCACTATCTTCCCAAACTTCTATTTTTCTAGAAAAGCAGATATGTGAAATCTAAATGAAACATCTATCACTCCATTACCCTGAAGAGAAGGCTTTTAAAGCCAGAAAAATGCAATAGCTTTTTCTATGATTTTAATAATTCAGCTAAAAGAAAGCAAGCTTTGCTGAGGTTAGAAGTGCATGAAGAGCTACAGCGAAACTACTCATAATGGAATTTCACTTAAAATTCTTATTTTCTCACAATTATACTCTTATAGAGACTTTATATTTTTTGTAATTTAATTGTCAAATGACAATTATAGATTTTAAATCATATAAAGCATAAGTTTTAATATTTGCAGATAATTGTCATATTTATTGGATCAAGCCAATATCCATGAGCTCACACACTCATTATCGTGTGATCAACCTTTAAAACTCTACTCACTTGTTAATTTTAAATTACAAAAAAATAATTATTAACTATGTAATCATTAAAATTCCATTCCTGTTTCTACCCGAAACTTTCACAGTAATTGGTCACTATCTCTCCATTTTACTGATGTGAATCTGGTAACTGACTTCTGTGTTACCATGCTTTCATTTTTATAAAATCTGAATGTAATTGCATAGCGTAACAAACAAGGGATACTTAGGGTAAAGCTTAACAAAAATAATTATAATAAAATAATCTTTTAATGTCCATATTCTGTCCTAAAGACTCTACCAAAATGGTGTCTGTTTATATTACTCTACTCTATTTTATTGACTCAAAGTAGTTTTATTGATTTTTCACAGTCTGTCCTGTTTCTTTTATTAGAATGATTGCATACAGAAATGTCTGAAGGCGGGAGCAGTTAGTCCCATAAAATTTCTTTATTTTATTAATACTATTCATTGATGGTATAATTAAAATATTTATTATCTATCTATCTATCTATCTATCTATCTATCTATCTATCTATCTATCTTCATCTCTCCTTCCCTCCCTCTTATATTGACATACAAAGAGATAGATAGACAGCCAGGTAAAGCAAGAAGGGGAATATATATACATATATATATATGATGTATATGCATATGTATATGATGTATATGTGTATGTATATGATGTATATGTATGTGTATGTATATGCATATATGGGAGCATATGTTTCTGTAAGTGAAGAAGCTCTAAGAAAGCATCAGACCACTTGGAGTTGCTATTATAGACATTTGTAGGTATCCAGCTTGTTAAATGAGTGCTGAGATCTGAACCCTGGTTCTCATGATTACAAAGCAAAGGGTCTTAAATGCTGAGCCCTAATTTCTGGTATAGCTCTACCAATTATGATTGTTAATATGTTCATGTTTTATCATTCAGTCTACGTATTTACTAACTCATGATTTAAATAATAAATGTATACTATATTGGCCAATAAAAGTAGATTATAAGGACTAATAGCATCTTAATGTAAATTATGTCAAGGTGTCTCTTTAATTAATATAGTCTATGAATCTAGTGCTTCAGTGTTATGCTGATTTCAGTCATTGTACATCCTTTCTGAGTTACTGTCTTTTTGTCCTTTTTTTTCATTTTAACTTCTTTTTTGTAAATATAATTTTCATTAATTTATTTATTAATTAATTTTACATCCCAATTGCAGCCCTCCTGTCTTCTCAGTCCACCGCTCACATGAACCCTCCTCCACCCCTCCCCTTCACTTCTGAGTAGAGAGAGATACTCCCTGGGTACCAACCAATCCTGCTGACTCAAGTCATTGCAGGACTAGGCACATCCTCTCCTACTGAGGCCAGCAAGGCAGACCAGTTAGGGGAACTGGATCCATAGGTAGGAAACAGAATCAGGGTAAGCCCATGCTTCAATTGTCAGGGAACCCACATGAAGGCCAAGTTTTACATCTGCTACATATGTGGGGGGGGGACTAGGGTTCAGCCCTTGTATGTTCTTTGGTTGGTGGTTCAGTCTCTGGGAGCTGCTAAGGGTCCAGGCTAGTCGACTCTGATGGTATTCTTATGGAGTCTCTATCCACTCCATGTTCCTTTATCATTCCCCCAACTCCTCTACAAGACTTCCTGAACTTGATTTAATGTTTGGCTTTGGGTCTCTGCATTTATTCCTTTCAGCTGCTGGGTGGAGCCTCTCAGAGGACAGTTATACTCGGCTGTAAGCTGTGAATAGAGGCTGACTGTGAACCTGCACTGAATCCTATGCAGGGAACACCTGCCAACATGAAGGCACCTGTCATAAAGACCCTGAGGACCCTGTCTGTATCTGCCCTAGTGGATAGGCTGGAAGTTTCTGTGAGACAGACCACAAAGAGTAGGCTTCCAGCCCTTGCCACAACGGGACTGTGTGCCAGGTTGGAATCAATGGCCATTCCTGCTTCTGTGTGCTTAGAAGGCAAGGCAGGCATTGTTACTCTGAAGCAGATGTAAGTGTTTCTTTTCATTCTTAAGAGGACAACTCTTCTAATCTGACTAGTGCTCTAATATACAAGAATCAGTGCATTATGGCTCCATTGGGATTTTCAAATTTGTAGAATCAGAACCAGTGAGGTAGGTGGAGCCAAAGACATGGGGGGAATGTATTTTTCAACTAAACGTTGAATTATTCTAACTGAAAAATCTAATTAAACTTAATGCCATCAGTTGAACATCTTTCATTTCAGGTAGAACTGTTGCAAATCTCTCATCACAGCACTCAAATGGTCAAAAGGGGACTGGCATTTAAATTCATCCAATTATTTATTATAATCTAAGAATGATGAAAGCTGGGCAGTGATGGTGCATGCCTTTAATCCCAGCACTTGAGAGGCAGAGGCAGGTGGATTTCTGAGTTCGAGGCCAGCCTGGTCTAGAGAGTGAGTTCCAGGACAGCCAGAACTACACAGAAAAACCCTGTCTTGAAAAACCAAAAATAAATAAATAAATAAATAAATAAATAAATAAATAAAAATAAAATAAATAAAAATAAAAGAATGATGAAAAATTTTTGAGTTATTCCTAACATGTAGTAAGGTTTAAGTTTACTAATTCAATTAACATTCTTTTTATCTTTCCTAAACGACACCACTTGAATCAGAAGTTCTAAATCCATAGCTTCTCCCTTTTTCTTACCCCTGCTCTGGTTCCAAATATATTTACCTGAAAGAAAATAAAGAAATTCCATGGAGCCACCTGCTTCCTCCTTCAGACATTCTGTATAAAGAGACTCTAATAAAAGAAACAGGCCTGACTGTGGAAAGAAGAAAACAGCAGTCCTGTGAGTATTCTTTGACCAGCAAGATGAAACATTTTCCCTTCCAGTAGCAAATATGTAGATTTGCAGTGGAGAAGCATTACATTCCTCCTTGATCAAAGTCATGTATAAACTTACCTAGGAATTCTAATCTGTTTGACATGAGTGTTCATTGATCCTCCTTCAACTGCAAGGAGTTTGTACTTTATACTACCAACGACTAATTTAACACGACATCTTTAATTTATTCTCTCTATCTCTATTGTATTTTTATATCCCAAATAATCATCTAGGAAGCAGGTTGTTGAATTCCTTATCTGTACTTATGATAAACCACATAGGACTCTAATTGTTTCCATTAATATCATCTCAGCTAACATAAGCTTTTTCCTACCTTGTGATGTCATGGCGGCATGAACATGTTCTAGGTAAAAACTGCATCCGTGTCAGTTCCCTTGTGCGCTTCTTTCTTCAAGCAATATGTTGTGTTAGACTATGACAATGACTAAAGTGCTCATACTTGATTTAGACTGTATTTTATTTCAGCAGTGTATCTGATGGGCAATTTAGAAGCATGTTTATATCTTTCTTTCTCTTTATTAATAATTCAACTAGCTGACCTATGGTTGCCATGTGATGAAAAGCCTTCCTGGTTTCTACTTGCATTAAGTCATGGAATATTTGAAGTGCCAGGTTTTACATCAAATGACCTCATAGCTCTACTGTATTTGCTGTGCATAGAGACTTATCATCACTGAGCTTGGACAGGAATAAATTTCACAGCTTCTCTTCAGAGCAATTTAAAATTTGAATTCGGGAATCCTTGTTTGCACCAGTTCTGAGGAAACGGAAGACAAGACAGTGGAAAGAGCCTTTGCAATTGCAAGCTGGTTGTTGAATCCCACCTGTCTAGATATCCTTCAATGATGCCATGTAGTTGGAATTTTACTCTAGATTCATTTTTGATCCCTTATACATAAGGATATGAAGAGGTGTTTCTATATCACATAAGAAAAGATGACAATACAGGATAACACAAGTTCAGAAAGTTCAAAATGCTGTTAAGTACAGATCAATGCTTGCTTTCTTACCCTTCGTCATTTTTATTTTAAGGACAAGTTGAAATATGTTTTCTATGGTAGCTTTGAATGAAGCAGACAGTCTTACGTTAGAATCAGAGGATTTAATGTTTAGGAGTGAGTTTGGGTTCTAGATATAAACTTTGGTGAATTTATTTACTTCCTCTGACCCTAGCATTTATTCCTACTTCAAAAAATACAAAGACTACAGGTTTTGTTACTGACCCATAGTACATGGGTGAATGATTATACTATGAGGAGTGGACTAACTTGATGCTTTTTGTAGTTGGTGGACGGTTTAAATTGGATCATATAGAACATATGAGGTATTGGTTTTTTCAGGGTGTTAACTATAACGAAAATAGCTAGCACATGCATCCCACTAAAAAGAAAACAGTCATACCCTGGGGAAATCATGTAATTAGTTTTATCCCAAAACAAAAACAACAACAACAACAACAACGAAATAGGGCTAAGGGTGAAACTCAAGGGTAGAGCATCTAGCAGAAACATCAACATAAAAGAGAGTAAGTGTTCTTTCTCAGTGTGGGTTATGCAGTGACCTTAGAGATTTATATACATTAACTTACTTATTAACATATTCTGTAGATGCAGCAGCCAAAGCCATTAATGAAGTATCCCACCATTCTACCTAAAATGATTTGCGTTTTAGAACCAGAGAAGTGGCTTCAGTAGACAGTGACACCTATGCCACTCAAGCTTGATCACCTGAATTCAATCCTCAGAACATATGTATATGCACAAAGAGAAATCCACTCCTTAAGAGTGTCCTCTGAACTCTCCATACACTGTACATGTATGTACCTTCAAATTCTCCTCCTCTCTCCCCTCTATTTATTTCTCTCTTTTACATACATGCATACTGCTAATAAAGAATAAGTCAATTTAAATTTAAATTTTCAAAGATTAAGAAAGACTTGAAGTTTGGACAGGTGAGTGATAGTGTACACTATTCTTAGGGTTGCTGCTCTATGTAGCTACTCAACCTTGTGAAAAAAACAAAAATGTGTTGTTGAGGTTTAATCTGTTGCTATGTATGAAATGCTAATTCTGTCTGAGCATAGAAGTCAATTCTCATAGTTACAAGTTTTTGTTGTGCAAACCTTGTTCCTTTATTTAAAACTATTGGTTATATAAAACTGGCCAATTACTGGAGGAATTAGAGGTAGGTGGCTTTGAGTGACCTGGTTGGTGGAGAGAGAAAAAACAGGAAAGAAAGGATTGGAAAGAGGAGGAAGCAGCCATGAGGGGAGAGGAACCATGCACACAGGGCCAGAAAAAAAAACTGCAAGTATCTGGGGTACACCAGTGGGGAGGTAGCCAGGCCAGAGGTTAGACGAGTAGATTAGGGGTGATGCCTCAGTAATTATCAAGGTCAAATAAAATAACCATAGTCTTAGTCTCATTTATTTGTAAACTAGTCTGGGATCAGCTTAAATTGGTTGTACTATAAAACAGTGACATCTAAAATCAATTCATGCATTCATTAGGATGAGGAACAACTAGTATTTAAGACCTCATATCTTAGCAAACTTTCAAAGAAGTTTCATGTTGCATTTAAAAAACAATCTAGTGGGGTGGAAAAAAACATAGATATTAGATACATAAAACCCAAACAAAAAAGGAAGAAAAAAAAAAAGTAAAATTCCATGTGTAGCATTTAACCCCAGATGCTGCTAACACACTTACTCTGTAAGTCAAAGAAAGTTGTCTCCAGTCTGTGCCTCTTTTCTTGTTTGGAAAATGAAGACAATTATAATATGTAGCAGCACAAACTTTTGCTGTGACTATATTAGAAACCACAGTTTTTCCTCTGTGTCTGTGGTTAATTGCTTCTAGGATCCTCATGGATACCATAATCTACAGACAATACAGTAGAGTTGCAATCTACCCAGACCCTCCTATTCAATTTAAACAATCTTTTAGTTACTTAAAATACATAATACCATCCAAATACTCTGTAAATAGTCACTGTATTGTACAGGTAGTCCTTGGATTGAGATGAGACTGTGTCCTGATGAATCCATTGCAAACTAGAGATGTCATTTACTGAAAATGCATTTATTGCAGCTAGCCTTTCAGATACCACTAATTAGTAACATAGCACACTACAGTCTTTACTGTTTCTCTAATAATTGAGTGGCTGGATAAGATTCGTGGTTGGCTCCCACTGCCCAGCGTTGAGAAAGTGATGGCTGCCTAATGTTTCAGCACATTGATAGTCAAGAATAAGGGCAAAAATCAAAATTTGAGGTCTAGATTTTACTGAATAAGTGTAGCTTTCAAACAAAACATGGTAGTTGAAAATTCTCACGGAAAAGAGTATCCCAAGTCTGATGAGGGAGTATAAGAAAAATAAAACAATCTGGCTGTACATGGTCAATATAGACACATTTCTTATAGAATATTTTTTGATACATGGTGGGTTCAGTCAATGGATTTATATCCATTCGATGCAGAGCCCTTGGATGCTGAGAGCTGATGGTCCAGAGAAAGTACATACGAGTCAGCATGATAGAATGTGCATTCAATAAATGTAGTTAGGGTTATTGTCTTCTGTTTGTTACCATCTTGTTTAACTGTCCTTGGTAGAGATCTTACAAAGAGCTCAAACATTCACAATAGATTTTTATGTAAAAAGCTGAGTGCTGGGACTAAATAACCCAAAACATAGCATCCTGTCTTTCTCTGAGCCAAAGACTAAAGGACAGGCAAGCCAAGGAGCAAAGCCAACAAGCTTCTGATGATGCTAGTTAATAAGGAGTCTCTGCTTTGTTGACAGTCAGAAACCAGCAAGAGATAGTACATGGTGCCTGAGCCCTGTGGTCAACCAAGTTGAATAATAGGAGCTATATCCCAAGAAGGTTCTGGAATAGACAATGTGATAAACACTATCAGGTGTATAGTTCTTTCTAGGCATGTAAGACTTGTAAGAAATCACGGGGTGGGGTGGTAAATCAGCATCAAAACAAACAAATGAATATATAGTTATGGTTGAATTAAGATAAAAGTATATGTACAAAACCAAAATAAAACCTTATTTGTGAAATCATGTAAGCCAATCAAAATTTACTAGAAAAAATTACTTGGTCTTCTCAGAATAGAAAGTGAACAAAGCTGAACTCTGCCTGTGGCTGTTAAATTAACAGGATGGCGTGACAAGCACCAGCAAGGCAGAGGTTCACAGTGCAGGTGGTAGTGGGGAGCTGGGGAGATGGCCTGTGGCTCTCAGTGCTGCAGTGAAAGCGAGTGATGATCCAGAGTTCTATTTCTATCTTGCTTTTGGAAATATTTCCAAATGGGAATAACTGTGTCTGAATGTCAGATGGCTGTCTCTAATCTTCAGAGAAACACATCACACCTCTCTGAAGACAGGGGAAGACTGTTTTGACTTTCAAACCAGAACAGCTGTTCTTGAAATGTTCGCCTCCACACTATTGTCTTTGAGTGGGATTCAGATAACAAGTGAAAATGAGTAAAAAGGCCCCAACTCCACTTAACTTTAAAGCTGTGATAATGACATATGAAGCAGGGCAGGAAAATGAAATTTAATCTGTGTTTGACATTCTAATGTCACACATAGAAAATGAGACCTGGGTAATTTAAAATGGCCTTCCTTTTCCTTCAGTTTGATGAATTCTCATCCTGGAGTTGAATAAGCTACAGGCAATTAATGTCTACCAAGAAAGAGAGAATCAGTCTTCCCCAGGACAAGGTCTTAATAGATTATTCAGTTTCTAGTGGTAAGGACTAAACACACACATACACACACACACACACACACACACACACACACACACACACACACACCAATAATTATTAAATAAAAGTAGGTCAGGTCATGAAGTTGATAAAAACAGTGAGGAAATACTGAAAGAAGGAGTCAGGAATAGAGTGTGGTGTGAAAAAAAAACCATAAATATAGTATATATGTGTGGAATTCTCAAAAAATGTTTTAAACTAAAGAAAGTCTAAAGATGTATTATCTGTTATTTGCCAATAACCCTTCTGGTTGAAGAGAGAGATTTCTTCACAGCCAAACAGCTCATATTAGTGCTAGTGGAGTACTGATTAAAGCAGATCCACTGGGGCTGGGATATGATTCTGTGGGAAAGAACATCTGCTGTGAAAGTAAGATGGCATGAGTTAAAGTCCCCAGCAGTCGCATGAAAGCTATGTGTGTCTGGTTCATGCATGTAAGCCCACTGAGCAGAGGGAGGTAAGTCTTTCTGGAGAGCTAGTACAGGCAAAAGAGTGGCTTTCAGTTTCAGTGAGAATGTGTTTCCAAAACTAAGGTGGAGAGTAATATGGGAATCCACTGAATGTCTAGTTTTGGCTTCTGAATGGTCAGACACAGTTGCACATATCTTCATGAATACATGCACATACATCATGAGTTCATGCATGTACACCCACTCCTGTGTGCTCACATGTTTGTGTGTGCACACATAGTATTCACTCATTAAAATTGTCTTATTTGGAGTTGAAGCTTTTGTGAGTGAGTTGATGTCTCTCTTCTTCTAGAAGGCCTGCCTTGCTATAGAAGGTGGCCATTTGAGCTTCTAATTCCCCTCTGTAAGGAATCATATCTAGGGTCACCCACATAGACTTGCTTATCCTACCCCTTCCTCTTGTCCTAGGATTCCAGGAGTCCCAGAGATGCCCCCCCACTACTTTCCATTCTCACTCCCAGCCCTCTCTATAGAGGGAGCAGAGACTAAAGGAATAGCCAACCAATGAGACCCATCCAGTATGAGAGAGCCAGCCCCTGACACTATTAATGATACTCTGCCATGTCTGAAGACAGAAACCTAGTTTAACTGTCTCCTGAGAGGCTTCATCCAACAGAGGATGCAGGAAAATACAGAGACCCACGACCAAACATCAGGCAGACCTCAGGGAGTCTTATGGAAGAGTGGGGTGTAGACATGAACAAGTCGGAAGAGTCAAGGACAACACAAAAGACAACTGAGCCAACTGTCCTGGAACCATGCTGGATCACAGAGTCTGGGCTGCAAACCAGGGAGCATGGATGAGCTGGACCTAGGTCCCTATGCATTTGTAGCAAACACGCAGCTTGGTCTCATTTTCTGTTCCCTGTCCAATGATCCCCTTGCTCCTATATGGACTGCTTGGTTGGGCCTCAGTGAGAGAGATTGTGCCTAGTCTTGCTGGAACTACGTGTCCACTGTGAGGTGGTACCCAAGGGAGAGGGTCTCTCCTAGTCTGAGGAGAAGGGGAGGGGCCAATAGGGTGAGGGATTTGTAAGGGTGTGACTAGGAGGAGAGGAGGGAGAGCCACTGTGATCAGGATGTAAAGTGAATAAAAAATAATTATTGGGAAATTTTTTTCTTATTTTTCCAAAGGTTGGCACATATTAGTTGGTTCAAAAATGATTCAGTTTGATGACTTTAAAAGTCATCATTACATTTACATCAAAGTCTGTATTACAAGTACTCACTGAGACCCTAATGTTAGACTTTGTTGTGTATTTAAAATACTCAAGACATATCAATCAATTACTTTTTGGATGGAACAAACTAAGTACACAGCTGTCAAATCACTGTTAGTGTCGTATTTTAAAATCATTCTAAAACTAAGTGTAAGGAAGTTCATGTCATAGAAATATATAAACTTTTTATAATTATTAAAAAGGAAAAGATAGATACTGCAAAAATAGCCATGGAGATCCAATAACACATTTATATTTACAAAAGATTTAACAATGGGAATTCTACAAGACACATTTATTTCTTTGACAGTCATTCCTGACAAATTAACTCAAATTATTCTAAGGGTTAGACAAAATAATATTTGAATCCACAATATACCCAACCTTTTGTTGCTTCATAGATTCATAGGAAACCACACACAACGGCCTACAGGCATACAGGCAAAAGAAAAAATCAACTAGCCTTTTAAACCCTCAACAAAGAAATCACCAGTAGTCCACACAGCAGGAAAGCCTGGATCAAATCAGAGAACCAGGGTTCGATGCATATTTGAGACAGCTAGTTCACTAGGTTTTCTTTTTTCCATCTTTTCTGTTAGTCCTCACATTTTGAGTTAATTATTGACGCTCATTCCTGCTGTTCTCTGTATTAGAGATCAATATATCTGCTCTTGGCATGTGTCCTACACGACTGATTAATTTTTCAGTGTGGATTCACACTGGCAATAGCTTCCACTGACTTTGAGTCCAAATTACTGAGAGGAGAAATTGAAGTGAATACTTGAAATGAAATTTAATTATTAGAAATCACTGACCTTTCTTGCTCAGATACTACATGCGTTACTAGGCATTTATAGGCAAACTTTATGGAATAACATCAGCTTTTAGATTTGTAGAAAGCATTTGGAGACGAAATCATAATGATACTGTCACAAAATTAACAAGTCAGATTAATTGTCGAAGCTATTTTGGTACACTGATAAAATGAGTTTTCTGGTACTGTAGGAGAAATCATATATCTCCTCTTGCTCCTGAAATGAGTAAGAGGAAATGGGTATCCTCTAACCCCCTCTACCTAATGTTCTTCATATGGTATCATATGAAAACAGCCACACATAGTGGGATTACTTAATGGTAGTAGTAGAATCTATGGCGAGTAATAGTAATTAGTAATAGTTTGTTGTACTTGTCATAACCAGTGTATTAAGATAATCAACTTTTTGTAGGTATGGTATTAATACCACTCATGTCTGTTTGTCCATTCACCATCGTATAATGCAGGAAGCACAAAGTCTGTTGTATAGATCCTGCTAATGAGATTCATACAGGCCAAGCAAGACCATATAAATGCACATAGAGACAGCACAGTTTGAGCCTAGCTTTAAATCTAAGTTCCAGCTCTTAAAATCTGAGTAAGTTCAGTGCTCATTTACTCATACCTGTACTATCCCCTTCCCCCTCATCTGCAAGGCAAAGAGAAAAGACAGGATCCGAGATCAAAAATTCCTTATTCTCTCTGAAATCAGTAATGAGCTCCTGAAAGACACAATTCAGATTCCTGATAATTTGTAGGAGTAAAGATTAAACCTTTAGCTTCCTTTAGATACCTTCCTTTAAACATATCCCTATTCACATGTCCCTCTCCCATCTCACGTTGTTAAGTGGTATAAAGATTATATTAAATGAGCTTCAAAATGTACTCTCATGAGAAGTAAGAAAGAAACCCATTATTCATTAGCCAAGTGATATTCTTAAGGAGCCTGACTCTATCAGCTGACTCTCACTTTTCATAGATCCAAAATAGTCAAAACTCAGAGTTTTAGACTTAAGTGGAACTAAGGCAGAGAACAAAGGCTTTTGTTGTAAGGTTTGCCTATATATACAGAGGTGAAATGTTAAACAATTTCTAGCACCATGCTGTTCTATACTTTGCTGAAAGTCTTGGTTTTTTCAAGAAAAACACATTTCACGACAGAATAATTGGCTGTGATTCCACAGTGCTCTGTATCATTGCAACCATGTCTAGGCCTCAGAAACCTTTAACTAGATTGGAGAAGAAAAGAAAAGGGAAAAAAAACAAGAAATAGACATAACCCATTTGGAAGCTACACAACACAGTTTGAAAGATGGGCACTGAATATAGCAAGCTGGAGTCACATATAAAATCTTGTTCATTTCCCAGAGGAATGTGCATTGACTTCATCTTAGAGAAAACAGGCACAGGCCGGCAGGCAAATCAGGTCAACCCTAACACCTTTCCTAGCTGGAGGTAACCACATTCCCTTATGTTCATCACAGATTTATGTAACACTCAACAAATATTTTTCTAATGCTTGTTGTAAATTGATTAATATAATAAATAATAATAATAATAATATAATAGTAAGCAAAGCTGTTAAATAATAATAAACATTACAGCATTTAGCAGTATTCAGACAGATAAGCTAATATAACTGGGCAATCAGAATCATGACACAAGGTTAATTTTGGTGAAAAGAATGAATTAAAAGCCATCACATACCCTGAAACTATTTTCTATTCTATTTATTAGTTTCTGTGGCATTCTTCTATTTATCAAATTATAATAAGACTACATTCCTGGCTACGAATATGGGAGATTTATCTTACCAGGAGAATTAAACATAGAACAATTTATAATACAAATGAACTGGTTTTAATAACTTTGGGGTTTGGCAGCTCAGTAAATATTCATTGTCAATCAGAGATTTACATTGAACTCCGGAGGCTTGACTGGCAGAAAAAGTTCAGTATCTTACCATGTGTCTAGTCCCACACTTCTTGAGGGTATGTTACATGAAGACACAATATTATAACAATGTGAGCACTATATCAGTGTTTGTAATTATGTGATCAGCACTCGAGTACATGGAATCTTATCTGGCTCACTTAGTATTTAACTTAGAGAAAGTTACTAACTCCAACCTTGTGGCTCAACTGCAAGATGGTAAAAATAATTTTCCTTTCCTAAAGTTGTCCTAAAATTACTGACAAAAGAAACATATGGGAAGAAGGTTTTATTTCAGCTCACACTTTGAAATATATAGCCCATCATTATTAGAAAGTCAAGGCAGTAGGCATCTGAGTCAGCTAGCAGAAAACTGTGCATACACCCTGTTGCTCAGTTACCTTTCTGCTTCATAGAGATAGTTCAGTATCCTGGTCACAGAATGGTGCTACCTATGGTGGGCGGGTCTTCCCACTTCAGTAAGTGAAATTAATATCACCCCCCACAAGCAATCCCAGAGGACCATCTTCCAAGTGATTCTAGTTTCTGTTAAACTGATGATTAAGAGTAACCATCATACTGTTTATGACATGATGAAGAAATACTAATATAGTAAACAGGTAGTAAATACATGTATCAGATAAAATAAAATTTGGCATGTTCAGGATGCCATGCATGTAGACTTGTGGCACATAGTAACCTATGAAAAATGGTTACAAGTTTTATAATTAGGACCCACACTCACATACCTATCCTAAATCAGATACTGTGGTGCATGCATGCTTTAACTCACGAATGTGAGAAAAGACCCTGCAATTAAGGAAGTTATTAAAGGGTAAAAGGAAAGAAAACAGGATAAGACAGAATGGGAAGTGGAGGGATGGAGAGTGGGGAGAAAAGACAGACAATTGTGAGAGTGCCAAAGTGGACCTTAAACATCAAGGATTTAGTTGAGAGGACCTGGGAGCACTCCCTTAATGGAGTTGGACATGCTGAGGCAAAGGTGAATCACCAGTGAGAGAAGTTGGAAGAGACAATGCCAGGACACACAGAGACTGGTCAGATCTCTCCATTTTCTGGATTTTCATTACCCCTAAATTTCATTTTGTTCAACAAAAGAAATTTCAGTAGTCATTTAGTCTTCTTCCATAATATCCTAAAGGGGACATGTTTTTTAAAAAAGCTCAATTACAAAAAAGGCAATAATTAGGTATGAGGTGAAGAAAATACTGTGCTACAGATCAAGACAGACAAAACTAGAGCTAGCTGTGCACAGCAAACAGAAGAAAAGATAAAGCAATTCCTCTACTTCAGAATACTGCGTTCCAGAAGTCAGAGATTGCCCATTCGTGGCCAAATAAATAAATATGTATTAACATATCAAATTATAAGTAAAGTTTTGAAGACAACTGTGGAAGGTTGATGAGGCTGGAATTGATTTGTTCAGGATAGCTAGAGGCAGGATTCAGTTCGTAACCTTTTCCAATAGGGCCTTGCCATTCAGAAGAAAGAGGATACCATTTTCACAACTTGTTTGATGATTTTGTTTAATGTATTTTGATGAGACTTACCATCTCCTCCTATTCCTCAAAGCTCCAGCATCCATCCCTGCACAACCAAACTGTTTACAAAACCTATCAGGTACAGTTTGTAATGTCCATGTACTCTTGGATGCAAAGCTTTCCAGTGGCGTTTGACAGATCTACCAGTGACCACTGTCTGTCTCTCTCCCACTAGATATCAACCGCCAATATCTCCTTAGCTATGCGTGGGTTTTGTGCTCACCTTCACTCTCCACATTAAGGTTTTTTTCTACCTTGAATTTATGCAGGTTGTGTGCATAATACCACAATTTCAGTGAATTCATACTATCCTACTCTGTGTGGAACACACTGTCTCAGGACTATCCATAGCCTCTGGCTCTCATAATCTTTTTTCTTAAACCTCATTTTCTACAATTATCTTTGGCTTTGAGAGAAGAGGATATGATATAGATGTCCCTCCATAGTCTCCTATTCTCTGCACCTTGGCCAGTTGGGGACTCTTGTGTTAATTACCATCTCTACAGAAGAAAGAATGTTCGCTGAAGAGAACTGAGTGATTCACTACACTAGTAGTATAACGATAAGCAATTATAAGTGGACCCAACAGGACGTCTTTTAGCAAATAATAGCAGTAATGCCCATAACCTGTGAAGTCGAATTGTTCTTTGCCCTGATAATGGTGCCAGGAACGTATTTCCTCTTTTGAGGAAAGATACCTTAACCCAATCAGAAAGTGACTGGTTACTCTCGTGACATCCATGTCACTACTGAGCAGTGGGAATGTCTCACCAGTCTAGTCACTGCTGTGGCTGTCTGAATTCATAGGTGGTAAGATTGGTAATTACTTTTCTACTTAAGTACTTTGCATAGCACCTTTCAGGGGATATAGAAGCTGTCCAATAGGGATGACGCTTCCATGTGAGTATCAGCTTAATTTCCCCATGTTCTACTATTCATGTATGAGACGTCATCAACAATTGTATCTTACTATAAAGATCTGGAGGGAAACAAAGGACACTGTCAAACGCCTGTGAATTTTGAAAGTTCATGTGAACTTACTGGCCAAACGAGGCCAAAGTTCATATGAACTTACTCTACACAAACAAGGAATTCACAGTACTTTAAACTTTAGCCAATGATTTTATTCACCCTGAAAACTTCTTCCCAGTCTTTAAAGTTCATATACAGCCCATTTTACTTCAAGCTACATACAAGCCCACCCAAATAAGGGTATGCACACAAGCTAAGATCATCTAAGAGATCCGTGACACTAATATCCTTGGTGAAGACCTCTCTCTCACTCCCACTCTCCACCCCCATACTCATTCCTAGGACTGGGATCTTGTACAACCTACACATTCTGGACTCTGCCTCATCCTTCCAGCCTGTTGTGCAGAGGCACCTGAATACACTGAGAGGGAGGAAATGGAGAAGCTGGAATCACAGAAGGAACCCCAGCATGCATAACATAGCTGATACACATACCACAGAGTCTACTTTATTTTAGACAATTACTCCTGGGCCTATTCTGGAGCGTGGTCGATACATACGGTGACACTCCATTTTAGAAACTGATGTCAACTGCAAATAGCTTATTGGTTGCGGGTAGAGACCTATAGTCTCTATTTCTCCCAGTACCTTTCCTTTCTATCCTCTACCCCAACTTAACTCTTCTTTATTCATTGACCTTAAACATTTTTACACTATTGAGTTATATTTTTTCCTCCCCTGAAATATCCTGTTCCAAACGGTCCCTATCAATTTCATGACTTTATTGGTATTCAAAACAAAACACATATCTCTGAAAAATTCAAAGCCAACACTCATAAATAAGAGAAAACTGACCTCTGTCTTCTGGGTCTGGGTTATCTCACTTAGAATGATTGCTCCAAGCTCTATGTATTTACCTAAGAATTTAGTGATTTCATTTTTGTTAACAGCTTCGTAATCCTCCACTGTGTAAATGTGCCATGCTTTAAAGATCCATTCCTCAGTTTTCGTTAATCGTCATCTATGCTATTTACTTTTCCTGTTTATTGTGAATCGAATAACAAAGAGCAGGAAGATGTCACTATAGTAGGACTCAGTTCTTTGGGTGAATGCCCAAGAGTAATAACCCTGGATCCTGTGGGATAAATTCTGACTTTATGAGTAAACTTTAGGTTGATGTCCATACTGGGTATTCTAATTTGCACTTCTACCATCAGTGAAGTAGTAACCTGCTTTCCACACTCAAAGCAAAATTTTCTGATATTTTTTTTTTATTCTTAGCTATTGTGACTTGGGTAGGGACAAGAAAAGTCTCAGCAATAGAATGGATCGTGTTTAAAACAGATTGTACCATTTTTACCAGATATACATCTGTACCGTCAGTACCCATTGCAAGGCACCAGCTAGGCATTCCCATGGTTTTGTTTTTATATAACGGCTTTTGCAGTACACATCTCTTATTATAACTTTATGTGTTTAAGATGTTCTACATTATACTTGTCTTTTGTATTTTCTTACTTCTTTAGTATATAATGTACATCCACCACTTCTTATTTACCCTGAATCCTAGGAATAGAATATACATTACTTTCAACATAGAAACTATCCAATTAATACCAAAATGGAAAATCCTTAAAATATGAATCCATACTGAATAGTTTAATAAAACTTTTGTCTTAATAAGGACTAGCAGCAGAAAGATACTCTCTGACTATAAATTTCATACTTTGACTAACCAAGCCAAGAGTCCAAATTATAATGCACGCCATGGCACACTTCAAACAGTGATATGTATCTTATTGTTGTGGTTTAAATTCTGTGGTATATCATGCCATGATTGGAAAAATCAGTTTGCATAACTCTATAGCTATTTGATTTCCTCCCTCTTCTTATACTCAGTGTTCCTTCCCAGACATGTTTGTGAAAAACTCAGTGTTCTGCCTTTGCTGGTAATTTAAAGGGTAGTGTTCTGAAGGACGCAACATGAAGTAGAGAAGTGACCCCTTTTGATCATGGAGCAGAAAGATCACTGAGTTCCAATGAACATTTAGGACAAAGGCCCTCAGTAGACAGTGGTTGCCAGGTGGGAAGAAGAGGCAAGAGAGCTAGTGTGGCAGAATTCGGCCAGAAACAGGGGCTGAACAGGAGGCCCAGAGAGTAGATAAGGTCCAGAAAGATTTCTGAGAGCACAGATCAGGCAGATGACACGAGGTTCCTTTTTCTCAGTTGCATAATTTATTAATGTTTAACCTGATCACTTACTGTCAGTTAAAGGAAAGAAAATGATAGCCAGAAGGGTACCTTGTATACTGCTGAGAGGTTAATTAGCAGTAGAAATTGTATTAATTGTAATTCAATTGTTGTATTTGAGTAACTTAATTAAAAATATATAAAATAATCTCAAAAGCAAAATTGCAAAATATTTGATAATAGAATGTGAAGATAACATGCACATACATAGACAGAAGAGAGTAACTGCAAAATGGCTTATTCCTTAGAGGGACATCAAAAAGGAATAGTGTTTATAAACTCACCTAATTAGACAGTCTGGAGAGATGTCCTTCGCAAAAGAATATAACAGTGAGGCTCTACAACATAATGGGATTTTGATATTTTTAAATTTATGAAAAATTTCTAAATTAGTACATAAAATATTCAGAGAGTGGTAAGTCAAATTACTATAAAAAGACTGGCACTGATCAATAGATATACTACATAGTAACTCTCATAAACTGTGTTTGCCATGTGTTACTTAAGCATAAAACATGGAAAATGCATCTAATTATGAAGTATTGTATCATAAAGCTACTAAAATACAGATATAGACAGTTTAATATTTTCATCCATTGTAGAAACAGCTGGCAAAGATGTCCCTCTAGTGATATGAAGAGTGTATATTTTATTAGTACATATTACAATCTCAAAGAAAAAAATCTCATTTCTTTGGTTAAACAAAAAAATAGACATGATGATGAAGATGAAAAAAATGCTGTTGAAAATGATAATGAGGCATCCAAATTTTGGGTGTAAAGCCTATGGGCTAACTATCCACACATCTAACTACAAATATAATAAAAAATGACACTTTAAAAAAAATTGGACCATGGTTTGTAAATTCATTTATTTAAGATGGTAAAGAATGGACCAAGCTGGGAAAAACTTCTTTCTGAGTCTTTGTGATAAATGTTGAAACAACCACCACACACAAGAAGACCACTGGTTTCTTTCAACTCTTTGTGTTTTTATTTTTTAATTATGAAAGAAGAAAAGATTTTCATCAGTCCTTGGCACTCTGCTGTGCTGATAGATAAAGGGATGTGCGTAGAAACACTTTGAAGTCATGGATAAGTCTGTATAAATATAGGACACTCATTATAGCACAGAAATGTGTGAAAAATGTTAACGTAAAAGAAAAATATAATATAAATGAACACTGTGATAAGATAAAATATAAATCATACAAACTGACATGTGTTTTAAATATTTTAATTAATTTAATGCCCTGAGAAGTCTTGATTTCATACATGTCTACAGTATTTCTTTTGTTCTCAGAAAGTTTTTATGACTTTTTCTGTCTGTGAGATAACTCTAGGATAATAGAACATGACCATCAACACTACCACTCTGTCTCTGGAGTGTGAGGAGACGTAAAAGCTCAGGAATGGGGGAACTCATGCAACATAGTCACCAAATCCAATTTAGCAGTTAGAGGTAATACATGCTTACTGGTGAATATAATCAAAACTGACTTGATTCAGGTAATGAATAACCATAAATACATCAAAGCATTCACACGGCCCGTTATACATTTATGGACCAGAACACCCTTTCTCAGATCAAAAACATCCCAAGACTATAGCAAAACAGTAACTCATTCTAGAACCTGGCATTTCCAATGACTATATACTTATGGTGGTTCTAACACTTACTAAAGATTTTATGAGAGTCTTGAAAAAATTGTATTTAATGTGAAGTAACTATTGAACAGTCAACTCAGTTGGGTTTTAATCCTTGGAACCTCCTTCTGTAAAAAAAAAAAAAATGCCATCAAGTCCTATACTTCACAAAGATGTTTCCAGAAATAACCTTGAAAATGATCAGAGAAGTACTTAGCATATAGATTTTTTATCAAAATGGTGCTGGAGAGATGGCTCACTAGTGAAAGACAGTTTCTACCAAGCTTTATGACCTGAGCACCATCTCTAAGACACTGAAGAAGGAGATAATTCTCCAAAATTGTCTTCTGACTCCCATATGTATACACAAAACACACGCGCGCACGCACACACACACACATACACACACACACACACACACACACACACACACATGCATACACACCACTGCCCTAACCAAATCAATGCAATAATTCCTTTTTGAAATTACTTTTTCTCCTACTTTCTTGTCAAACTTTTAAAATTGTTTTTAACAAGGTTGCTGAAACTTATGACTCAAGCTTTGTTCAATAGTTCATTTTTAGCATCATTTAGTAAGTTGCAAAGATGTAAAGTTTCATTGTCTAAAATGTATTAAAGGCATTTACCAGTTAGGGTAAATAGTGGACATCTTTCGTAACTTTCCTTCCCTCACCAGTTGTTCACTCTCATTATAACTTGAATAACTTTGACTGGTCAGTTAGCAAGGTGCTTGAAAGAGTCCCACCTACGCTTGCTTCTTTTTCCCACCAGAGGACAAGCAGCATGAAATCTATCACCATAGCTCATGAACTATTGTAGCCTCTATGCCTAGCACACAGTGTCTAGAAATGGTGAATAAAATGAACTTGCTACATCAAAGGAATTGAAATGGAAAAAATCAGGATAAGTCTGCATATGCCTGGCTGTATTATACAAATGAAATGGCTAGACAGTGTTGCACGGAGAATTTTAACGGCTCTTGAAATCATCACAAATAAATTTCTGAATGATGTGTCTGATTAAAAATCGTCAGTAAACTTTGTACAGAGAAGATTTTCCAGATCAACACAAGGCTCTTTCTTCTTCTTCAAAGATCCCATTACTTTTGCTTTTAACTTTTCTTTGTTTATCTTCAAACGCAGGAGTCCTCCCTCACCATCTCCATTTAACAGATGGGAACACTGAAGTTTAGACCTGCTGTTAAATTGCTTTCTCAAGGAAGAACACTCTCTCAGTCGGGGTCACAGAGAAGTCTGGCATCTCCCATTACTCTTTCAATTATATTCTGCTTCCTAGTCATTAACACATTTGCTTGAGCCTGCAAAATAAGCATCCTTTGTAGGCTCCAGAGTAGGAAATTTCCATTTGAGCAAGACTTATTTCAGAAAGTTTTATGTGGACTTGTAATTGCATGTCATTATGAAAATCATTGCACCATTTTAGGCTTAAAAGAGTAATTGTGATCAACAATTCACTGTAACTATGGCAACAGGATATTTTTAGCTGTTTACTTTTAAGGAATTAGAGGACTATTTATGGATTAAGTCTGCTATACTTTTTATACCAGGTGACCTTTACAAGGATGAAATGGAAGTTTTATAAACCAGTGCTGGCAATGACTTTGGGATACGTAAGTATATGTGAGAATTGCAGCAATACTGCGGTAAACAAGACACTTTGAGCACTGACTCATATACTAAAGGACTATTTTTGGATAGTATCTATGGTTGCTTAGATTGTGGAGCAGTGTTTACTAGTCAGTGGTTAATCTGCCATTTTGACATGATGTAGAATCCCTTAGGAAACAAACTTGTGAAAACCTTTACAGGGATTAAGCAAGAAAGGAAAGCCTATTCTGAATTGCTCAACAGTTATCCCAGGTGTGAGATATCAGTTGTAAGAAAGAGGAAGACAGAAGAAAGCAAACTGAATACCTGCTTCCAGGTAATAGAAATAGTCTGATTTCTGACTATTGATGCCCTGTAGCCAGTGGCCTCAAGTTCCTGGGGTCATTTCACCCTGCCCTGAGAGACTGCACTTCAAAAGTGAGTTTTAACAAATCCTTCCTTTCTAAGGTGTTTCTGGTCATTTTTACAGCAATAATAAAAATAGCAAAAGATGGACTGAGATGAAAGGAAGAAATTCTTAATCTTGGACTTCAGCTGAATCATATCCCTTCATATTCATTACAGTGTTGAAGGTGCTAACACTTGAGTAAGAGTGATAATTGTGTGACCTGGTTGCAGAAATGTTCCCTGACTAGGTATGGTTGATTGTTCACTGTGACACAAATTCAGTAATTAATAAAAGTGTTCAAAGAGCGTTGGGATGATAGATCAGCTGGTAACATGTTTGGCATGCAACCATGAAGACCTCTCTTTTGTCCTTAAAATCTAGGTAGAAAAGGAAGTGGGCATAGTGGGATAGCCATGGGAGCCCAGACCTGGGAAAATGAAAACAGATTTGTGGTCCATGGGTCTTGAAGATTAGCCAAACTAGCCTAATCAAGATGCTCCAGGCCAATGAGAGATCCTGTCTCAAATCCCAAGGAAGATTTCAGAGGAACAACAAATATTGACCTCTGCCCCTCAAACAGATAATAATATATATCCATGTGTACCTCCCATGTGTAGTCTCAGACATTTACTTACAGGCACAGGCACACACTTCATCCTTAACCCTTATAATTCACCCCTCACAGAAACAGAGAGACACATACAGAGAATATTCAAAGAGCATTTTAATGCAACAATTTATTACTAATTGTTATTTCTTCTTTAAATCACTCACAAGGTGAGCTTTTCTTTTTCTTTTTTCAGCTGCTCTTACTACAATAAAAGTTCATTTTATCAGACTACGATGCAAAACACAAAGGAGGACTGAGAAAGCATCTCCTTCTAACAAGGCTTGTGTGATCTCTGCTTGGATGTTCATTCATTCTTCCTCTTCTCCCTATATTTTCCTAGAATAGCCTCAAATGAGCCAATTTAGCAAGTTATCGATAAAGCACTAAAATAATGTTTAATTGAGTGCTTAAGAAGACCCATTCTAAAATATACAATACCTTTGTTTCTCTTAGTAAATTCAATCTGAGGGACATAAGTTAACTCTTGCAGTATTGATGCTAAGCATTCTGATGTATGCACGTAGCTGAGATCAACAGAGATGAAGAGTATCCAGTGGCAATGGAGCAGGCAAGTGAGTGCTCCCATCCTCATGTTTCAGTCCTCCTCTCATCTCTGTTATCCAGGGACTCATTTTTTTCCAGAACGATCATGCTTCTATAAGTTTCCATATTTCTTTAGCAATCTTTTCTATCCGTGAGTGTATTTTGCCCAAGTTTTAAATAAGTGGCTTTGGTTGGGAATCCTGGACGCAGGAAGTACACTCTCTTCTTAGAATCTACTCCAGAAATGATTTCATATCATTTCTTTCGTAGTCTAGGATATGCTCCTAGGGCCTGGTATGTCCTGAGCCTCAGAAACCATCTGTTTTGGAGTATCTAATCTCCTACATGGATACATTATTTTGTTAAAAAAATATAATGAAAAGAAATTTTTTTGTTAAAAAAAAGGAAAAACTGCAACTATCTTCAAAGAATGAGAGGGAGCGTCAAAGCAATCCTGCACATTAGTGGTTTCACATTGGGTCTATCCCACACTCTACAGGGTCAGTGGTTTTCCCTTCTTTCTTATTGAAAATGCAGACCCACTACGTCAAAGATATGGATGTGAGCAGGAGTGTAAGTGAGGCTTCTACCAACTTAACAGGAGGCTTTAATGTTAGCATATGCATTTCTATCCATAGTTTACCAAATCAAATTTATCATCATAGATTGCTACTTGGTTATTATTACCAGATATTGAAGTCATACTGAATGGACCTCTATTCAATTTCTTGTCAAGTCAAACAACTAAAAACATATGATTTGGTTATTAGTGAAAAAAATTAATCTCTTCTGGGCTTGATGGGAAACATTATATTCTAAGCCTTCTAGAAAATCTTAAGATTACCATAATTATACTCTCCCTTAATGCAAGATTATATAGACTGAGAATGTTATAATTAGGAATATAAATATTAGATATATATTAATATCTACATATCTATATATTAATATATGAAATATATAATTAATATAGATATAGAAATATATTCATATACATAGTTATGTAATAACAACTAGTGAAAAAGGGATTATAAATTTGAAAGAGAGCAATGGTGGTATGTAAGAGGTTTTGGTGGGAGGGAAGAGAGAAATGATGAAATTATATTAAATACATATTTTAATATCTACTATAGTATACTAAAATATATTAAATATAAAAGAGAAAGTCAAGAGTTAATTAAAGAAAGTCTTTTATTTACCAGAGCAGGAAAATCCTGGAGGAGTCTATCTGCACCAGAAACCTAGAACTAGTATTAAGCCTCAGTCCATGGAGTGATGAAATGGCCTTTCTGACTCTTGTCTCTCAACCCTTCACAATGCTTCTGCCCAGAGTAGTCTCTCTGGCCACTGTCTGCTCTTGTTCCCTGAGGCAGTATTGCTTCACAATGGTCTTTTAGGTGACTATTTAACCTCATCCCTCTAGGTTTTTTTATTTTTATTTTTTGATAATACACTTTTCTTATCTTTTATATTTTAGTTTTTTGTCCTTTTTAAATTCTTTTAATGAAGAACTCAAGGAATATGACACCAAGGTAATATGAGAGAGAAAGAGAGAGAGAGAGACACACACACACACACAGAGAGAGAAAGAGAGACAGAGAGAGAGAGACAGAGAGACAGAGAGACAGAGAGACAGAGAGAGACAGAGAGAGAGGGAGCAGACTGGTTAAATGGTGCTTTGTATAAGTGTTATCAACTCCTAAAATTAATTTTCAAGTAACAGATCAACTCCTTTTGAAAGATTAAGTATCAAGAATGTGGCCACCCACCCATCTCAAAGTTTTTAACCCACAAATGTTCAAAAGAACAGGAACAGAGATTGAACGAAAGGCCAACTGAGGACTGCCCCACCTGGCGATCTATCCTATCTCCAGACACCAAATGCAATACTTTTGCTGTGGTCAAGAGGTGGTTGCTGACAGGAACCTGGTGTGGTGGTTCCTTGGGAGGTCCTATCAGCAACTGACCAATGCAGATGTGGATGCTTGAGCCAACCATCAGACTGAGCTCAGGGAACCTGGTCGGGGAGCTGGCGAAAGGACTGAGGAATGGAGGTCAATTACAACCCCACTGGAAGAACAACATAGGCTGGCGTGACCACCTTGTTCCCAGAGTATAGACAACCAAAGAGTATACCTGGAGGTAGCCATGGCTCCAGATACATATGTAGCAGAGGATGGCCTTGCCTGACAGCAATGGGAGGGGAAGCCCTTAAATCCTGGGGAGGTTTGATGCCCCAGCATAGGGAAATGCTGGAGCAGTGGGACAGGAGAGTGTGGGCATGTAGGGGAGCACACTCATACAGGCAAAGTGGAGGGGACAGGGCAGATGTGGGATGGGGCTTGGTGGAGGGATAACCAGGAAGTGTTATATCAGAGAATGCAGGATTGGTGAAGGGAGTAACCAGGAAGTAGGATATCATTTGAGATGTAAATGAATGGAAAATTAATTTAAAAAATATTAGATATCAGGATGTAACACCCATTTTGCAGTATGACAATTACAAAACCCAAAATATTGCAAATAACTAATAGTATCAAAAATGAGAAAAAGTAATTGAAGGCTATTGCCCCAAACATGAAAAATATTTGTTATGAATAGAAAGGTATTTGTCCCAGTCCCATGGGGCATTGAACTGGGATCAGAAGACCTGGAAGAGAGAACTGGAGGACAGACAACACAAAGAATAGCAACTTGTCTATAGTCTGATCAAACCATGATTTTAATCTTTTCACACAGGTGTTATATACACATAGAGGCAGGATGAGGGGAAGGAGATATCGCAGGAGTGTAGGTGTTCTCAGGGGGAGTACAGATATCTTCCAGAACAGGGAATCGACTGGGTGAAGAAGCAGGGAACAGGTCACTATGACTCTGTCTATGATTCACTTGTCCTTATCCAAGCTGGCACTTTCCACCAAGGCTACCTATCCACAAGGTCTTATGACTATGTGTTCTTATCCAGGGTGATAGTTTTCCACCAAAGCTACTTGTCTACAAGGTCTATAGCTATCTGTTCTAGGGTTAGTGTTTTCCCACAGAGACCAAGACTTTGTGTTAGTAGGCATGTATGACTAACTTAGGCCTATGACTGACTTAAGCCTTAAGTGTATAAACAAGGTTGCTCCTGACAGATAGTGGGATAGAGAACCACTTTGGTCCAGGCTGAAGGAGCCATATGCAAGCAAGTGGAGAAGGCAAGCTGTGGGCACACTGGTCAAGATCAGTGACTGCTGAGATGGCCATGAATCTCCAAGGACTTCTCTGAGCCTCATTACCTCTTCTCTGTAATATGTTTATGTGGGACACAAAGTTGGGCACATTTTGAAAGTGAGATATGTATACTGAAAGTCCATCCTCTTTCTAAGAAAATGGAGAAATAAGCAAAGCATTAGCAAGAAGGTCACATGTTTTCCCTGGCTATATTCTCTCTGGAGTCATCTGTCCTTCCTTCCAGTAATGAAGTTGTAGGTTTCCTTTGTTTGTTTATTTAAGAATCAGTTCATGAGTGATTTCTATTCCATTTGCGAGAATGAATGCATCCAATTGGAAACATTATTATCACAAATGAAATACATGTCCTAAAATAATCTTCAAAAAATGCTCAAAGTGTGATTAAGGTTTAAATATATCGGGATTAAGATTTAAATATCAGAATTTAAAGATTAAGATTTAAATATATCAGAATCTACTATATATTGGCATTTTTTAATTTTGCCAATACATCAAAAATTTTTCAAAGAGAAAGTACAGTTATGCTCAATATGGAAGTGATACCCATGGGAGGGGATCCCTCTTCTCAGAGGAGAAGGTGGGAAAGAAATGGGAAAGGACCTGTATGAGGGGTTACTGGGAGGAGAAGGATGGCTGATATTGGGATGGAAAGTGAATACATAAACAAAATAGAATAATAACAATAAAAAGGAAAAACTTTATTTATATACTGACATTAAAATATTCATTAATATGATTTTTTTTCATGTAGAAATAAGGCAACTACCAAACCAGAGATAGAATGTACCAATTTCAGAGACACAATTATGAAAAATGTAAAACTCCAGAAGCAAAATGGGTAAATGAGTAATGTAGAGTATATACACTATTTAAAGCTGGAGAAATAGAAAAACACGTGGATATGAGAAGTAAAACATTGACTATTACAAAAGACAAGGAATAACGGAAATGGACTTTAATTATTGTGAATTATAGTGTAAATTCTCTTTAGAAGACATTCATAGGCATAAATTTAGTTGAATTATGTAGTGCTCAATTATGGGAAGAAAACAAAGTATAACATCACATAGGTATGAAAGCACTCAAGTGAAGCCTTTATTGTAAATGCTAATGGAAAGTTAACAAAAAGGAAATCAATTTAAAAGAGAAAATACATAGGTCAAATGATGTTTATTTTGGCATGTGGTAATATAAATGACTTTGTCATTGTTGTTTAAGAGGTTTAATTTTAAGTATGTTATAATAGCTACAAGCAATTTAATCAGCTAAAGAAATGGTCATAACTTGTTTTTTATTTTATTTTAAGGGATAGTAATAAAATAAAATATAATATCATAAGGTAAAACAAACACTCACACATTAGAGTTAGATTAAACAGCAAACAGGAGGGAAAACAGTCCAAGAGAAGGCACCAGAATCAGACACCTACTTTTTTGCACACTGAGGAATTCCATACATCACTTGGCTGAAGCAGACCTGTGTATGCTGACCTTTTATTTTTCAATATCCCCAAGGAAAAGGTGAAGGTTCACTTTGAAGTCTTACCTTCTTTATATTCCTCACTTTAGCTGTATACTTTGGGAAATTCTTCTAATCCTGTATAAAATTTCCCTTGACTTCAAATGGTATCTTCCTTTAAAAATCTACAATTTCCCCCAAAGTGAAAAAAAGCTGCACGTAAGTGTATGTGTGTACACTTACGCAGTGAAAACAGCTAACATATACAAAACAACAGCATTATCTCTCATTGCATATAAAATTATCTTGTTTCTGCTAGAGTAAGAAGCAATAATGAAAAAGATCGGAGGAGAATTATAGCAAAGAACACGTGACCGATTGATTCTTTTAGGAACTGAAATAGCAACTGTACTTTGTCACACTGCCTGTTGACAATGATACAAAAGCATACATTCAGTTACTTTCCAAATGTGCGATTCTAAATAATGAATTGGAACACTTCGTTCTTCCTCTGATTTGAATGCCTGGTCTTTAATTCCAGTATGAAAACAAGTATTTCCCTATTTATCTATTTAATGCTGATGAAGAAATAATAAAGAACTTCAGGGAAACAATAAGTAGTGTGAGCATTTTTGTCTCTAGGCAACAGAAGAATTACAAGTGAGAGTCAATGAAGGTTTATGTAAATTCAAAGTATGCCAAACATCCTTAGCGCAAAACCCAGAACTTTTGCTCCTGCAAAAATAACTTCAACGAATACGTTTGGAGAATATAGACAGATTCTTAAAAATAAACTACAAAGCTGTCTTGAACTCTCTCTGAGAAGTTTCATTTAATGAATAATAATAACCTATTGCCATTTAACAGAACGGTTTCTTCCCTAATAAGAAGGGCATCACTGAGAATATCTAACAATGGCCTCTGCTGTGAGTGTTGATGGCTATTTGCAGTATGGTGAATCTTTGACTAGATTCTCCTTACTCTGTTATTAGCCAGCTTAGGACGGATTCTCTGAACAGTAACTGGCCCCCTGCAATCAGCTTATAACTCATGTAAGTAAAACCTTAAGTGGTACATCATCAACAAGCCTTCAATAAATCTGGTTGAGAGTAGACAGAGCAAATGTCAAGTTAATGTGCTTTGAAGGAATTACTATACCACTACTCTTGCAAGTTTGGTTTACATTAATCTCTAGATTTAACCAGCAATGTTTCTGATGTGCTTTCTGGCAATCTGCTGTAACTATGCTTAAGAAAAAGAAAACAGAATTCTCTAGAATATGAGTTCATAGGCCTTTGATAAAAGGTATGTATTGAGTAAGTCTTAACCCTGCATTATTATAAAGCAGCAGTGGTTGGTTGATACAGTGAAATAATAAAGAATGGAGAATGCTCAGGAGGTAGTTTACTTCAAATTCTTCCAAATGCATGGACATTTAAAAGGTGTCCCTGTGCTTGGAGGCTCTATGATTGAGACCCGAAAATGGTTTTTGTTCTTCTGTATGTGTATATGGGCACATGTGCATTGGAGTTGGATGGTAGGGTTCTTTTTTGTGGGTGGAGGGGGCTTTCTACAAAAGATTCATTTCTAGAACAGGCAAGGTTTTGGTACTTATTCTCACTATGCACAGGAGACTCTGTATTGATCTTTTGAAATTAGATTTAGCATCTTTTAGCACATGTCTTAGAGTTTGTAGATTAATATGTATATTAGTTCTGCAAGGGACACTTTTTTAATTCATTAAGACTATCCCCCTGAAGTCCTGTATACCTGAGAGTTCTGATTATAAAATATGTCCCTATAGCTCATCCTTCATTCTATATACGAATCCAACCTCACAAATTTGAAATTTCTTTCTCCCAAATGTATTAGCCTTCTTCTAGGAGAGTATAATTGCCCATGCAATTCTCAATTCTATTAGACTTATTAAAATTTAATTTTAAAGGTTCTCTAGTTTGGGCTGTCAAGATAGCTGTCAGTAAAATGCTTGCCATACAAACATGAGGACTTGACCTCAGGCCCTGGAGATTCCCCAGGATCCATGCAATGAAGTTTGGTGTGGTAGCATGCAAATTTAATCTCATTTCTCTGGAGTTAGAGGCAGCTGTTTCCCTGGAGATCACTGGCTAGCCAGGTGAGCATAATGAGCATCATGGGTGAGCATCAAGTAGCAATGAGATAATTTTGTCTTGAAAATATAAGGCAGAGGGTACTCGAGGAAGACCTCTGACCACCAAATATACATGTACATAGGTATATTTCTATCATACTCCCAAAACATCTCTACATCTTTTATCAACACATTGTATCAAGCTCAAAAGAAGTCTTGTCAAGTTTTCCATGAGGAAAATCTGTACAAAAAGATTGCTTATAGACAAGGGATGTGTGCTGTGGCCATCATTAGGGGAATTCATCTCAGTCTGGGGAACATAGGTAAAAGGGAAACCATTAGCCTTAGGCTGCTCTGTTACCAGGGTCCTATGTATACAAACTAGAACTTAACTTGGAAACATTTTCCATAACTACTAAAAATTAAAGTAAATAAAAGATTAAGCTTTAGCCAATCACAAACAGCAAATCGGCTGATTGATCATGTAACTAAAGATTTCTCATGGGATCATAGTCACATGAAGGAAATTCTTCATCTAATGATAACAAAACAAGAGCAACATATCACAGTAACCAGTCAGGTGACATTTCAAATTCAGGCTCAGGGTTAACCTGGAAACACTGATTTGTGTTTACAATGCATTGAGAGTGCTCGGTACTTCTTCCAGGTTTGAATGCCACGTGTTCGAGAATTCTTCCCTGCTCAAATAAGCTTTCTCAGGCACACTTTGTCTAAATGTTTTCTTTAAACTGTTCCTATATTCCTCCTACAGGTTGTTAAAACTTCTATTATAAACATTCCTAGAAATCTGTTTTTAAGTGCACGAAAGCTGGAAGCTCACAAAAATGATAAATAGGTCCTATTCATTGGGCAAAATACTTAGATTCATTCTAACTTTTTTCCACTTTTTTTTCACTTGCTTCTGAATTCTTTTTCCTTTGTTCTTTTCTCTTTCTCTCTCTCTCTTTCTTTCTCTTTTTCTTTTTCTCTCTCTTTCTCTTTCTCTGTTTCTTTCTTTCTTCCTTCCTTCCTCCCTTCCTTCCTTCTTTCCTTCCTTCCTTTCTTTTTTTCTTTCTTTCTTTTGTTCTTTTTTTAATTTTTATTAATCATTCCATTTGTTTACATTTCAAATGACATCCTACTTCCTAGTTACTCCCTCTACCTACCCGCCATTCCATGGTATCCCACTTCCTGGTTACCCCTCCGCAACTCCTCCATCCCATGATTGTTTCAGGATCACTTGCTTTAGCTGACCAGTGAATCCCTACCTTATTTTCAACTTTTTGTTTGTTTGTTTGGTTGGTTTTTTTTGTTTTGTTTTTTTGAGACAGGGTTTCTCTGTGTAGTTCTGGCTATCCTGGAACTCACTCTGTAAACCAGGCTGTCCTCGAACTCAGAAATCCACCTGCCTCTGTCTCCCAAGTGCTTGGATTAAAGGTGTGCGCCACCACTGCCTGGCTATTTTCAACATCTTGTAATTATACTTTTATGATTGGTCATTTGATTAGTTTTGAATTTTATCAGGGATGCTTTACTTTCTGGAAAACTGTTCATTTACTTATTTGCTATCATTTTTTGCACCCAGAACCTAAGCCAAGTCAGGACCTTGCTCATGGTAAACTAGCTTGACACCATTGATCTATAATCCAGCAATTGTTCCATGCCATTGTGATGCCATGGCATGCTGGTACTGGACACTAGTCTTCCTTCTAATTTAGTTAAGCATTCTTGTAGATCTTTCACAGATTGTACTATGTATCTCCGCAAGTGTACCAGATATTAGAAACATGCTATGGATCTGTAGTGTCCATTAGGACATAGTGTGAGGCAATGCCTCTGAAAAATAAAGACGTTTGCATCTATATTCCACTCACAAAAGATTCCAAATACATTATTTGTAACCTTCTCTGGATATCAGAATCCTCAAGTATCTATGTCATGTAAAAACAGTCCATAAATTCTTATTAATTATCACAGAGAACAAAATCTTCTCTCTGGATGGGTCAGGGTTCTTCACTCTCCATCTCTTCCTGACTTAAGGATATGAGCCTGAGATTCTAAACATTTGGAAACCAAAGATAACTTTTATGTCTACTAGGAGAGGGTTAATTCACAGCCTCTGTTACAGCCTTGGGAAATAGATATCACATGAGCATCTGTAAGAAGATGGCAGATTTAAAATTGTGCTAAGAATTAACATTTCATGTTTATGCCAGATGTCAGGTACACTGCTTTTCACTGAGCTGTCAAAAAGTAGAAAACTGAGAGAAAAGGTCAAAGCATCCAGAGGGATGTCAGCAGTGCTTCAAGATTGTAATGATGGAAAAAGTTGCTTTAAGTCTGCATCCATCACCACTTCACATGTCAATTCACATCAAGTAGAAACAGAACGAGCTTTCTTAATAGCTTTGTGGGATGCAATATGTTTGGCACTAGAGTTGAAAACACACCATGGTTACAGAATGCCTGCCAGGGTGGGTCCCCTCTTCTGAAGATCAATGATTATGGATGATTGATGGGCTGCTTTCCCTAGCAGCAAACACCAGCCTGTTGTTATTACTAGAACAGATGTAAATGTGATCCACACATAATTAATTGAATTTACAAAATGCCAGAAGTATATTAACTAGTCAAAACAACCTTTTAATTTTCTCCCCCAGATTTCATAATGATGTAATGAAGAAGCTACCCACAAACATATTAAGACATTTATAGCCAAGCTCATTCTGAACAAATTCAGGCAAATAAATCAACTTATGCTCACGCTCAGATGAAATAAGAAGGGCCTCCTTGCCTTCTCTTTCCCTCCCTCCTTTCGTCCCTCCATCTTTCATATTATTCCTTTATACTTTAATTTTCTTTTTTTCCATGAATTTATTTATTTATTCACTTTACATCCCAATTGCATTCTTTCTCTCACCCATCACATATCCTCTCCTTTATCCTCCCTTCCCCTTCTCCTCTCAGGAGGAGACTCCCCTCCCCAGTACCAACCCTCACTGGTGCATCAAGTCACTGTAGGTTATGGGCACATCCTCCCCCACTGAAGTAAAAGAAAACAGACAAGTTAGGAGAACTGTATCCAAAGGGAGGGAACAAAGTCAGGGACAGCCCCTGCTTGAGTAGTTGTAGGACCTGCATGCCCTAAGTCTGCTACATACATGTGTGGTGGCCTATATCCAGTCCATGTATACTCTTTTGTTGGTAGTTCAGTTTCTGGGATCCCCCGAAGGTCTAGGTAAGTTGGTTTTGTTGGTCTTCATGTGGAGTTCCTACCCCTTTCTGGTCTCTCAATTCTTTCCTCAACTCTTGCACAAGACTACCAAGCTCTCTTTAATGTTTATTTGAATGTCTCTTCATATGTTTCTGTCAGCTGCTTGATAGAGCCTCTCAGAGGACAGTTATGCTAGGTTCCTTTCTGCAAGCATAACATAATATCAAGCTATTAGTTTCAGAAAGTGGCTCTTGCTCATGGATGGATCACAAGTTGGTCTGTCATCGGTTGGCCATTCCCTCAGTCCCATATTTGTCCCTATACTTCTTGTAGGCAGGACAAAATTTGGCTTGAAGGCTATGCTTTAATTTTTATTTGTCATGTCTCAAAAAGAATTACAGCTTTAAATACGACTCATATGGAAGTAAGATATTTAGAATATTTAAAAAGAAAGTTATAAAAATTAGAAGATTCTACACAAAGTTGTACCACTAATTACTTTTAAAGGCACAGGACACTTTACGCTATATTTTTAAAATGAATTTTAAATGAATGCAGTTTATTTTCCAGCCAGGTCACCATTTCCTAATAAAAATTCCAAGTATGTCTGGCCTGCAAGAGTTTGTGAACAAAGCCTGTCTTCTCTTTGGAGAAGAGCTGCATCTATATTTCTATATTTCTTTCTTGGGGGTATGTCCTTGTCCAAGTAAAAGCTCAAAGAAATTAAAGATGTTTTTTTGCCCAGCATTTTTAGAACAGATTTTAGAAAAAAAAAGTTCATACTTTTTCTATTAAACCTCTCACTATTAACAAGAACGTACTGTGAAAATTGCTGTTAACTGGGACCACGTGGTCTCTTTGGATAGCACAGGATGGTGAAATAGTAAAAGCACTGAAGAAAACAGAGAGAGCTGCAGTGCACAGTCTTTACACCTTTACCGCCTATGCTGAATGCATCAACCTGCTGGCCAGAGTCCTGTTGCGAGGGATGTGCAGAACAAAGTGGTAACTGTGTGTAAAATGACAGGGGATTAGTGCTGCAAAGGACACATGAAAAGCTTGGAAAAAAGAAATTTTAAGTGAGTTTTATAAAAGTCACAAAGTGGGGCTCAAAACGGACAGTATCTGCAAGCATTATAATGATACTAGAGACACTGAGTATGTTAGAAATAATAAAAAAAAAAAGAGCGTAATTTGTGCCCCTATGCCTGCCAGTCTCTCTGTCTGATTCTGTTTCTTTCTCCATGTCTCTGTGTGTCTCTATTTCTATGTCTCTGTGTCCCTGTGTCTCTGTCTTTTTCTCTTGTGTGAGAAATATCTTTTAGTACTGGGGACTGAACCTAAAGTTCCTAGCATGATATGTGTTCACTCTAACAGATCTATATTCTCAGACTTCTTTTCAATTTTTCAGTTTAATTAAGAGGGTAATGAAGATGACCAGGCTGATCTTGAGCTCCTCTGTATATGCTCAGCTATATTTCAACTCACAGTCTTCTTGAATCAGCTTGCCAAGGAGCTAGTTACAAGTGTGAATGGAAGGAAAACTCACACCTTTCTTGACTACAGAAAATTTCCCACAAGACAAAACAACCCATTTGCTCACAGCTATAATAGATGAATTTCTGCTTAATTATTGTTTGTAATATATATATATATATATATATGTATATATATATATATATACATACATATATAATATATACATATATAATACAATATATTGTAAAATGATATATATTTGTTATATATAATTACACAAAATTGCATAGTATCTAAATATATAAATAATATTACATATATAATGTATTTATTTATTACCTGCCTTTAATATGCCATTTAACTTTCAACTCATCTTTCTCTGAATAAAATTTACAGCAAGCATCACAGTACAAGTGTTTATGCCTAATAAACCCCCAGTCTTTAAGATCTCACAACTTTGTTGTATTTAGCTGACTGACTTAGCCTCGCTATGGGGACATAAAACATTTGCTAAAGAAAAGTAATGATGTAAATTATGCTAGAAGGGGAGATGCTTAATTAGTTCGGAGAAGTATGTAAAGCAAATATGGAAAACTCCAGAAGGGTTGAGATGCTCCTGTCTGATAGTTCAGGCCTCCAGGATCCTATAATAAGCTACTTTAATTAGCCTTGTGGGGAATTATTTTATGTACTTTCAAACTTAATAAAATAATATTTTCAAGACCACAAACCATAAACTTAGATGTCTCTGAGACTGTGTTCCTTAATAACATTTAGTGAATGAGGCTTATAATTTTTGAAAAGTTGGAATTAATTAAATACCCATGAAAGAGAGACTTCTAAGTGCAGTGCAGAGGCTAGAGGCACCTTCTAACCCTGCTTTGTTTAATCCAATTTTTTTAAAAAACAGTTTTTACCAGTTGACCAACATACAGTTTCTTGCAATCTTTAAGGATATAGTTTACTTTATTTTACTTGGACAACTGTATGGGTGATTCTCCCAAAAGTCATAAGATGGTATGACAATGGCTAGAACTAGATTATCAGTGGGTTGTGAGTTGTTACATAGGGGCTGAACTTGAATCTCCTGCAGAAAAGCAAGTATTCTTAATCTCTGAGGCATATTTCTAGCTCAGAACTTTCTTCAAGACAATATTCAGCTGGCGATGCATGCTCAAAGAGTAGCTCTTTTAAATTCATTAAAGGGGCATGAATGGACACATGAATGGAGTAAGGAGAGGAGAAGATGAAGTAGATGAGAAGCTCGGTAATAAGAGAGAAAACGAGAGAGAAAGAGAGAGGGGGCATGGAGGCAGAAGTTCATGTGTCTCCACTAGTCAAAGATAGTTTATATAGCTAGATTGGGTAGTAGGTTACACTTCTGATTGAGCATTACCATACTTACAAAGCCCTTGATTAACATTTAAAAAAAATGTATGAAAGCCAAATGGAAAAGGGGGGGACACGGGATAGGGGTTTTCTGGGGAAGGGAAATGGGGAAAGGGATTGGCATCTGAAATGTAAATAAAATATCCAATAAAAAAAATAAATGCAAAGAAGATTGGCAATGTGGTTCACTTGGTAGATGCTTGCCTAACATTCAAAACCTCCAAGGTTTAATACTCCCTATGGCATAAATCTAACGTGGTGGTGTACAATTAAAACGCTAGGACTCAGAAACTGATAGTAGGGGGCTGAAAAGCTGAAAGTCACTGATAATCAGAATGTCTTGTAAGAAAAAAATATCCTTTTAAATCATTCTCAGATACATATCAAGAATAAGGTCAACCTAAGATGCCTAAAACTTTATCTTTTTTATTTTTAAAGAGAAATAAAAAATTAATTTAAAATGTAAATAAAGTATGTCTTTCATTTTATTTACTTACCTGAACCATCTGGACCCCAAAATAAAGATGGTGATTATTATCTATCTCTTGTGAATAAGCATAAAAACAGGGTAAAGAAATCTTGATTAAAATTGAGTCCAAAATTCACTTTATAATTTTTCTTTTCTTTTTTTTCTAGCTTATTTTTTATTTATTTATTTATCTATTTATTTGTGTGCATATGTATGTATTTTATGTATATGAATACCCTGTCACTGTCTTCAGACACACCAGAAGAGGGCATCAGGTCCCATTACAGATGGTTGTTAACCACCATGTGGTTACTGGGAATTGAACTCAGGACCTCTGGAAGAGCAGTCAATGCTCTTAACCACTGAGCCACCTCTCCAGCTCCTGATTTCTTAGTTTTAAAACTCATTATCATTTCAAATTTTAATGACACAATGGTCTTTTTAAATATAAACAGATGAAGATCAGTTTTGAAAGTCTATTCCCTAAAAGATTCCTCTGGTTTTTATTTTAGGTAGACTTTATCTCTTTAGATGCAAGCAACACAGATACAACGAGATTCAATTCCAAGTTATTCCCAAGTAAGTATCAATTTGGTGCCTATGACAATGAGAGGTTATTTAACTTCCAAGAAGTGAGCTAAGTTTCTGTGAGCATACACAGATGCAGTTCACGACTGGATACCTATCTTCTACTCTTCTCCTGGGCCCATGGAGCTATGCTGGGGAAATCACAGCTACATTGCTAGGCATACAAGCAACTTGGCTCTCCAGTGAAGCTGAGGTTAATGAAGAAAACACTCTGCTGAGCTGAGAACTGCTTGGCTTATAAAGAAATGAATATCCGTACTTTACGCAAAGTAATCCACTTTGCAATCTAAGTACAAAATGTCTACGAAATTTTACTCATTGAAATATTTTTACTCCTGTACATTCCCCCAAAACATTAAAATCATGTGACTGAAAGACAAAGTGTGGCTAGTTTGCCTTAAAGTGTACCTGGATCAAAATTCCCCAATCACAAGTCAATAAGGTAGATTTCTAGGAAAAGATACTGCACTCTGGGGTCTGACCTGGGGTCTGGGCCTGCAGAGAAGACCTGCTTTGAGCTTATCTTCCATACAGCTTTAGGAGGCGGCGACTGAAATTCACAGAACATTATGCCCAACACACAGGACAGGATGTGTATCCACAAACCTGCAGAGGACTTATTTATGTAAGTCCTGTCTACTTAAAAGCAGCAGTAGCTGGATATTTGTACTTGCATTTCAGCTCTACTTCCTCTGAGGGAGAGAACATCAGCAAACAGACTCAATATCCTCAACTCCTTAGCTCCTCGTTAGGGAACTATATCGATAATCGTGGCATATAGGTTAAGTTCAAACGAGGCCTCTTTAAAACTCTTACGTCTCCTTTTTCCCTGTTTCCCCTTCTTGAAGCAATCTGTCCAGGTGAAAGGATGTAAACCAAAGAAGGGAAGCCAAGGTCAGAGACACTGGATTTGAGTGGCTCTGAGCCAGATGTACAATTCAATTTAAGCTAATGCATTTTCAGGTTTCCTTATTCACCCAGGCTCTCTAGACTTGATTAGAACAGGAAGATCAAACTAGCAAAGAGACTCAGTGGTAAAAGATGCTAGACTCCAAGTCTGCCATGTAGAATTTGATGGACAATTTGAGTTAAATTATCAAGGGGAGTCTAATCTCTAAGACAACATAATAGAAAAAAATCCCAAAAGTTGTCTCATCTCTACACATGTGCTATGAATCTCTGTCTCTTTCTCGTTATCTCTCTCTGCTGTCTTTTACACACACACACACACACACACACACACACACACACACACACACACACA
>JANHMN010000008.1:38597424-38617402 GCA_030674055.1 Rhabdomys pumilio
GGAGAGGAAATATGGCTGTATAGAATAATGTCATTAAAAATTGGGCACAAAATTTTCAAGCAAGAAAACTTCATGAAGGAGTAGAAGACAATATAATCAATCCTGTTCATGGATTCACATGAAACATTTTTAATTTCATGCTTTTGCCATATGAAAAATATATTGGGATTGTGTTATATTTGCATATTTGTAAATGAGGCAGAGGTAATTTTTTTTTTTATATATTTGGCTCCGTTTTAAATCCTCACAGTGATTTACTAAGGATAGATTATGACCTGTTTATAAGGAAACAAAAAATATAGAAGTTAGCCAACTGCTCCAAATTCCAGAATTAGAACCTAATACAATTTATTAGTCTAGTTCTAGCTTAGATTATGGCTTCAATATACCGTGTGTGTGTGTGTGTGTGTGTGTGTGTGTGTGTGTGTGTAAGATGGTACTTAAGAATATTTTAGTTAGGCCCAAGGATCCATCAAAACTATTTGTATAATGTCAAAATAGTGAAATTTGTAATAAACAATATCAAAAACAAATTCAAACCTTGTAATTTATATATGCATAAGAAAAATTTCTATATTTATATTTGAAAAAGTATTACTTTTACAACTGAAGCTGAAATCTTGCTGCTGCGTGACTTTGTTTAAATTCCATAACCACCTTGAGCCCTCAGCTTGCTAATGTTAAAAGACAGCACTACTAATTTTTTAAAAAATAAACTTAGTAACACCTTGAATATTAGCACTCTTACAGTCATTTCTGGGCTACTTAATTACAAACTGAAGCACACTGTCCCTCCAGATGGACCCAGTATTCTGAGAATATGGGAAGTCCTGGTGGTCTTTCAATTTCCTGCAAAATGAACCCACTAGTTTACAAATGGGAATTGGTTCCGAATATTTTGATCTCAATAACAAGTAAATTGAACATATCACAAGGTTTTTTTTTTGGTCAGAATGTTTTTAGGTTTTTCTCTGTGTATTATCAAGCATTTTCAGGTACAAAAGTAAAATGTTTTCAGATATATAACAAGGTTCACATACCCAGTTATTTGTGGGATATATCTGTAAATCGATGAAAATAAAATGGAAGAATGGACCGAGTGATAGATAAAGAGATGAAAGGATAGAAAGAAAGACAAGAGGAAGGCTGGCTTACTCAATGGATATTTTTAATTCATAGCTTTACAGCTAAGCAAGTTATAAACACACAGTATTTGATATCCAACTATACAATAATGTGCAATGATGGGCCTATCAACCATTTCTCTACAGACATAAAAAGCTTTTTAGTCATTCATATGATTCTATAGTAGGTTTATATGTCAACTGATTCAAAATGTATGTGTATGGATGCCATTATGGGCCAGTTAAGATTTTTGAAATTCAGTAGATTAACGGTCATTCAGTATTGACATAAATTAAGAAAAATGTGTATATTAATCTGATATGCTATCCATTCATTTTATAGATCTAGTCTCTACATCTTTGCCTTGATATGTTTATCTACCACTTGGCAAGAAGCAACAGCTTAGAGATAATATTCTGTAGCTTAAATGACAGATTCTTAATAACCCATCGTTTCAGTTTTGATGAGGTCAGTTATACTATGATGCAATTATTGGGTATTCTTCCTTGGTTTCTGCTGTGATGCAAATAGAAGATATAAGATTTGAAGAAAATCCAGCCCCTGCATCCTGCTTAGGGATGAAGAAAACTGTTGATTTTCAAATAGCTTTTTTTTTTAAATCTAAAATTTGAAAAGAGCTGCAATTTAATTTAATTTGAACTGAAGTTTAGGAAAACTGAGTTCCTAAAACAAGGAAATGAGTTCCTATGATTTCAAATAAAAGTATTTGGGGAAATGGTTTAGAATCATGCATCACTCCACACTAGCTAGTGGGGTCTTTCTGTCTTGCTAATGTCTCCACTAACTTGACAAGTTGATATATGGAAATGGAAATTTCTCTTTGGTGCCATCTAAGCTACCTGAGATGGCTTTTATGTTTTGGCCCATTCATCTTGGGAGAAAAAAAAAAAAAAGAAAACGGTGTAGCTCCATGGGGTGTAAATCCCACACCATCTGGCTGAGCAGCTTCAGTTCTCGCCTTGGTCACACCAACACTTTACACAGCAATTTTTAGCACGCAGTTGCTTCAACCTCTATTACCTGCTGCTTGACACTCACACCCTCCCTGTCACATCCCAAAGGCTATGTTGTTGGAAGCGGATGACACTGTACAGAACTGAATGTTCAAATGCCTGCATGTAGCAGAGACATGGCAAGGTGCAACAGAGACTAGCTTGCTAAGAAAACACTAGGGCAGACTCTGAGTCTTTTATTCATGCAGAGTAAGTTTTGGCAGCAATCATTGGGCAAAACCAACCCTTTATTTTTTTTTTAAATTGGATATACTACTTATTTGCATTTCAGATGTTCCTTTCCCCATTTCCTTCACATACCCCCACCAGGAACTCCCTACCCTTTCCCTCCTCCACTGCTTCTATGAGGGTGTGCCCCACTCATCTGCCCACCCACTCCCCTTTCGACCCTCAAATTCCCCCACACTATGGCATCCCACCTTCATGGGACCAAGGACCCCCCACCAATGTTTGACAAAGCCATCCTCCACTGCATATACAGCTGGAGCCGTGGGTCCCTCCATGCTTGTTCCCAGTTTAGACACTGGGAGGTCTGGTTGGTTGGTATTGTTGCTCTTCCCATGGGGCTGCAAGCCCCTTCAACTCTTTCAGTCTTCTAGCTACCTTCTCCACTGGGGACCCCATGATCAGTTCAAACACAAACACTGTTGTGGAGGCCAGGAAGGGCATGCTGACGAGAGCCTGATATGCCTGTCTCCTGAGAGGCTTTGCCAGAATCTGATATATACAAAGGTGGATGCTCGCAGCTAACCAAAACCAACTCTTTATTAAAATATGTGCATGGAATAATTTGATTAGCCTGCACATTTATGTTTAATTAATATTTTATTGTTAGAAGCCTAGACACTAGTCCTGTGGCCTTATTTACAGCAGGATGATATTTCTCATAAATTTGTGTTCCTAATGATTTTACAATAGCCAGCATCTGCATTGAAATTGCACTCATCTCAGTATTTCACATTATTGGAAACTAGATTAATGATTACTCCACAAGAAATCTATGTTGAATATCTTATTTCTGGTTTATCATCTTGCTTTTCTTGTAACTTAGGACATTACTTCCCCTTTCTTCAGAAAGATTCTGAATTGTTCTGCAAAATGTCAGTGGACTAAAATGACAGAAGGCATGACAGACTAAAGGAAAGAATAAGAAATTTCTCATATAATAACAATTTCTGTGGTCAACAGATGTATGGAAATCCATGATGAATTTGCAATTTCTCTCCAACCATGGCAGAAAATTACTTTAATGGCATTAGATAAATGGATGACTGTTCTCAATCAAGGCCACTTAGGGTGAAGTATGGAAAAGTCACTAATTATTTCAACTCTGTTAGTTCATCTCCCCAACTCTATTTTGTTATAACACTTTTGATATACTCAAATAAACAAAAAGTTAGGAATTTATTTCATGTAAGTGAGAAAAAAGTTCTGGTACTGTTAGGCTATTCTTTTAAAAATTATTTTATTCTTTTACATTTCAAATGATATCCCCCTTCCTGGTTACCCCTCCACAGGGCATCAAGCCTCCCTCCCCTCCCATTGATGTCAGATAAAGCCATTCTCTGCTAACTATGTATCTGGAATCATGGCTTCCTCCATGTATACTCTTTGGTTGGTGGTTTAGTCCCTGGGAGCTCTGGGTGGTCCAGTTAGTTGGTATTGTTCTTGTTATGGGGTTGGAATTCCTTTCAGCTCCTTAGCTCTTCCATTGGGTTTCCTGGACTCAGTCCGATTGTTGGCTGTATTGTATCTGCATCTGTATTGTTCTGCTGCTGGTAGAATCTCTTAGGGTTCATGCTAGAAAACAGTATATCCCTGACCTGCATCTCTAACCCAAACGACAGGTTTCAATAGAATTTCTATGTAGCCAATAATATAAAGAGAAATAGAACCAAGGAAAGAACTATGATAAAAAAAAAACAAACAAACATGAAGAGTAATTGTTAACTATCACTAAATAGCAGCTCTCTTACTGATCATAATGCTGACTTTAGAAATATATAAGCCAAAAGCAATAGTAAACAAACAGACAAACAAGGCCCTTTAGCATCAGGTCTGATGGTATAACCCCAAAATTACAAAATGAGCAATGGTTATAAAATAATAAACTTTCTACCTCCTCAAGGATTCTCTGTAAAAGATTGGAGATAGCACCGTGAGTGTTCTTTCGGGTACATGATATCTATCTATAAGGAAAGGATGTCTGAAGCATATAATCCAGTGTTTCCTTATCCTATTAATTTCTACCTCATTGTGATAAACAGAAGAGAATATGTTCATGGAGATTTGAGATATTCATAAATTTTGTAGAGTAAAACACTAAATTAATGATTTGCATCCATGCCCATTGGTATCAAAAAATGTAACTCTTCATTCATTTTTATTGATTATTAGACATAAAGCAAACTTATGTTAGACACCATGTTTGCTTTCAGATCACACACGGGGGATTAGGTGTCATGTATTAAAATCACAATCCCTTTTATTTCTTGGACTTTGCGATCATTATTAAAAGGCCAGCTATATCAGTTCAGCCTTAGGACTTAGACACAAGTTTTATGAGACAATAAAAATATACAAATCGGTTAGAGACCTGGAAGGCCACAAAACAATGAAATAAATCAGAATGAATAGTACCTGGAAGACATTGCTTCAGGCTCAAATGTGAGGTGGGTGGTAGGGTGATCTCTCAATGGACACGTAATATTTTGCCTGGATGAGCTAAATGCATTGTAGTGAAGGCCAAGCCAAGGAGCCAGGCAAGGAAGCAGCCTGAAGGGCAGAATGAGATAAACAGGTAAAGCAAAAGAATTCTGATAAATGCAACAGTGAAGATCCTGTTGCTGAATGGTCAATGGTAGTGTCATCTTATCAGAAAAACGTCTTCAAACACAACATTCAGCCTCACTGGATCAGAATCTGCATTATTTCAAGATTCAGCTTAATTAATTTGCAATTAAAGTGTCAACCTCAGATGCTATGTGCTAGAGCACATCTGAACACAGCCTTTGCAACATTACTTAGTGCTGGTCTCTATGTGATTCTGCAAAGGACGGGGCATACAAATTAAAACAAACCATTAACTCTTTTGTCTCCTATTTTGAAAGGGTAAAGGTTAAAAGTTGAAGATCAGAAGAGGAGAATGAAAGGGGTTGATGCAGGAATGAAAAGTAGAGGAGAGGTCGTGGGAAATGATAATCAACACTAAGGAAGTTTTGTAATTCAAGTGAAACTTACTGCTGTAGAAGCATCAGTATGTGTGTCTTTGTGTGTGTGTGTGTGTGTGCGTGTGTGTAATTTAAATATAGTTGACATATAATAGGAAAGAAAGCAGTTCAACTAGACATCAATGCTACCAAATTAAAACCCCAGTATCAGTAGTCAGTTTTCCCTTTTTGAGTCATTGTCCAATGAGGATCTATATAATTCCGACAAATGACAGGCTACCATCAATGCTACTGGTTACCCTCTACAATCTGCCAATAAGACCATATTGCTGAAGAGATTGCATACTTATGACACTGAATGAAAGGAAATATAGCTGGTTTTGTTTTTAACACTTATTTATTTTATGTATGTGAGTACACTGTCACTGTCTTTAGAGACACCAGAAGAGGGCATCAGATCAGATGATGGATGGATGTGAGCCACCATGTCATTGCTGTGAATTGAACTCAGAAACTCTGGAAGAGTAGACAATGCTCTTAACCTCTAAGCCAAATCCACAGCCCCAGAAATATAGATGGTACTCATCTAGAAGTGTCACCTGTACTGGCCAGCACTGATAGTGCTAGAAGGTTCTACACAAGCACTAGAGGAGAAAAACAATCAAGAAATTCACCCATCTTTGAACTCTGTAAACAATAACTACCTGTCTGCAAGCTATGCCCACTAATATAATAGTGAGGCCAATGTTAAGGGAGTAACTAACTACATTTTTAAATTAGAGTTAAACTCTATTCTGTGAGATTGAACTTATATTTTACATTGTTAATGATACCAAGAACATAAAACTTAAATTGGTCATTTGTCCAGGGGAAACCCTATTACTATTATTCTGGTAAATAAACTTAGTGATAAAGTAACTTCTAATTTATTTGCTACAACCATAGATTAGTGTATTGCCCCAGATTTAAAATATCAGAAGCCCTTGGATTGGGATGGTTTGACAGACCACTCTGTGACTTTTCTTTGAAAAAAATGGTTAAAAGAGGCTTCAGTTTTACTTCTTTATAGCCTGAAAAAAGCCTCCATGGTCCAACTCTTATTTAGTCTTTGAAAATCCCTACACTGAATTCACATATAAGCTGGTGGGAAGGTTTTCTGATAAGGTCATGAAGCCACATGAATCATTTCTGGCTAACATTTCATTGACACCATCACTACAAATGTGCTAGACTTCATCTTAGACCAAGACTAATCCTTATCTTCTATATAACTAAGGAAATCCATTTGCAGATAATGCCTGTAAACCATTTCACATAATCTTTAATATCTAAGGGAAACTCAATAATGGGCATTGGAACTAATATTTTCATGATAATTACTTGTTTTTCATGCTTACTTCATTAGGTCCTTAAAGGAAATAGAAGAGTTGAATCAAATATGATAGGATCTTCCTTCACCAAAACTAATGCTTGGAAGTATTTTTTTAAAAAAAACAGAGAAAGAACCAAGAAGAAATGAAGTAATCTAAAGTGAGCAAATATATTGCAAAGGAGTCAAGAAGAGAACAATTCTATGTCCTGAGAGGATTGTGGGGATTTCAGAGATGAAAACCTCACCGATTCCAGCAAGGACCATGAGCACTCTGAAATTCTTCCAATGCTTGCACTACTAAGACCTTCAGCTTCTCTGATATCTGGCCCACACCCTATACATAACTAATGTTCCTCAGTCATCTCAATGCAGATGAAACAGGTTTGAGTCCAGTTGATGTAGATAGAGCTCCTTCAAGAAAATCTCTAAGTACCTCTACCTGCCTGATTGGTGCTTAGGACATTTGTTAAATACTATACCTTGGGAAATAAAGCAGTGGATGTTTTTTTTTAAAGCATTTTAAATATTTTAATCTAGAAAAATGTTTCAATTCTGGAATATGTTCCTGTGTTCAGTAGATACTTTGTTTCCTAATATAAGCTCCCTAAAGCAACTGTGGTTCTACCCTCTGTATGCAAACAACATAAATTCTGTCTTCAGCCTATACTCCAGTAAAATATAAACCAAACCCATGTGTCAGGATAGTGAATATGAATTATGTCTCAGCACTAAGGAGATCTAGATCACCGAGAAGCACATCCTTTCCATGTAAATCTGACTGGCTCTGGCCATCTCCATGAATGATAAAGCTCTGAGTAAGGCATGATTCTGTTTATTTTAATCACTTACTGATACTCCACGGATCTTAAGAGGTAATGTGTCTGATCTGAAGAGATTTCTTTTCTTCTTCACCTACAATCTCACCAGACTTTCACAATTATTTCATCCATGTGCGTTATTACCAGACAGGACTGTATGACACCTCCCATGGCTGAAATAAATCAAGATGATCTGAGGTAGAATCTCAGCCCTTAGCCCACAGTTGTTGTCTCTTGTGTTCCAGTTCAGCCAAGAGAACCTAAAGCTGGTCTTCCAGCTTCTTAGTATGAATTTCAGAAATAAACATGGAGGGTGGAGTGCAGGTCTTGCGTTGGAACTGCACACACATGATAAGCAGAATAGTCTGTAGTACTCACCACCGGAGTGTGGTGGGGGTCCACAGAGAAGTACCACCCCCTGGCCTTCACGGACTGACACTGTGCTCCTCGTTCTGGTCTTAAAATTTTCAAGATCTAATTAAAAAAGAAAGGAAGAAGGACATTTCAGAAGGAAAGCAATATATTCTCTTTATTTGGAGGCCAACGTTCAAATCTTTTTCTTTCAAGGAACTTCAAGGGAATGTTTGCATTCAGGAAGAAAGCAGGATTTGATTTCTTTATTAGGCCTTCTAGGAAATCAGCTGTATTAATACAAATAAATATACACACATGCATCCCATGTTGCTGTAACAGGATTGCAATTGTATGGGACATCTAAAGTGGCAAAGCCTATGTAAGAATAAAATAACCACGTCATAGGATTCAGTGAAATAAATGAAAAACACAAATAAATATGATGTTCACCTGAGCCCAAGTAATTCACCACATCCCAAAGAAAGTGAATCCCACTGCTTGACCACCCACTCCCAAACTCCTATTCTAAACTACCTGATTATAAGCAGCCAGTGCAAATGTTATTCTCTACCTATAATTATTTTTTAAAGAACTATTTGAAAATACAGAATTTGTAGGTACCACTCTGATTCATGTTTATGGAAGGTACTCATCACTGGAAATAAAGTAAGTAAAATTCACAGGACAACAACAAATTAAATGAATATATTTAATTTTACTTATAGCCACAAAAAATACTAATTATTTTAATCACTGAAAGGATGATTTACAAACATTTGATAATTTTAAAAACTCAATTAAGGGCAAATGCTATTTTTATTATTATCAATGATTTTTAGGAAAAGCACAATTTCTTGCAATAACACTCAAGATAACACATATATATTTGGACTTCCTAGCTTGACTGACCACAGAGGGAAAGTCTGAAGTCTATACACATTGTAACACTTTATCCATGATCCAAGCAAATATTCCAATACAGTCATTGGCCCACTTAAAATACAAATATTAAGTCTATGTATGAAATAGAATAAAGATTTGGTACTTTAAATTGAAACAAAAATATTTTTGAATTAAGTTTACCATCAACATATGTAATATTATACTACATATACTCATACACACAGTCTCTCTCTCTCTCTCTCTCTCTCTCTCTCTCTCTCTCTCTCTCTCTCACACACACACACACACTCTCACAGGCACACATACAGGCACACACAGGCACACACAGACACATACACACTTTTTAGTACTTAAACATTGTTACAGAATGTTTATGTTACAATATAACTTGGAATAGAGCATATCTTCAAAATAATAATTAGAAATTTTCCTTTGAAACACATAAAGAGACAAGAACTTATTTTCAAATTGATAAATACCTTGATCTAAAGACATTTAGAAATATTCATAGCACCATAAATCAGTACAGCAGGTAACTGAATTCTTATATTCAAGACTTTATCTGTTATTGAGAAGTAGTATTTATCTTAGAGTGGAAGATTTTGCCAAAGTTAACAGGTGCAACCAGAAAAGAAGGGACTGTGAGGACTCATTTTAGCTACAATCTACTTTACAGAAATGTATGATATTACATTTATGTCCACTACAAATGCAGTACATAATATACAGTACTACACCATGGTGTAGTACTTAAAGCTGCAGCAAATACAAATTATTCTCAAAACATTAAAACTCCTGTAGTGTAATTGAGCAGTAACTGGAATGCTGAACCATTTAAATATTATATGTTAAATAAAAAGGAAATCTACTTATAAAGAAGTAATTTTTAAAGACGTTTCTTTAAAGAGCTAAGTAGTTATCATTATTGTTCCGTTACTACACAGTCCTTGTTTTCTTTATAATTTTCTACATAATTTTACACCTTGAAGATTTTTAACATTTCAATTTTATTTATTAGTAGTAATCATGTCTAGGTAGATATATGGATGTCAGGGAACTACTTTTCTGTTTGGTTTTCTCTACCCATTTTGGGATCGAACTCAGACCAAATATCCCTTCACCTGAGAGACCCAATGCAGATGCTCAGACTTGCAAGGCAAGTGACTTTATCAGTTGAACCTTCAAACCAGCTCAAGCGAGGAGCTTTTTAGTCACTGATTTCAGTCATCAAGCCAGGCCAGAAGTATGAATAAACAAGAAAACATGAAGGAAAGAAAGAAAGCACTTTCTCTTCACAGGTAAAAATATCTTTTGCTTACATTCAAATACTGTTTGGTCCAGATTGTCCTAGAATATATCAATAGACTCTACTATCCGGAGGATTAAGGAGGCATTGCCTTGATTGTTGATATGGCTAATTCATGGGGCATTAGAACCAGTCCTAGCATAGAAAAGTAAATCCATCAACTCCAATGTACCGGAGCAACAGTGACAGAAAACTTTTGTGACTAGTAGATGTTTCCCATAAGTCAGAATCTCTTTAGCATGTCTTAAATTTCCCACCTATCATTACTACCAGGGATTTGTATTTCAATATGTTGGTATTTAACAATCACTTAAACATACCAAATTAAGATACCTAATAATTTCACTATCTGAACCTCAAATATATTAAATATAATTTTATGGTTTCCTATGAACATGTATAATATTCAATCCAAGTTAAATTATCTCAAGATTATTCTAAAGTCTTACTAAAGACTTTATGAAAGTGCCTATAAAATAAAGCATGTGACAAGAGGGCATGGGAGATAGTTCAGAGGTTAAGAGGACATTAGTTTCAGAACCCAGCACCCAGCCAGCAAAATATATTCCTCTTTAACTCCAGTTCCAGAGGATCTGAACCCTATTCTCACCTCTGCCAGCAATGCATTTACATGATGCCCATAAATACACACAGAGCACCCACACTCATAAACAATAAAATAACTATTATTTAAATGTGTCAAGAATTCACTGTGCACCACAGATATTTATGTATGGACAGTTAAATCAATGTGTGTCAGATGCATCAGAGAGCAGAACACAGCTGGGTGGGTGCAGGGGGTAAATGCTGACAGGTATGTAGTAATATACTGGTTTTAATTTGCATCACCTTAAAGGCTAATGATTATATTATCTTCATGTGCTTATATTTCACCCATAGATTATCTCTATTGAAGTATCAGTTGATATCTATTTTCTGATTGCATATTTTTTTTTTTTTTTTTACTATTCCGTCTGAGAGGTCTTTTTTATTCTAGACATGTTTTCTTTCTTAAAGACATGGTTTGTACATATTTCTTAAGACTGACCAAAAGCATGAATGCATGGAAACATGAGTGTCATGAATTAATAAAAATAAAAGAAAAGAGAATAAAAAAGAAAAAACAGAAAGAGAGAGAAGAAAGAAAAAAAGAAAGGGAGAGGGGAGGGAGGGAGGGAAGGAGGGAGAAAGGAAGGAAGGAAGGAAAGAAGGAAGGAAGGAAAGAAGGAAGGAAGGAAGGAAAAAAAGAAAATCAGACATGACTAATCTTAGGTATGTCAGAGATTTATTGTAGATAGGATTGGATTGAGAACATCCGCAGCAGCACCAGGAAGGCTCCAGATTAAAATTGACTGGCCAACTGAGCTGGGCCATGTGAGGAGAAGGGGGAGTGGAGAAGGGAAAGGAAGATAGAGAAACCTGGAGTGGCAGCCAAGAGGCCAGGAGGCCAAAAGGTCAAAAGAGGCAGTAGCCAAAATGGCTCAGGTTATATAGGGAATAGTACTCAGTGAAAGGCAGATTAGCCCATCCTTGGGCTAAAAAAATTCACTATAGGCAGTGAGGTATGGGAGCCAGGAAGACCCTGTAACCGGATGGGTTTGAGGGATACTGGTAGAACTTGCTACCAGTATAGCAAGAAGGACATGAAGTGATACCCAACAGTGACATGAGGTGTTGAGAAGGGTCCTGAGAAGCAGTTCTCAGCCTTCCATTTGCCTTTACCATAAAGTTTCCAAGACACAATTCTTGGTTTTGACACTAGCCACCCCAAAGTATATTAACTTGGAGATTGCCTGAGTAAATGGGACTCTTTCTGCCCATCCATAGGCTGCAAAGCTAAAGGTGTCCATTGCAGCACCTGGCATGCAAAGAACTACCTTTGGAAATAACCACAGCTCTGCATTAGCCTCTGGCCCTCAACCACTCCCAGCTCAATACCAGTTAAGTAGGAAGAAGCATTTCCTGTTCCAATTGCCTAACCTTCCCAACTTGCAGGCTCCAACACTGAAGCACTAGGTTAGTTTGTGGCTTTTACAATAATTATGTCTTTTAACTTTGTCCTTTGCATTTAACTATTGTTCCTTTTACTATATTATTTTTATTTCATTTTAGAGAGGAAATCAAGGGATTTCTCAGTTTTACTTGATTTTGCTTACATGAATTTTACATCTATCTCTTTAATATCTCTAGCTACTTTTTATCTTTCTAACATTCTTCTCTTGGCTGATATCTCTTTCTCTTTTTATTAAACATATGCTTTTATTACCTTTTTCTATTTCCCTGACCATTCTTTTATTTCACTCAGTTATTACTTATACTTTCATATTATGTAGAGTTAGAAAGATATGAAGCACTTTAGCCCGCATGGACTGAAACTCAATGTTGTACTGCTTCTGTAATTTAAGTTCCGAGCTACAGAACATCAGACAGTAGCAAACTCCATGGACTTCTCCAAGCATATAACACTAAGCAGCACACACGCTGCTATAGAATGGTCTCCTTGTACTCATCTTCAAACCTAACTTCAGACAGATCTTTCTTAACATCAATGAATCTACTCTCATTCTATCCACTTTGTCCTTTTTATATTTTGTATCTACCCTTCTGTGGACTCTACCAGGTTAATGGCCACGAACACTAATTTTCATTTTCTTCATTGCATATCTGTTGATATTATGCAGGTAACCTATGGATCTTTGAAATAAATGGACTTTGTATCTACCATCATATTTCCCTTGGTCTGTTGGTGACAAGTCTCCTGGTCAAAATTAGGTACCAGAGGCCAACACTGAGGATCTCCTGAAATTTTAGTAATGGAACTCAGTTAAAAACAACAAGAACAAAAACAAAAAAACTGGACAATAAGAATATGGGAGTCTTGGATCAGACCTGCCAATGTTCAGGTCTTTCTGACTAGACACACATTAACTTATCACATATATTTTGCATCCTTCAGTGGGAAAACACCTAATCTCTGAACTTTACACGAGTTTTGAGAGAGGATACTTGGTATCTCAGATATGGAAGCTTTATGCAAGACAAGCACGGTTATACAACTGTATGATTGAATCTGGGCCTCTCATAAGAGACTCCATAATTTACTAGTTTCAAAATTATGGCTCATTCATTTCTTCTTTCCACCACATGTTTGCCTGCTAATTTTTTCCTTGTAATAAGGGTTGAGCTTTGTTGATCAGTCTTGCCTTGAACATATAGGACTTAGGAGAACCTTGAGTCTCACAATCCTAAGTAGCTGAAATTAGACACATATCCCACATGCCTACCCATCTTTCACAGTTTTTATTCATGTACAAGTTTCACACTTTAAAATCGAAGCAAACTTTGTTTCTGCTTTGGGATCTAATGGTTTTAACCAGAGCTGTCTGTGTAGGCAGGGTTGTGGAATTAGAAAGACATGGAAGTGGAATGGGGACTTGGTAAGACTTTGAGGTTGATGGTAGGAGACGAACAGAGTAAGACATGGAATGAATATGACCAAAGTTATTACATAAACATATTGTCAAAAGATAACATATTTTAATAAGAAAATGTTAAAGTTAAAAAAAATAAAAATGTAACTCATACCCCAAAGACATACATGGTATGTATACACTAATATATGGATATTAGCCAAAAAAGTACAGAATACCCAGGATACAATCCACGGAATTCATGAAGATTGATTCCTCAATCCCACTTGAGAGGGAGAAGAAAGCAATCATAGGAGGGGGGATGGAGGAAGGAACCTAAGCGGGAAAGGGGACAGGAAGGGGAAGAGTGGACTGTGATCAGGTATTGGGTAGGGGTCACAGTACTGAAACCCTGAGGGCTATCAGAAAGAATGGAAATAGACAACCTTTGGAGGAAGGAGGTGGGGGGACCCTCTAGAATATACCAAAGACCTGGTATATTCTAGAGAGACTCTCAGGATTCAAAGGAAGAGACCTTAGATGAAATGCCCTACAGTGGGGATAGGGAACTTTTAGGGTCCACCTCCAGTAGAAGACAGGGCATCAAATGGAAGGATGGGATTGCCATCTCAGAGTCAAAAACTCTGACTCAAAACTGTTCTTGTCTGAAAGAACTGCAGGGACAAAACAGGAGAAGAGCCTGAGGAAAAAGAGGTCCAGTGGCAGGCTCAATTTGGGATCTATCTAGAAGGGAGGTCCCAAGGCCTGTCACTATTACTGAAGCTATGGAGCACTCACAAAATGGTAGCTATCAATACTGTCCCCTGAAAGACCCAACAAAGAGCTGAAAGAGTCAGATGCAGATATTTGCACCCAACCAATGGACAGAAGCTGCTGACTCCTGTGGTTGAATTAGGGAAAAGCTGGAAGTAGCTGAGAAGGGTCATCCTATAAGAAGACCAGCATTCTCAACTAACTTGGACCCCCAAGATCTCTCAGACACTGAGCCACCAGCCAGTCAGCATACACCTGCTGATATGAGGCCTCTAACACATATACATCAGAGCATTTCCAGGTCTGCACACAGTCAGAGAAGATGAACTTAACCCTGGAGAGATTTGAGACCCCAGGAAGTGAGGAGGTCTGGTGGGGAGGGGATGGGGACATCCTCTTTGAGACAGGGAGGGGAAGTAGGTATGAGATGTGGAACAATCAGAGGGTGGACCAGGAGGGGAATAAAGTCTGGACTATTACAAAAAAGAATAAAGAATAAATAAAAATTAATAAAATAAAAATGAGTAGAACAACCACTCTAGTGACTCTCAAGCCTAAATTCTTAAACACTCTCCAACCTCAGACAAATGGCCATTTCTTTGTCTTCTTTTACTATGCAATTGAGTTTGAATACAAGTGTGTATACTCTGATGTTACACAAACCTAAATACAACTATTTTTCTAATGTTCACGAGCTTTCTCACGTGTAACTTTTAGATACATAGAAACTCATCTATAAAATGAATATAATATCAGCAAGTATATTCCATAAAGAAAACTATGTCTTATGCAAATTATTTAAAATAGTTCCTGGTACATAAATGTTCAGTAACTGAATGCCACTATTCTTTTCTTTACATTCGGCCTGAAACTTTGCCAATCATGAAGTTTCTTCTTCTGTGTCTGCACTAGTGATGTGTCCAGTAAATTTTTAAATCAACTTATATTCCTGTATGTCCTGCAGATATTTGGGAGAAAACCACTTGCCATATTTTACTTGACACTGTATCTTCCTCTTTCACAGTGTCTTTGGCTTCTGCTGTTCAGGTATCCGCCTAGCCCATTTTTCTCTTTTGCCTGTTTTCTTACAATATCACCATAGTTCATGTTCATTGTCCTATAAAACACAGCCATTCCCTTTCTCTCCAAACTTTTTACTAACCATGTAAGTTCTTTTGTTAAATCTCTTTCTGTATAAATTCATGTTGCAAGCATTATACACCTATGAGTGTTTGGTGTGTGTGTGTGTGTGTGTGTGTGCATGTGTGTGTGTGTCTGTGTGTGTGTGTGTGTGTGTCTGTGTGTGTGTGTGTCTGTGTGTGCGCATGCAGCATTCTTTATTACCTTTAGTGTCACCAGCATCACAAGTATATAGTTCTTCAGCACTGATAAAAATGAGCATATGATAGAATTGATGCATGGGTGGATTTGTGGAGCATTAATACAGACATTTTCTGAAATTCATCTCCTTTGAATTCTCTAAAAGCCCTCTTACAAGTGTACCAAAGTGCCACAAAAGTGATGGAACCAAGGCTTATATGCTCTTCCACTGATAAGAATTCCTATTTTTATCTTTATATCTCAGGCATAATGATTACATCTAAGCTTTATCTAGTCTCCCTTCCTGTGACCTCTCACTTCTTAGTCAATCCATCCTCTACCCATAGCATTGCTTTTACGGTTCTTCATACAAAGAGGCCACAATTTTAAATAAGTCCTAAAATATTAAAATTGAATCCTTAATGCCTTGATGTTAACAATTTACATTCCCTGTTCTTATTCATTGCTTCAACAGATGTCTTGGTATACCCAGGCATAAACATATGTCTGTGTTCTAGGTACTAACACAAGAGAATATGTTCTCTGACTCTGAGTAATTCAAAGTGTAAAATTTTGCTTATGCCCTAACCTCTTTCTCTAAGCTTATATTAAGCATACTTGTTTTCAAGGATAAAAAAAAAAAACAACAACAAAAATCACTATACGAAGGAGATATTTGTAGAGCACTAGAGATGTTTACTGTAATTGCATGTTAGTATGCTAGGTTGCTCTGCTCAAAAAGACTAAAGGCTCTCTCCCCTGCTGCCTTCAGTTCGAAGCAATTCCTTAATGATGTTCATTGAGTGGGTAACACTCACTCCGTTATTAGAAAATAACAAACAAACCGAGAAAATTTTTAAAAAGGCCTTTTTAAAAAAAAAAAAGGAATATATTCTAATAACAATCTGACAGTTCTGACACTTTCAAGTAATAAACCCCTTTTGGTTGGTAGAAGACAGTAAATTATAAATACTTCATAATCTTGTTTTGGTGGGTCTCTTATGCCTCCAGTCAAAGAAACACAACTGTACAAGCACACACACAACTTGGTTAATATATCAATTATATTTATAACACTGAATTTTTAAATGTAGCTAATGTAAAAAGTGAATTTGTGTGTTTTCAGAGCTTCTTTTATTTTGCATATATATATATTATATATATAATATATATTATATATACATATAGTATTATATATATATATAATACTATACATATAAAATTCTACATTTCTTAACAAAAATGTAATTATATTTTGTTTAGAGAATTATTTTCCTTTACTTTGAATTAAACAGCAAACATCTCACAGTATAGATAAGGTTGAAAATAGTTCCAAAACAATATGGTGACAACATTGTAAAAGTCTGCTGAGTGTGACATTCTAGGCTTGCAGTATCAGTACCTGGAGGCTTGGGCAGAAAGAACCAGGAGTATGAGGACAGCCTGGGCTACATAGCAAGACACAGTCTCAAAAGGGAAATAGTGTTCTATCAATTTGATTTTTATAGAATAATAAATAGAGTGTTACTTTTATAGATCACACTAACACTGGAAGTTGTATTTTATTGTTTTAAGATTTTAAAGATTATTTTGTTTACATTATGTTTACATCCCTCTTCCCAGTTTCTCTTCTGCAAGTACCCTTCCCCCTTCCACCTGCCTCTATGAAGCTGCTCTCCACACCCACACACTGACCAACTCCAAACTCACTGTCCTAGCATCCTCCTATGCTGAGACATCAAGCCTCCAAAAGACCAAGGGCCTCCCCTCCCACTGATGCCAGCCAAGATAAAATAATTATGGGAAGTAGAGGGAGAGAGGGATCTGGGAAGTTAAAAAGAAAGAAAAATTCAGAGGGTAAAGAAATTGAATGAAGGTGTGTAGCAGTGGGGGATGGGGAACTGGGGGTAGCCACTACAAAATCCCAGAAGCCAGGGAAGCAAGAAGTTCCCAGGACATTAGCCGAAATACTCAACAAAAGGGAGAGAAAACTTGTAGAGACCATATCTAGTAGATAGACACAGACTCCGGTTGAGGGATGGGGCCACCCACTCATCTCAAAAATTTTAACCCAGATGTTCCTGCCTAAAGAGAATATAAGGACTAAGCATGGGACGTTGTATTTTAAAGACTGTTTTAGAGTGCCCCATTTGAAATCTACTGCCCAGACAGGTTCCCACAGTCATTTAAAGAAGGGTGTACCTGTCCCTTATACTGAGTAGCAGCTACTCAGTAATCTGAAAATAAAGAGATCCTATAAAACAACATTAATCTGAAAACAGGAAACTACTCACACACATTCTTCTTAATTATATTCTCAAACATTTGTAAAAGCTTCTGAATAGAAAAGGTTAAAATGGCTCAATGGCTTCTTTGCAAAATAGCAAAAGTCCAGCTTCACTAGGACTATCCACCATGAAAATTAGCCCTAACCTTTCACATAGACTTCTCAGACTCTGATATCAAGCTTGTCTAAAATACACAGACATTTTTCGCCTATGTTAGAGGCCTGCTGAGATCATTGTGTGAGAAAATAAACACAAAATTCTTGGATCACTTTAGGGGATCAATAAATGTTAGCAAGCAGCTTCCCCTCTCCTGGCAAAGAGAGGCCTGTGTCTCACCCTAACCACAGTCTAGCCAGATTTATTTGTGATTCACACCAAGCTAAGTTTTATGTCTTTTAAAGGATCTAACCAATTTCCTCTATTTTTTATTACATGCCCTTTTCTCTAAGACAAAAAAAAAATTTTCTTCTCTTCTGCCTTGTACTTAGTTGAATAGTTGCTAGATGATACTTATTGAATTCAACACTTAATCTATTGAGCCTTAAAGCTCCTCATAGCTGCTGTTTGTTAATACAATTGTAATAGTAGATATGAGATGTTATAGTAAAAACTCACTTCTGTCCATTCAGAAATAATAGAAGCCAAAATTAATTAGCATATTGCAGTAATGCTCCAAGCTTTACACCCTACACCCCAGGCAGAAAGATAAGACAAAGAAACCTAGCTCTGACCTTACTAAGAGGCAGTTCGTCTTTAATGTTCATTTGGCCACACCCTGGAATAAGAACACAGCTGGCATGTGGCAAGAGCTCCTATGGACTGGCACTGGACAAGCACCCTGGTGAGGACCTAATTGAGTTTACTTTTTTCTGCCCTAACTGTTCATTAGTTAGCATACAAAATTAATGGGAATTTACTTTCTCTTTAATTAAATGATCTATTTATACCGACAATCTTTATTATAATAGGAGAGGGCCATTAAAGAATTTTTGTTTTTATGAACAATCTGTAAAGAAATACCCCTCCAATTCAAGAGAAATGGCGACTTGGTATTTTAAATTGTTATTGTTTAATTTATATAAACTTATTGCATGAGCTCTGCATCTGCATCATTCCCAACCATCTTCCAAAGTGCAACTCCTACTGGTCCCTCCTCCCAAATTCATGACCATACTTCTTCCATGTTGTGTATATCATATATATGTGTGCATTTGTGTACTTGTATGTATATGTGTCTATGTGTATATGAATATACAACCTTCTGAGTACGTTTAGCATTACTTATATGTATAGCATTCAGGACTGACTGGGATTGGACAGTCTTTGTAGGAGCTCATTAGACAAACCATCTGTGCAGGCCTCCCAGGAAAAAACTGATTCTCTCTCTCCCAGCTGCCATTTATCAATTGTAGCCTTTTAACTGGGGGACTTCTTCCATACACATTGGCCTATTAACTGATGTTGTTATTATATGGTCCTATTCAGGTAAACATATTGTCTTGTGTGTCCATTTCACCTGCAATTTCTAGTGGACACTCTCTAGCAGCCAGTATCCTGGTCTTCTGGCTTACAGTCTTCCTGCCCTCACTCCTGTGATGTTCCTTGAGTCTGGGCTAGAGAAGTTGAGTTGCAGATGTATCACTTGAGGTTAAGTACCCCAAGAACATTTTATTCTGTGCATTTTGAATACTGATGGATCTCTGTAACAGTCTCTATATGCTCCAAAGAGGAGCTTTTGATGAGGTATGAGAGCTATGCTTATCTCAAAATATAGGGAAAATATTTAGACTATGGTTAAAAATTATACATGTCAAAGACAAGGACAATACATGTTCCTCCTTCAGCATCTGTGTCTTTCCAGACATGAGCAATTATCTAGTTTTACAATACTAAGTATAAATTTCTTCCCACTGAGCAGACCTTAAGTCTAATTAGACAGCTGTTGGTTACTTCCAATATAGAAGTACTGTAGAGTTGGTTTTTTTTTTTTTTAAGAATTTCTAATTATTTTATGTGTCAGTTCTCTCTCACCTTCTACTTTGAGACAAGGTCTTTTCCTCTCTCTCTCTCTCTCTCTCTCTCTCTCTCTCTCTCTCTCTCTCTC
>JANHMN010000008.1:38628305-38633305 GCA_030674055.1 Rhabdomys pumilio
TTCAGCCATGTCTTCCTCCAAAGAACTCCAAACTGTGAGCAAAACTTTCCTAGCACCTAGAAAACTACACCAGGCCAAAACCACATTGGATGACAGTTTGTCTTCATAGAGATACTGTTTTCACTATAACAAACATTAGTTTCTCCTTAAACTACACAGTGTCTTTCTTTCAAGAAAGTTTCTATTCTGCCCAATCTGAACTCCTTTTCTAAAATCAGCATGCAAAAATCACCAGTATCATTACAGTGCTTGTATATGCTGTATTGCTGCACTCGGCCCATAATCTGCCCTATTACCCTGTCCTGATCCAGTCTTCCTCTTTCCATTCCTTCTACACTCCATTCTGATTTTATGTATCATGCACAGGAGTGCACGTATAATCGCTCACACTTCCTTGTGAGCAGCGCATGCTTTTTACATCTAGACTCTGCATATTGCTGATATGTTAAAGGATTATAAAATATTGTCAAACTGCCTTGTAAAAAAATTTTCTACTTATGTATAAATTATTGCTGCCCTCAACCTTAGTTTGCTGTTTGCCATCGGCAGTAGTCAGTTTAGAGACTTATAATGGGCAAAGTGCTGAGACGAAATGAACATGAGAGATGGGACACATGAGATGTCTAGACCACTATCCCATCATCCCCATTGCCCAGGGAACATGACAGAAGAGGCAGAAAGAATGCAAGAAGAAAAGCTAAGAACATTCACTGAGATGGCTTTTTAAGTCATTTCCCAAACTTCCATCATTTTCCTAGCACAGAGAACCTGACTTCAAAGTAGCTGCACCAGCATGAACTTTGAAAGTCAGAGACCCAAAAGTCAGTCCCATGACTTCACTCTTTCACAGGGACTCAGAATGAGGGGGAGGGATATGAGAAATAAGGTATTTCTCAAAGTACAATGCTAAAATAGTAACATAATGTCACGGTGTAGGAACAGATGAAAACATACAAAAGATAATTTGCCCGTTTCCCATTAGGTGGCAAGGGCTGGAGAAAGCACCTGATATTCATGGTGGCTCCAGGGGTGGAAAGCAAATTGTCTAAAACAGTGGGGTTGGTGAACAGTTCTTTAAATAGGAAGCTGCTGCCTGGGAAGAAGCTTGCTGCAGCTAATTCACATTTGCAATTTAAAAAAAAATAAACCCTAACTCTGTGAATTTTTTTTTTATTATGACTTACCTTAAAACTTTTTTTTGGCAGACGAAAATGTGGTGTTTGTTTCATCTAGCTGTGAGCTGGAAATGTTTCTCATATGTTGAAACAGCAATCGACTAAGAGTACACTCAAAGGTAACATAAAATATATTTACCAAGAAGTGTTCCATGTGTGATTTACACACTATGAAAATAAAGCAAGTAAAGTAATCCTCAAAGCCAGGAAATACAAAACCTATAAAATGTCTTCTACACACTTCCTATAATCTTTTAATGGCAATATCACCCAACTGTAATATTTTTCAATATCATCCTTTCAATATTACCCAACTGTAATATTTTTTTAAGTTCATGACCTAGTTAGCATTTTCAATAATGGCTTGTTTTATTTGAATAGCAATGCCTGATACTTGGTAGGTTTTTTTTTTTTTTTAATAAGTAGTATTATATGGCTGAGTCTAGTGAGATAAAACAATGAAAGAACAACTTAGTATAAGAGGAAGAATAGAAAAGTGTTTTGGATATTTTCTAATGTACTCCTGTAAAGAATACAAGTTTGAGAAAATTATTATAAATGGAAGAAAAAAATATCTGGGTTAGTTGTATTGGGCAAATGATTAAGGGGCTTTGATTTTTGGGTAAGTGGCCAGTGTTTGCATTTACAATTTATCAACAGCTTTAAGCAAAAGGCAAAGTTCACATTATCTCTCAGCAACTCGGTCTTCTCAAGAGTAGACTAAGAATAACAGTACACATACATACATACAGAACAGTTGATGAGACCCATCTTGAAATGCTCCTCTGGGATGAAACCAAGAAAGGGGACAAGGACAAAGGAGGAGTGGAGGAAAGGGAAGACGAGAGGACCACTGAACATATGCATCACGGACACAGAGCATGGCTGTTTGAGTGAGGTGGGATATGAGCAAGATGGAGTCAGAGGAAAGGGGACACTAGTGTATCACAGAGTGAACATAACCAAAGCATGATGACATGTATGTTTGAAGATGCCACAATGAGCCTAGTGAGTCAACTGTTAACAGAATAAATTAAATTACATGCACTTATAGCATAGGACACAAATACAGAAATGTTACAGAATCACCCACATTATTACTTTAAAATCAGTCACTGGGAAAATGACTCCTGGCTGATGAAGTGAGAGCTAGATGCACAAGCAAAATAAAAGCAATGGATACTTTTCAGTTATCCATCATGAAGAAAAATATATGGTCTACAAAGCTCAGGAATTTTTTAAACCTTGCTTTGTTTAAGAGAGTTTTTTTGGTGTAAGTCCCAAGGACTGCTAAGTTAATCTATGACAACAGACAAATTAGAACAATCAGATAACTTCAAACTATCAACACAGGAGTCTAAAGTGGATGTGCTCAGAAGCTGTTCTGGAGCCTTCAGAATTTACATTTACCTCTCAAATTCCTCAGTTTCTGAGCATTTTTGAAATTATCCAGAAAAAAGGGTATATTTGATTAGTTACATAATAAGCACTGCCCAGAAATATTTTCTGAAGCAGAGCTGAAATTTACGAAAGTATTTTAACACAGCTAGAAAGTTTCCTGAATGGTGTTCAGGAAAAATAAAATCAGAATGTTGCTACAGGATGCTCACAGGAAATGGGCCCGGAGGTACTCTGGTTTTGTTTAAGTTGTTTAAGGAAACACAATCAGTCATGATACAAAAATGAAAAAGCAACCATAGAACACTAGATGTCTGCATAAGAGTTATTTTCTAATCATGGAAACATATCCTCAGTACACACAAGGTGTGGCATGTTCTTCAGTGGTTGGTGAGCTCACCATGATCTGACCTTAAAACTTATCATCTAATAAGAAATTAGACTATGAACACAGTCATCCACAGGACACAGAGTATGAAATAAAAATGTCCCGGGCCAACAAGGCCAAGTAGTGATCAGTGATGAACTCATCAATTGCACATAGACGTAGGAATGAAAGAGCTGACGATACAGTGTGGTCTGTGTAACATGACGATACAGTGTGGTCTGTGTAACATGTCGTCTGCTGAGGAGAATGCTTGTCTTTCAGTCAATGAGCAACTGAGATTCCACAACTTTCAAAACCATCCACTGCAAATGAGCTCTCTCTCTCTCTCTCTCTCTCTCTCTCTCTCTCTCTCTCTCTCTCTCTCTCTTTCTCCTTTTTTTTTTTCAGGATTTCCAGTGTGCCTGGAACTAACTGTTTCAAGAGTCAGTGCAGAGCACAAGCTGAGATGCTTATCTTAGCCTACCAAATGTCTTTGCCCAGTTTGAGAAGCTAAAATGCAATTTTACATAGTTTAAGGTGCCGAAAAGTCAGAGGAGAATATCTCATGACAGGTGAAACCTTAAAACTTTGAGAATTCATAAAGTTTATGTGAACAGAACAACATCCACTTAGCTTCACACTGCCTGTGGCTATTCCTATGCTAATATTGAGAAGGAATAGTGGTGGGGAAGACAGGACTAGACCAGGAGACAAGGAGATACATTTAATAATGTACTTTTATAAAGACTAAAATTAAAAATTCCTTTTAAAAGTTAAAGTTATGTACCATAGACCACCTATTTTATGATCACTGGAAAACACACAATGACAAAGGTCAAGGCCTGCCACCAGCAAAGGATGGTGAAATAGGGATAGTATTAGAAGATAGAAGATAATGTTTTGGAGTGATGGAAATGTTCAGAATTTTGATCACGACAGGGTTGCAATTGCCTGTATATAGGTCCGTATGACAATTTAGTATCAATTTCACCATATACCATTAATGGGAAAACCCACAAAATCTGGTGTGTTTTGTACCCAAACTCATTAACCAATACTTTTTAACAGCATTCTTTCCAGTTCAGTCTTTTTTTCAGTGAGGAGTCTCAGACAGAGCGCAAATCCAGACTCTTAATTGAAGTGTCCTTAAACAAGAGCTGTATGTAGCTCACTAGTTTCAATCTGCTTCGTGGGAATGTCAGCCCAAGTCTTTCCTACTTTTTAATTGTCTGTAATCCTAATATACTGGGTAGACTGCAAGACTGGGACTTCTGCAAGGTTCCTTGTTTCAAGGTATCCGGGCAGTTTGCTCCATGGGATGCTGTCTTCATCCTACACGCCAGGATCTTCATTGTCATTGTTCATCCCCTTCCTCATAGTATAAGTGAATCCTCGCCAAGCTATTCCTTTTTCTTGAGTGTATCATTAAAAAATAATTTTCAGTGACTGGAGAAATGGCTAAGATATTAAAATCATGCACAATTCTTATACTAGAGCCAAGCTCAGTTCCCATAACTCTCATGGTAAGTCCATAACAACCTCTAATATCCATGGGAATCCAATGCCTCTGGTTTCCATGGGAACCTACATTTGTGTGCACATATCCCATCTCACATACCCACATACATATAATTATAAAATAACAATGCTTTTTTTTTTTACTTATTTGTTTTATGTGTGAATACACATGCATGCATGCACATGCACGCACATACATGCACGCATACACACATTCTATGGGTATATGTGTACAGGTGCCCACGGAGACCAGACGAGGAAGGCATACACCTTGGTGTTGGAGTTATATGTGTTAGTGATCCTGATTGCATGCTGAATCACACTCTGGTCCTCTGTAAGAGCGCCGTTGCTTTTGATCCACTGACCATCTCTCTAGTTCTCCAATTCTACCTCCATTAGCTCCAGACATCTTTATACAGGCCACTTTCATCAATATCTATATGCTATGTAGTAACCCTAGCATTCTCCCAGGTGTGATCCTAACCCCGAGCTTCCTGCTTTAAATACCCTCAGTGCTTCTGAGCAACTACTTCCTACCACTC
>JANHMN010000008.1:38635805-38657570 GCA_030674055.1 Rhabdomys pumilio
AAACTGACCAGCATTTTATTAGGTATTTTATTAATCCTATATTTCAATTTGGCAATGTAGACCATCTATTATTATTTTGAGTCAGAGTGATAATTATGTGTATGTTTATGCGTATGCGTATGCGAATGCGTATGCGCATGCGCATGTACATGTACATGTATATATAAGTACATATGTAAGTAGTTGGCTGGAAATGCAAGGTTCCTCCACAGGGAAGTTAGGAGCCACAGCTGTGGTTCATTAAAGGCCTCCTTCACAGTTCCACACAGCGCAGCCCCAATGACAAGAGAAAGTCCATGGGTTTTTACAGGCTTTAACGTCATGACAGATGTAGATGGATCTGGATGTGCACCCCACCCCCAAACTCAGGACAGACCTGAGTTAAATAAAGAGGGAGATGGGGGGAGGGGCTGAGGAAAATGCTTAGTTGGCTCCACCCTCTGGCCTTCAGGTACCTCATTAGAATGTAAATCTCTCTATGGCCTGACTGTTGGCCATAGACCTCTCTGTGGGAGGGGTTCTGGGGGGCTGAAGATAAATGAAAAGAACCAGGGCCCAGGAGCAGAGCTGAACTCTTGCCTTCAAATAAGGGTCGGGGTCCAAGACTTATGCTTGACCAAGCGCCCAGTTGTTTCTCACAGTCCCCCTCCCCACATACATACACATGTATACATATATATTATCATATACAAATATTATATACTTTGCAATGAAAAAATCAAAGCATACATAATGTGTGCATATATATATATATATATATATATATATATATATCTGTGTGTGTGCATTTTCTAAGATTTCTTTTCTCTTGCATACACACACACATATATATATATAGTATATAAAATATATATTGCAATATATATAATTTATGAATAGAAAATATATTTATATATATTGTCTCTATATATGTTCCTATATTTTGTATATATTTTATAAAATATATAGTATATATTATATAAAATATATATTGGAAATATATAGCATATATTATGTAATTATGTACAAACATTATGTATATTGTGCATGCATATTATATGAATGAAATAAATATATATATGCATGTGTACATATATACACATATACATATATACATATATATATACATATGTATATATATGTATGTGTACATATATGTATGTATGTGTGTGTGTGTGTGTGTGTGTAAAATCACCATCGATATTTGGTTAAGTGTCGAACTAAGTATCAAAGTAACTGGTAAATATTTGTACTGTTGGTTTCCAGCTGTTCACCGATATGACATGAAACATGCTTTGTCTGTGTGCAACTTGTTCCTTAAGAAATGGGTGAACTGAGACTTAGGACAATTTTGTAGTTTCTGTGATTTTAAAAATTATCAGCTACAAAGAGTGATTACCTCAAGTTTGTCTTCTGTTAACCTTTCATTTCTGTGGCAGTGTTTAGAATTTCTATCGATGCATAAAAAGTAAAATGGGAACAGGCATGCCTACAGTTTTCTTACCTCAAATGGAAATTGTTCCATTAATCTCTTTCTTACCTTCATGTGGATGTATTTATTTATTTATTTATTATTTATTTGCTATTAAACATAATACTGATCTTAGTTATATTGGAGGTAATGCTGCTCTCAACTTGAGATAATTATCTTACATACTTAAGATGTTTTATACTCTATAGGCACTAGGTTTCTCTGAAATGGCTTTTAAAAGTGTGTGTGTATGTTTTGCTTTCATGTAGATATATTTAACATGTGTGCGCCTGATACACTCAAAGGCCAGAAGATGATATCCCATACCCTGGGGTGGGAGTTAGGGATGGTTCTAAGCTGCCAAGTAGATACTGGAAATCAAAACTGGATCCTTTAGTAGAGTATTTAAGTGTCCTTAAACCACAAAGCCCTCTTTTGAGCCCTAAAATACTTCTTATATGTTAAGTGACATAATGATATGATTTTCTTTTTTATTTAAATTATGTTTTATAATTGATGAATTTTACAAATGTTTGATCAAACTCACATTCCAAGAATGTATTTGGCTTGCACTAATTTTTGTATGCTACATAAATCTGATTGGACTTCACAGGATTCTCTGTCAATATCTCATTGAGTATTTAGACCTATATGTTCTGGAGACAATAGTCAACAATTGTTTACTGTTTTGTTGTTTTTCTAATCACTGTGGCCGGCTTTAAAACTAGACTGACTTTGAGAGATAAGCTCTGATGATATTATTCTTCTTTTGCCCAAAAAAGAAATGTAACAGCTTTGTATATTCTTTATTAAATTCTTGGTAAAATATCCTGATAGACATTTTGGAGACTCTTTTGTGACATAGCTCTCTAATTGTGAGTTTAATTTCCTTGGTGACAGAGTGCTGTTTGTTAGGTTTAAAAAAAAAAAAAAAAGAAAACAAATTACAAGGAATGAGTCCATTTCTGCCAGTATTGAATTTAGGAACCTAAAATATCTAGTTGTTTAATTTATGATACGAATATATTCCCCTATTGGCTTTTAACAGTGGCAGGATCTCCAGTAATAACACTTACATTACTCAAGGGACTTCTGATTTCTGTCTTCTTTATTTTTATTGTTAATCTGCTAGCCTACTGGTTCATCAATTTTCTTGATTTCCTTTTCAAAAATAAACTATTCTTTCAGAGGCATTTCCCCCATTGCTTTTCTATTTTCAACCTCATTGATTTTTCAACCTTGTATACTTATATATTTATGTGTGATTTCTTTCTTCTGGCTTTTGGGCTATTTGTCTTTATAAGACAGAAGCTCAAGAAGTGCATAGATTGGGGTGGGTGTAGTTGGGGGTTCCTCATTTTGTCATTCGCTCAGAATCACAAATCTTTGGGGTGGTTTCCAGGAATTTATCACTGAATATTCTTTGCATCCAAATATGTTACAGATAAGTTCAGTTTCATTTTCAGAGGTCAAACCTTTTCCTGAGGGGATGGTTTATGTGGCAGCACTGTGTCTGTTACTCTTCCCAATGGTTCTGTTGAGGGAATAGCAGGGATTTTATATATACAGGCATCAGGAGGTTGCCTCATTAGTGGGGAAGGACCTATCAAATTTACAGTTTTCCAAAGTGGGTGCTATCTATGCTGATGCTCTCACATAGTCAGGACATGACATCATTAAGGCACCTGCTGTGCGAGGATTACTCTATTAGTTCTTATTCCTGTTAGAATTCCAGTAAGAAAGAAAATAAGAATCATGTCACCTAGTCACAGGAAATTCCTGGGTCAATCTAGATGCTATGACTAGTTCATACTGCTAGATCCATACAAATGCCCTCTGATCTCTTTGAAAAAAAGCCTCAAGATATATGGAGAAGGTGAATTTGCAGCCTTGGCTGAATATTTTGTGTGAAGTTTCCTATAATTCTCTCTTTGTTTTACTTATTTAGTTCTTCTACTGTTATGAGATTTGTCGTTGAATCCGAGACGTGAATGACACAGTTGGCTGTATAACATTGCATGGTGTAAGTCATCCTCAGTTTGGAGCAGTCAGAAGAGCCCTTCTGCTGCTTTCATGGACAGAGGTCCACATGCCATCCAAGTTTTTGTTGCCGTTGTTCCTTACATTATCCCCAGGCAGCCAGTTATACTTCGAAAAAGATGAACACATTATATCCAAACTAAAATAAGTCTCAAATATAAAAATCAGTAACTGTTCTGTCTTCCTTCCTTTTTTCCTTCCTTCCTTTCTCCCTCCTCCCCTCTTCCTTTCCTCTTTTCTTCCTTCTTTCCTTCCTTCATTTTTTCATGACATTGATATCCTTGAATAATGTACTACAGTTTAAGTTAATTGGATCTTATGGTACTTTTTAACTTGAAGTTCTGCCCTATAAAATGGTGCTCAGACCTGAAGGCTTGATGAGGTACAAATTATTATTCAAGTTACAAATCATTCATGGGTGGTACATGTTGCGATAACAAATAATTATTCATCCAAGTGTGTACACAACATTTTAAGTAGTTTCAATATTACCCAGAAGATTTAGGTCTATTATTTGGAATCTTGAAATAAGGATTGTCAAAGTCAACAATTTTATTTTTAAAGTTTATTATATACAGACAACTGTATCAGTTTGTGTGCACTAAATACATGCAAGAGCCCATCAACAGCAGAGGGCATCAGATCTCTTGGAAGCAGAGCTACAAGCAGTTGTGAGGCACCATGTGGGTTCTAGCAACTGAACCTAAGTCCTCTTCAAGAGCAGTAAGTGCATGTATCCAGTGAGCCATCTGTACAGCCCACAACTGCAATTGTTAGTCTTACGTCATATAATTTACATAATATCGTTAGATGGATATGATGTCAGATTGTCACTAAAACAGTTAAACCAGAAGGAAAAATCATAATCGGGGTTAAGAGGGACATTTTACAGTTGATCAATTTGTTACTATTTTCTTGTTACAACCAATTATAGTTTTCAAATTTCAATAACTAGTCTCTCATACTCTGTCCTGTGATTTCTCTGTCTAAATGAGAATCTTTTGAGAGGGACAAACAGCTGTATATTACATGAGTACTTGTTTGTCTTTCTATGCTAATTTGATATGGCTCCAAAAGTGTTGACTGCTAATATAAATACAATAGCAAACCTTGCTTAAGGGAACAAAACTATTTCATTCATTTGTCTTCAGTAATTTTGGAAACCATAACGCTACTGGAGCGCTCCTCATCCTCACCTGCATCTTTTGCTTTTTTCTTTCTTACATAAGTTTGGTAGAGTCCATCCTGCACATGTTTCTAACAGATATAAATCAATGGTTTCTCTGCTGCCTCTTTATATACCTCCTCATTTCTTCAACTCCAAGTCATTATGTGATCTTGGCAGGTGACAGTTCCCATCACATTTGATCATCTTTTTTTGTTTAACAGCTACTCATTGGCTAAAAAATATGACGCATCTCCCTTCTGATAGCACATGTGCCGCACCTCCCTTCTGATGGCACATGCCACCTGATGCCACAAAAAGTTATTCCTTATCACTTTCCATTATGTACAATTTACTCGAAAAGTTTGCTGATATTTTGAGGTCTCTGTCTTTGTTTCACAAAAACTACTACTTTCATTATGATCACCTACCTAATCAACAACAGCATCAATATGCATTTTCCCCATTGCCAGTGGATTATTGAGAGCAAAACGTTATATTATCGAAGCAGAAAATCCTACTTTGGGAAACTTTTAGGAGCAATTCTCAGAAGACTCATTGTGCATTAGCAAAGTAAATTCCTAGGTCATTCTCTACATAATACTTTTATCAGATGCCAGGTGCTGAACCCCATATTTCTGTATAGTCATTAAAGTAATGACTCTGTACTTTCTTTTTCAATAGTTACAGCATAGTGCATTCCTCATTCTACTCTGCACACTTCCAAAGGTTAAAGCATTTAATTCATCTCTGATCTTATTATCCTTAGGATAAAGCCAATCTTTACTTTCCTTTCTTAAGGGAGAGCTGCATGGTTTGAAGTCTAGCAACTACTGCAAGTAAATCAGAAGGGATCTGGAACAAAGGCAACTTGGACAAAATTAAAGGCCATTGAGACCAGTACAGCAAAGGAAGATGAGGGACGAGTGATTAAGACAAGGAGGCAGTGCTGACTGAAGCTGCAAAAACCTCTTTAAGCCTGTGCTGGAGGCAGAAAGTTGAGAAGTATTACTGTAGTTATTAAAATCTGCCATGAACAGAGAAGTGGGAATCCAGGACCTATCTTTATCTCTGATTCAAAGTCTTTCATATCCTTCCCAGGTTTGTCAATCTCTGTCTACTTTCTGCTTCTATCAATAATTCGAACTGTTCCATGTTTTTCCCATTAAGCTATGGGTCAGTTAAGGACACTGAGCATTTCTCTGTGCCTCTTACATTCATCATGGTGACTACCATCTACTTTTTCCACAGTAATAGAATATTAATTAAAATAATGAAGCATCAAAGGAGATCAATAATTAGAGGATCATTGGAAAGTAGTAATAACTCTGATACATTTGATTTCCACAATTCATAGACTTTTTATCATTTCTATTCTGTGAGTCTATTTTCTGAAACTCGTGCAAGACTCTTGAGTCTGCGATATATTCCGTTTGTCTCTCCAGTAGAACTTAATGTCTTTGAATGTCTGAAAATGATCAATAGAGAACCTTAATATGAGACAACAATGAATTCCTGTTAGTAAATGAGAGTGGAAGATTAAAATCTTTGTATGCAGGTAATAAAAGAACTTGGTGGGGCTAGGTGATGGAGTGAGGACCCTGACCTCCATCTGTTAAAGTCTATGCATCTTTCTCTCATTATCGTTCACCTTTTCCTATAGCCACTATGATGGACTAATGGACTTGCTGGATCCCTGATATAGGACACAAGATGGCAAATGAGTTTGCACCTCATGCAGACCTGTCTCACAGCAGGAACAACTATTTTAGATGTGTTACATTTTTTTTGTTTGTTTAACACCTTTGTGGCTGTTGTGTTGGTCAGTCAGTTGAGAAAACTTGAAAAACAAGGATTTTGTTGTTGTTGTCTTGTTCCCAGGTCAATGTCTCCTGGAGAGCCAGCATGTCTCACTCAAACCCTTCAGAGTTTCTCTAATGAACGGACGCTGTTGTCTAAAGCTCTGACTTGTCCACCAGCAGCTTTAAATCAATCCATGTTACAGAGCTGTTGCATTTGAAAACAAAAAACCCATGGGGAAAAAGAATGTGGTTTCTAGCACAGAATATGTTTACCATTTCCATTATAAAGTTGATGTGGGTGAAATCTGGAAATAGACATTTCCTAAGAGCTTTTGGACAACAGCACATGGTTACTAAATTTCACTGGGCCTTAAATGTTTCCAATATTTTTTATCATTAGATTCTAAACAGAGGAAATAATTAACATGTAGAGATAAGAAGAAAAAAATACAGGAAGTCAGTCTGATGCCCACTTTTTATTCTGTCTGACTCATTAAGATACTGGGGTGGTGGATGATATGAGTGAAGTATTTAAAAATGCAGGCACTATTCTTACTCCATAATAATTTCTCAGTGGTATTATGTACCTAATTTCAAAAGTCACACATAAAAACCTTACTTTGTGATTTTAGAACTCAGTTAACATTTTAAATTTTTTGTATTGTCTACTTGTAACTTAATAATAATAAAAAAAAGGCTATGGAACCTAAGAGAGCACATTCTGATGTCCGTACTGCTCAAATTATAGAGGCCACACCCGAGAAGAAGAATGTGACTAACATAGGCTAAGCCAAGAGATGAGGCAGAGAATTGATGTGACTGAATGACAAGAAGGACAACTCTTGAATTTAAATCCAGATGCTGAAGACCACAGGCCTTTCATCTCAGCCAAAGCGCAATCAAAAACACTTCTTCAGTGGATACTGGACGCCAAGGAAAGTTTATGAAAAGTGACTGCTTAAGAAAAAAAATTATGTCATGAATCTATATGTTACAATATTGAACCTCAAAAGCAAGTCTCGAGGATGCCAGCTGGGTATTTATTCATGTGGTTGTTGCATCACTACTTCTGAGTGTGTTGGACTCTGCCACTGTTAGCTTCATCTGTCAACCTGACTGACACAAACTTAGAGTGACCACCTAAGAGGAAACCTTAATGGAGAAATTACTTTAATCTGTTTGGGCTCTAAAATGACAATAAGGCATTTTCTTAATTGTCAGTTGATATCGGAAGACTCAGCTTACTGTGAACTGTGATATCTCTGGGTGGTTTGAACCTGGGAAGAATTACACTGGTAGCTAAACATAGGCCAGGAAACACACCAATAAGCAACCTGTTTTAGTTACTGGTGCCTTCAAGTTCCTGCCTTGAGTTCCTATGTTGGTATCACTCAGTGATGGACCATAATTTGTAAATCAAATAAACTGATTCTCATAATCTGGTTTTGGTCATGGTACTTCCCACAGCAACAGAAAACACATTAGAAAGGACTTTAAAAATGGACCTTTTCCAGCTATCCTTAAAACATGGCAGTTACCTAATAAAACTAACGGGGTCTTAAATGTTTTCTACCATACTGAGGAAAGCAGACAGTGCCTGGTTGTTCTTCGGCAATTTGTAACTGGTTCCCAAAATTACTGTCTCTTAGTCATGGAGTTGCTGGGTAGGTAGTAGAAACATTACATACTTGCATATGGAGCACTACATATTGTGATTTCAGGCAGGAAATAAGATAAACCAAGTCCTGTCCCATTGCTGTTCCAGTTACTGTGTGGGATGACTATATAACTGGAAGAAAAAAAAAAAAACAAAATATAAAGACAGGAAATGATAAAAATGAAAAGTAAAATATTGGATTCCAATATCAACTAACCAGACAGCAAAAAAGAAAAATTTCCCTGATTTTATGATAGAAGAAAGAATGTAGGAAGTACTACGAGATGGACTTTTGATTAACTCAATGTATTGCATCACTTCTTTCATACTTCCAAGACTCATATCTATGTGGTAATGCATTTCTCTGTTTTTTTTTTTAATTATAGTATTTGCCTTGCCTGTGTAATAGCCTCTCTTCCTACCAACAGCATATTTACTTTTAGGACACCCTTGCCCAAGCCTCATTAATGCATAAGAACCTGATAAGAATCAACCAATCATTATATTCTTCCCATTGGTTCAGAGCTAGAGAAGACTCTGATTCCTGTAGGGCAGGGTAATGTTTGGAATTTATATTTCAATTTTCAAGCAAAACAAAGTTCTAACCTCCAAAGAGGGCTAAACTTTGGGTGCTAGCTACCATACACTACAACTGGTACTTGAAAAGATGTCAAAGAGGAAATCAGGGATAGATAGACGCTAAGAACCAAGGGCATCAACTGAACTATTGTACCCAGTGAAAGCGGCAGCTCACTTACCTAGGACTTTTCAGAATCAAGAATTAGAATTATGTAAGGCTTTAAGCTAGTTCTGTTTGGACTCACCAGTAAAAGAATTAAGCTAAATAAACCGAGCTGGAGCAGAGTCACAGCAATGTATCAGAAGAAGAGAAATGTGGAGAAAGAAGGAGTTTGATGAGAAAGTGTTCTTCAGTAAAAGTGAAAATTAAGAGGAGGTTGTAGACAGAAAAGACTCGCTTGCTGAACAGTGTGTTAACCTAATGTGCAACAGATGACCTGTGAAAGGTCTGGGCATCTTCTCAAAGCACAAAGCTTGTATCTCTGACATCATAAAAACAGAGTGTTAGAAATCCATGAATAAAGTACAAATGACAATAATGGTCATATTCAAGAAAGACAAACACAATATGATAAAAAATGTAATCAATTCCTCAGATTTTATGCTGAAGCGATTAGGATGGATTTGGATATGCAACTGTTTTGACAGTGGGAAAATGGACCATGCATAATTGCACATCTTAATATTAACATGTATTTGAGTGAGAGTGTAAAGCTTAGGTGAACTGTCATTGAGGAAATTTTGTCCAATGATTCTCAGCTGAAGGAAGCACTTTGTTAGCAAGCTGTCTGCATGTCAACCTGGAGCTAATTGTGTAAATTTAGGGCACTTCTTTGTGTACTCATTAAAACAAAATTTCGAGTGAACTTGTTGATTGGAAGTCATTAACAAGATATTAAGAATAAAAGACAGCCAAAGGAGCTAAATATACCTGTTCATGTTAAATCACAATATATTAATATTCTTTGTGGGAGAAAATATTCAGTGAGAAAGTGACAGATACATTGTTAGTCACAGTCTCCACACATAACTGAGAGAAACTGATTAGTGCTCACTCCAGGAGTTTTTTCTTTATTAATAATTTCACTAATTAAATAACTAAAGTGTTGAAATAGTCCATTTTATAGTTTTGGGGTTTTTGAAATTAAAAGTTCCAAGGGTAATTTGTAGAAAACACATTTTTACAAAAAAAAAAGTGCCCTTAAGTAGTATGTTCTATTTTTATTTGACAGAATGAATTAGAGCAAATAATACATAAAACCAAAAGATCACAAATGATATCAAATGTCTTTTGCAAGAGAAAAGTTATTCTGAAATGAATTACCAGGCAAGAGATTCCTTACCAGATGCAGGATAAAGATGTAGGGCAAATAGCACCTTTATCAAACAAAGCCACTTTGCAGTTTACAACTGTAATTCCAGTACTAGTGAATGGAGATGAAAGCGAGAAGAGATTGAGCATAAAACTTTCCAAAGAAATCATTCCTCTGAATAGTTACAGATTTTGGAGACGATTTTAAGGACATTTCCAACATTTGCAAAATAGAATCCCAGGGGTGGAGTGGATGAATATCACACCAGGACTCGATTAAATGAATGCTCACACAGAAGAATTACAGAATATTCTCAGTTTTCTACATCACGAGAACACAACAGCTTGGAAATGATGTTTCACGTATTTCAGGTTTGCTATCAAAAACCACACCCATTCAACAGTACTTTTGCTCACATTAAAAGTGTAGAGTCCAATTCTAGCCTTTTCACGAGCCATTTGGTTTTACGTGTCTCTATTCCATTCAAGGAGCTAGCTACTCCTTCACCAAACAGACCTGTCTTCTACAAACATGCCGCAACTGCCTAACTATAGTCCAGAAATTGCTTTTAGAGTTAGATGGACTGATTCTTTAAAGTCCCAATAGAATAACTATACAGAAACATTCCTACGGTGAGTAAAGAGAGGAGAGAGAAAAAATAAGTGGGTGCCATAAAAAGAAGATACTATCTGAGGTTCAGGGAAATGAGGTTGTTCTATCCTGAGGAGCATTAAATCTACTTCTGCCGAAATGGCATTGTATTGGCACAGGAAAAAAAAGCCACATAGAAGAATATCAGCTAATGAAAGGGCTAGATGGGTTCATGGTGATGGCCTCAGGAAAATTTCAAGTGTCTAAGGCACTAGATTCTGCAAGAAGATGGAATTTCAGAAACTCATACTTTTTTTTATAATCATACTCAACTTGGAAGGAAATGGCACAGTTTTACAAAGACTGAAAGAGAGGCAGCATTTATTTCCTTCCATTCTGCCACGATCCATCCAAAAGACATCTATAAAAGTCATCAGAAGGTAAAGTAAACTTAAGTTGATATAACGGATAAAAAAATCTCAATCTAGAGGTTTCCTATGACTGGCAACAGTCTGAAAATGAAGTCAACTAAAAATAAGCAGCCTGGGCTATATACCTCATACATCTATATTATGTTAATGACACAGAATAAAAATTAAAAACGTTCATGTTACTATGTGGAATGAAAACCACTTATCCGCTCAGGCAATTAGAATATACCTTCTTAGGTCTCAAGGAGACTGACTGTAAAAAGTTCCACATTTTATACAGCAAGCTGATTACTCATCTAGATGGACATGGACCTATTTCAAAACCAGTATTCTTAGCTACACACCTTATCTCACTCCTCAGAATGAACTGCTTAGATTCTTGTTGGTTGAACTGGCTGAGGTGAAATCATTTAGTTACTTGGCAAAGCTATAACTAGGAACAGAGAAAATAAAAACAAGACAAAACAAAATGATTAAACAATGAGTGTTAGTGTCACTGAATGCCAGTGGAGTGCAACACAGGATTAGGGAGGGTTTTAGATTCTAAAGTAACAGCTCTGTGGTTACAGCAAACAAGTGCCACTTCTGAAGATCAACATCTACAGACACGTGACAGACGAGTCCCCTTCAGATGACAGATTTTGGAGGAGTTTAAACATTACTTTCCAATCCTTAAATTACATTGCCTTACAAAAATAGAGTTTCCAAGCCTGTCATTTAGTTGTTAGTCTCAACAAGCACTGCCTGTAAGGGGAAAAAAATAAAGAAGAAAAGGCTAGAGGATTCTAAAGGCCATTGTTACAGTGTGATATTGGGAAAATTCTCACAACACACAGACAAAATAACATGTTATTGAAAACTCTCAGCTATTTCAAATCTAGACGCCATTTAAATAAGCTTTATTCCTAAATGTTGGCATAACTCCTAAAACAGAATAGAATGGGAGAATCAGAGAATGTTTTAAAACAATACATTTGGTCCTTCCCTCAAAAGGAAGAAACTGAAACCAAAGAAATCAAGCCATTCCTATTCAAGGGCAACCTAAGGTTAGAAGAAAGTTTGTCCACTGTTAACCATGGGTGTGATTATTCCAGTCTTTCATTTTATACATAGCACTCTCAATTTGAAACCCACAGTCATAAGTCAATTAATTAATGACTTCTAACTATAGACTTTGCATATTTAAAGTAGAGTATAAAGAAAATGAAAGGAAAGAGCACAACTCACTAATGCAAAGGAAAAAATGCAATGCTCTATGATTACCTTTCTCCAGAGCAGAAAGAGGTAATTGGTTGGTTAGAAGAACAGGTCTCCATAAATGCTCATCAAGTCTGAGGAAAGTAGAACTCTAATGTCTTACAGAAATGTGTTTTATGGTATTGATTCTTTTTTTAATTAGGTATTATATTTACATTTCAGATTTTATCCCCTTACCCCACTTCCTCCCACCACCCAGAAACCTCCTATCCCATCCTCCCTCCTCATGCTTCTATGAGGCTGTGCCCCCACCTACCCCCCCGCTCCCACTACCCCTCCCCACCTTCACATTTCCCCCCCCCACACACACACACTCTGTGTTTGTTTTTCATGAGACCAAGAATCTCCTCTCCCACCTATGCCTGACAAGGTCATCCTCCCCTACATATACAGCTGGAGTCATGAGTCACTACCTATGTGCTCCCAGGCTGGTGGTTTAGACACTGAGGAGCTCTAGTTGGTTGGTATTGTTGCTTTCCTCATGGGGCCACAGACCCATTCTGCTCCTTCAGTCTTCTCTCTAACTTCTCCATTGGGAAACCCTTGATCATATCAGTGGTTAGCTGTGAGTATGGTCCTCTGAATGTGTCAGTCTCTGGCAGACCTCTAAGGAGACAGCTATATCATGTTCTTGACAGCATGCACTTCCAGCCATCCACATCACTGTCTAGCTTAGATGACTGTACATGGAATGGATACCCAGGTAGAATGGTCTCTAGATGGTCCCTCCTTCAGTTTCTGACCCATGTTTTGTTTCCATATTTGCTCCCTTGAGTATTTTTGTTACCCATTCTAAGTAGAACTGAGGCATCCTCACTTGGTCTTCCTTTTTCATGAGCTTCATGTGGTCTGTGAGTTGAGTCTTTGCTATTCCCAGCTTTTGGGCTAACATCCGCTTATCAGTGAGTAAATACCATGTGTGTTCTTTTGTGATTGGGTTACCTCACTCAGGATGATAATTTCTAGTTCCATCTATTTACCTAAAAATTTCTCGAATTTCTTATTTTTAATAGCTGAGTAATATTCCATTGTGTAAATGTACCACATTTTTTGTATCCATTCATCTGTTGAGGGACATCTTGATTCTTTCCAGCTCCTGGCTATTATAAATAAGGCTGCTATGAACATAGTGGAGCATGTGTCCTTGTTATATATTGGAGCATCTTGTGGGTATATGCCCAGGAGTGGTATAGCTGGGTCCTCAGGTAATGCTATGTCCAGTTTTCTGAGGAACCGCCAGACTGATTTACAGAGTGGTTGTACCATCTTGCAATCCTACCAACAAAGGAGGCGTTCTTCTTTCTCCACATCCTCGCCAGCATCTACTATCACCTGAGTTTTTATCTTAGCCATTCTGACTGGTGTGAGGTGGTCTCAGGGTTCTTCTGATTTGCATTTCCCTGATGACTAAGGATGTTGAACATTTCTTTAGGTGCTCTCATGTCTTACAGAAATGTGTTTTATGGTATTGGTTCTTGAAAAAAAATCTGATTTTTTTGAAAGTTGAACATAGAGAAATATATATATATATATATATATATATATATATATATATATATATAACAAAAATTAAAGTATGTCCACACCACAATTTATTTTTTTCTTAAAAAAAAAAAAGTAGCATTATGCACCATACTAAAAAAAAAGTAGGACCATTTGTAAACACCACTGGCTGATGGATGATGGATGAAAAAGATGTTATGTAACAAACAGAGGACCACGTGGATAGTACTCAGATATAGACAAGGAAAAAATATCAATATATGCTATGCCGTGGATAATTCTCTGAAAAAAAAAAAGAAAAACAGAGCAGAAGCAAGTTAACCACAATCAATGTTTCCTTTCTGCTTTCCAACTGTAGGTGAAACATGATTAAGTTCAAGCTCCTTTTACCATGTCAGAAAGATCATACTCTCAACCATAAGATAAAACAAACACTTTCTTTCTTAGGGTACCTGGTGTCAGGTAGTTTGCCACAATAATGAGAAGAGTAATGAATAAGGAGGCTTCAACAGGGAGTCCACAGGCAGGATCTGACCTATACACATTTTCAGAAGGAAGGTAGCAAGTAAAACACCAATCAAAAGGAAATGGTGCTCTCCAGGTCAGGACGACAATGGATTTAATAACAAACACAATCTCTGGCAACTACTTGCCACGATTCCACCAATTATCTCCAAGCACCAACAAAAGACCTAACAAATAAACTATCTGGTCTTCTAACATCACCTAACTTGATGACCAACACTATCACCCACCCAATTCTATGAGAAAATCATCCATACTACAGCATCCAATCTATAACCACTCTGTATCATTTATGTGTCCCCTCTCTCCCTTAACAAGCAACAACTGCATAAAGCAAGATAATTATTTTCTAGATCTTTCTAAGTCTGAATGTTTGCATTTCTCCCCTTTGTTTTAATTGCCAAAAAATCCTCTATAAATCAAACAACACACTTTGCTTAATTCCCTCTTCAGTGCTTATAAAAAGAAGGCTTACATGTTTTAGAACTATCTATCCCTTGAGCACTTTCAGCCAACTTATCTGATGTCATCATGACTTACACTGTAATAATCTTAATTCCTTTACACCATAATGGATTCTTAGTCTCAATAATATAAAGAGTAAGTAAAAATGTTAGTAACCAAATAAAGCTTCAGTTCTATTGAACAAGGACATTATCCAGTACCTGGATTTCTTTTTCGTGCCTGGTTCTTAGAAATACCCACCAGATGGCTACTGAATAAATATGTAAACTTTGTTTCTGACATCTACAATTTCTTCTAATTGTTTACCTTTATCATTATGATGTCACAGTAAAAGACATTTATTATTATATCTGTTATCATCATTGGGCCACTTACTAACTTCTGAATAGAATAATAGAGACACAGAACGCCTAAGAGGATCCCAATTGAAAGTTAAACTCAATGGTCCAAAGGATCTATTCTAAAGAATCTATATCCGTCTGACTTATTATATCATAGTAAGCATGTGAACTGTCTATTTTAATTTCCCATACATATTCGAATTTAAAAACATGTGAGTGAGAACACATGAACATTAAGTAGAAATTTAAATCAAATGAGTAGAATATTCTCAATTAAAAAGCTTGCATAGCCTGGACCTGACATATTATTGTTATTTCATGAATACTCTATTTGCATAGATCTTACAAATATTTAAATGATTAAAATAATCAAAAGCATTCCACGTATGAGAAACTATAAAAAATATATATATATATATATACATTTATATATATATTATATATATATATAATATATATATAAAATTAAAATACATTGTGTTCTATAGAAATCATTCTTAAAAAGCGCAAGATTTGAGAAGGCGGTGGCTCACATCTGTAGTCCCAGCACTTGAAAGGAAGAAGCAAATGGACGTCTGAGCTTTTTAGGTCAGCGTAAGCTACAGAGTAAGTTCCAGGTCATCCTAAGCTACAGTGTGAATTTCTGTCTCAACAAACCATAAACAAGCAAACAAAGAAAACGAAAATCACATGTTTTCTATGTAATAAGATTAAAAATATCTGTTTAAACAAAAACATTTAAAGTTTTAAATGTAGTGACATATAATTTGCATAGTCAATTGTAGTCCTCTGTTTTAATTTAAGTTGTTTTTAGACCAGCAGGGCACAGCAGCATCAAATTTCATCCAAGTCACTTATGTTCAAAGCCGAAATGGGTGTTTTCAGCTGCATTGTTTATCTCTGAGAAATGGGGCTGCCTACAACTCTCAGAGAACAGCGCTCCAACTAATTATAACTCAAGGTTCATTAATTAGTCTTCCATATCTCTTCTTTTCAGATAACAGCCAGCCACAGTAGGGGTCAACTTTTAAACTTTTTGCATTTGCTTAAGCTTCTGTCCAACTTTCACTTTTCAAGTCTCACTAAGCTTTTAAATATTGTAGTATAATAAAATTGAAAAATGTGCTACCCATCTCCTGAATGGGAAAGAGAAAACTGCCAGGGCAACGTGGTCAATTTCTTCTTTACATAAAAAAGATTACAAATGCATGGAGCAGGAAAACAAGAGAAATCATCTCTTTGTTCAGCGTATACTGTCCTATGTACCTTGTTAAGAGAGCAAAGTGATAATTTAATATAATCCTTTTAAATTTCATAGGTGTCTTTTCTCAATACCTAGGTCACAAGTCACTGACTGATAAGACCAAGGCGGCTATGTTTTGTTTGATTCTTGTTTGGTTTAATGCAGACAGAGCTGACTTTTAAATCATATAGTCTGCAAAGCCAAGGCATTGTCAGCAAGGCATTCTTGGCAAATGATAAGCTCTAATTTCATGGGTCCTCAATTTCTCATTCATTATTTCATACATTGAATGGATATTGAACGAACACTTGTTAAATTTCAGGCCATCTGCCGGGTTCTAGGACTATAGCAGTGATCAGCATAATCTTTCAATCATGTAAATTAGAGAGAAATAAATACAAATATGTAAAATTTGCAGCAAGGGTCAAGGCCTTGAATGAGAACACTGAGGGCAGTAAGTGGCTTCTAGGAACTGACACTGATGGTGTCTAAAATGAACAGAGTGAACCACAGGGAAAAGGGTGTGTAGCAAAGCCTCTGAGGACATCCCAGTATTTGGAAGAACAGCCAGCTACTGAGCTGGCTGCACAGTAAAGCAAGGATGACTTAGAAGGTCCATATGGAGAGCAAGATAGAACCTTCAACACCAAGGATATTAATAAAATTATGATTCTCATATAAAACAACTAGAAGAGTTTTATTTTGTTTGCTTGCATTTTTCTTTCTTTTTTTTTTTTTTTCTTCAGGAAAGGGTGGAATTGAAAGCCAGTCTACTTCTTGGGTAGAAGCCAGAGGAGAATAGAGAAGAATAGAGGCTCTGAGGAGAGATGACTAGAACACATTAGGGGGAAACTAGAGTAGGGCAAGTGAGAGATCTGTCTGACACCATGGAAAAGTGGTAAAAGATAGTGAAAAGGGTCTGGCTGCAGATTGAGGACAAAGCAGGAACGTTTAATGGTGAAAAGAATCCATTATCACAATCTGACAGTTTAGTAATGACTGAAGTTCAGAACTGAACTGAACAGCCCCAAATTGTTTTACAAAACTTGATGACTTTAAACCCATTCAGATTCAACCAGGCAGTTGAGAATAGATAAGCTAGACAGAACCATTGATACAGACTGATGTGGAGCTGATGGAGGCTTATTTGGGAATAGAAAGAAGGAGAGCTATGTAGGCTAAATGATGACAAAACTGGAAAGCAGAGTCACGGGTACAATTTTTATAAAGTGTACCTTTTCTTTATCACACCCTAGTCCCTACTAATTTTCAAACAAGGTCAGTCTCTTGGTCATTAATGTTGTTTACTGAACAAAACATAAAGATTCTCAAGAAATGACAGAATTGTAGTTGCATGGTATTTGCATGAATACCAACTAGATCAAAATTAATAAATGAGATTAATAAAAGAACTGAAGTTGCATAGTTGATTCATAAACAAATGTTAGGGTTCTTACAGTGGTTGCTAGGAAGTGTCGTGAGGGTAAAGAGGGTGACAAGGACATCTTGACAACATGGTAGCTTTCATGTGGCAACAGGAGGTACGATCTTGGTTCTCAAGAATCTCTATATACATCCTGAATACTTGAAGGGTTGTACTTCTTGGTTAATAACACCTAACAAAATGATTAGAATTTTTGTCCATATCCTTATCCTTGAAATGAGATTGTGATGGAAATATATGTCATAGTGTATCCATGAATTTGTAAATAATAATAAACTGTGCATGCTACATTGTTCTCATATGTATAAAGCTATGATAAACTTTCCTCTTCTCATTTATAAAAATACTTACAGATTTTCCTTGGCCAATCAGAGTTTCTACCACCAGCATCCTTTCTCTCTGGGGCTATTAGTATACACAGAGTTTCTTGCACATAAGGAGCTTCATACATCACATGTTAATATGACTATCAAGACAGTTAACGATGGCTGTCTAGTACATACAATATAAATATTCTGGACAAAATGATAATTCATGCCCAGATCAGGCCAAATACAATAGCATGAGAATTCATCATGCTATAGGAAATGATATGCAATTTAAAACTAAAGACTTTCTTGTTTTCTAGAATGATCCGTTATATGTTGTTTTACTATGACTGACCATAAATACCTAAAAAAGAATGTAAAGTGGCATTGAATAAAGGGGGTTTTGCATTCCACCTGGAGTGTTGCTTTGTTCAACACAAACCTCAAAGGGCTTAGATTTCCAAGAGTCCCTAACATGTAATCAACGTTCCTTAGCCATCACCTTCAGACATATAAAGTGACTTACTTTATAAGATGCCTGGCCTAAAATGTAGAGTTTTTCAGATGTTTTTTAATATAAAGAGGGGTGAGATGTTAAGTCCACTTTTCATGAATTTCTAAATAAATAGAAAGACAGAAGTATTCTTAGTCTTGTTTCTGCCTTCACAATGGGAATAATTGTTCTGTCTCAATATATGGGATGTCGCATTGTTCATATATTTGTGCTCCTCTACTGGTGAATTCACTATTTACTACAGCCTCCTGGTGTAGTTTGGAAGTACACTCTAGTGTTCCTGTGTGTGAAAAACATGGCTATGAAGAGGTAGTTTTCCAGGGAGAAAAATGCAAATGAAATATAAGCTTTGCTCAGGCATGGACTTCAATGTCATTGGTCATGCATTCAATGTTAATGAATCAAAAGTGCTCAAGTATCTCTAAATGTAAAGTTATGTGGTATTTGATAATGACATTAAAATTACAGGGTGCTCAGGGGATCAATGGCTCTGTATTTGTAACTTTTGTAACTGTACATTACAAGTTGCATGAAGACAGACCAAACGGTTGGCTACATGGCGCCAATATAATAAGTTTGCAGTGGCTCTCTAGTTAGTTATATCCCTGAGGTTCCTGGCTGTGGCGATAAAAGCTGCTGGATATGGATATTCTTTCAACCAAAACTAACAAGAATCACACATTTGCAAAGGCAGCTAGAAACTCTGCTGAGAAACAAATTTGCAACAACAACAAAAAAAGGCAAAAATATTCAACACCAATAAGAGGCGATCAACAAGTCACAGAATAGTGCTTACAATATGCTGAATTGGGAAAGCATTGCTATAAAGGATAAAGGAAGTGTATCAGAATTCTTTATACTTTAAAAAAACTAAAAAAAAAAGTCATATCATCAGAAAAAATCTGCTAGGTTGTAGAGAAAATATGAACGTATGAAAATGACAAGGCAGATGGCTAGACATAAAAAAAACATGACATGAAGCTTATAGAAGACTTCTTGGATCAATTACTTGCTGTTTGCCTTGTTAGCAACTATACACTATAGGTTGCATGAAAACTGAATAAATGATTGGCTACACGGTGCCAATATACTAACATGCATGGACTCTCTAGTTAGTTATATAAACTGACTAGTATTAAGCATTTGACATTTGGTCTGAAACAAATTAGGCTCAACTTAGAGGGGAAATAATGAAAGAAAGAAGTATAAGGGAGGTAACTGCAGACCATTGAGGCATGGAGAAGAAAATAAGAAAGAAGAGAATAAAGAGATAGAAGATACCATGAGGATAGCTTAAATGTGTTTAAAGGGGAGCCCAAAGAAGCAAAGATTGAATCTAGAGAAAAGAAAAGTAGAAAACATGTGCTGAAAGCTTCATGTGACATGCTTCCTAGAAGAAACCCTCTAAATCATAGAGAAATGAAAGTGTCTTATCTTTGTACTACAGGATCTCTAGGCACCCTCTAAGTGCTTCATATGCATAATTCATCTATTATTGGCACTTGTTGAGAAAGATTCTGCTATCTTGGTTTTATATACCAGGAGCCTAAAGCACAAGGGAAAGCATTCTTCCCAAACCACATGGTTGGTAATTGAGAGAGTGGGCTAAAGCCTAAATAAATTGGCTTTAGTGTCTGGGACTTAAATCCTAAACTTCACACAAAATAATCTTTTAAAGAATGAGTGTTACAGAAATATGCACTTAGACCAATAGAAAAAAAGCAATAATCAAAGAGGCAGTATTAACCCTACATAAAATAAACTCACAGAAATCATTTCCAAAAGTAGACATCTCTTCTAGTTACAACTGCTGTTATAGAACAACCTGACAAAAACAACTTAAGGGAGAAAGTATTTATTTTAGCTCATAATTTCAGGTTACAATTTAGCATTGTGAGCATGTCAAAATAATGGAAACATAAATCAGCTTATTATATCATGTCCACAGTGGAGAGAAGAGAGAGGAGAGATGCACACATGCTTGAATTAGCTTACACTTCTACATTCCTAGCCAAAACAGTATTCAAAGTCAATGGATGTTGCAACCCATAGTGTACTGGATACTCCTTCATCAATCATTTTAATCAAGACTCTCCAAAAAGATATGCTCTCAGGTTACCCTGATCTATACTACACCTCATTGGGACTTTCTTCATAAGATACAGATATGATCCCAGAAATAGAAATTTCAAATACTATCCTTAATTATAACAATAGTGAACTTTTGACAACTAATAGATTCTATTCAACAGTTAGGTACCAAATAGTGATCCACCAGGTTCCAATAAATAGTTACATATACATGGCCACATAGACAATCCTAGTTAAAAATCAGTGAGGCATATAACAAACAAAATGCTATAATTGTAGAAAAATGACCCATAGTGAAGAATGAAGGATAACAGAGAGAAGAGGGAGATATAAGAAAGTAGTGGGTGAAAGTAAAAAGAAAAAAAGAAAACCTCTAGATTAGTATAAAGTTGTCAGAGAACAAAATTAACCAATTAACAACATATGCAAAGATTTCTGTACTCAATGTAACTGGAAAGGCATAAAGCAATTAACTTATGTTCAACAAAATGTATCCTAAAATAAAGTCATGGAATTTTAAAACTGAAAGTCTTTGGTTCTTTGGCTGACAAATGAGACATAAATATATGAACTGGGAAGAATATGTCATAACAGATATTAAAACTCAATGGAAGTGTTCAAATAAGGAGTTGGCAATGTACCAAGAAGTATATGTAAATGCCAAAGGAAAAAATAGATTTGGAAGATTTGAAATAGTTGGAAGGAACACCCATCTCAGTTGCTCAAGACATATATCACAGTATTCATAAATAGAAAACCAAGGGGGGAGGGAAAGCATAAAATTTTCCAATCAAAAGACATATTGCTTGAAATCCATGAAGTAAATGGGATAGAAGTTAAAATTTCTGCAAGAACATCTATAATACTTAGGCTATGGTTTGAAACAATGGCTCAGCTATTGCAGAGGATCCAGGTTTTGGTTTTGGTACCCACGTTCACTATACCTCCAGCTTTAGGGGATCCTACATATTCTTCTGGCCTCTGTGGACAGACACTTCATTCACATATGCACCACATGCATGAAGACTCAGACACATACACACATA
>JANHMN010000008.1:38657580-38712498 GCA_030674055.1 Rhabdomys pumilio
TGTGTGTGTGTGTGTGTGTGTGTGTGTGTGTGTGTGTGTGTGTGTGTAATCATCAAAAGATTTTACAGGTGTTTTTAAGCATTGGCCTGCAAGTATAAAAAGTACTCCATGCATGCTCTGTGTTAACTGCCACTAAGAAATTTAAAATGATAACACACTTTTAGAAGTCCATGCACATGAAGTCAAAATATGGAAAAATGCCCAGACATAAAATATATTTAAAAACAGTAACCATCTATATAAGCAGGGAGGAAGATGTGATTGTCAGTAGAGTTTTTGCTCAGGGGAATAAATGGCATCTGAAATCTTTCAAATTCAAAACAAAAATTGGCTGGTAACAGATATTCCTTATGTTTTCTTCATGCCATTAACACATCTAGTATAAATCATAGCTTTATAAACACATTCCATCTCAACCATAGTTAAAAGAAAATAACATGATCAAGAATTATTTAACAGTAAGGCAAAACTAATTGATTAGAGTAACCATATGAAGGAGATTGAACATAATTCCTCAAACCTTCAGAGTATAGAGAAGAAACAGACAAAAAACTACAAACATTTGAAACAGACACAAATAACTAATATATATGCATGTGTGAGTATGTGTGTATGTAAATTTCATGCATTCTTTCACATATTTCTTCTGTCAATAATTTGTCTGAGTATTCCGCAATTTACTGAAGGGGTCTGACAATTGCCAAAGAAAACTGGTTTTGTGGACTATGAATTAAAATGTTCTAATTTTATTACCAACAGTAATTTAAAAGCACCTTAAAAATCAAACACGATGTTTCTGTATTTGACCCATACTAAAGTGTGGCGACAGCTCCATTTTCCCCCATTCACTCATCTGTGCTGAGCACAGCAGAACTCCACCTCATAGAGGAAAAAAAGAGCAGTGAAATAACTCAATATACAATGCAGCCTCAGTGGGATGGAGAGTACTCTTCAGTGACAATGCTTGTCATGCCTCTACCTTCAAGAAAGACAGCCAGGACTTCTCTGAACCACAGTTACCAGCATCATTTCCACACAAACACCCCACCTTTAACCCTACTTTAATTCACATATTAGTATTATATTCTGCCCTCATATCCAAATTAATCTAATAATTATTAAATATCTTCCACCTCTGTACAATTAATGATTAATAATAATCTCCTTCATTAACCTTTTTATCAGAATCTGTATCTCTATCTCATTAATTAAAAGAAACACACTTTGTACTTTATTAATGTAATGTATTATGAGGCTTACGTGCAAGATTGCATTCTAATTTTTCAAAATGAATCACTCAGGGAAACAAACAAAAAAATACAAAATACCACAAGGTAAAATAATCTTACATTATACATAGACCGATATGCAGCCAGATACCAAGAATGGGCAAGTTAAAACTTTGAGACTGATTAGAATGCTAAAAGAAAGGTCTAGGGTCTTTCTGAGTTTGAGTTTCAGTTCTGAAAATGAAAGCCTTTTCCTGATGTGGTACATGCCCACTTAGAAAAGGAAAGACACATTCAACAAACAGTAAGACAAGACAATAAGGGAATAAGAGGAGATGTGAGGGTTGGGAGAGGTGAGGTATTGTGAACTGGACAGCAATTTGTTTTGTGATTTGAATTTTTAACATTTTAATAATTTTTATGAGTCCCAAGAATGGGAGGGTCAAGGGCCCTTTCCCAGGCCCATATTCATATCTCAGGTACATACTTTCAGACAGCTATATAGAAAGCTAAGGTTAGTGTTTGTCTTAGTTTGGGTTTATTGATGTCAGAAGAACAACCTTAAATCTGGGTCACACCATCTAGTTTCAAGCAATGTAACAAGACACGAAAGAAGAAATCTATTTTCTGTAAATTTATTTAGCATTATTAATTTTTTACTTATTCACTTTATAGCCCACTCACTGCCCCTCCTCTTCTCTTCTGAGTAGGTGAGGCTCCCCAGATGTATCCTCCCACCCTGGAATCTTTTGGGTTTTTATCTGCTAGCCCTAACTCTCACTAGCAAGTTAACTTCCCTTTCAATGGGATTAAAATCTACTTCAGCATTCAAATGCTAGCTGATACAGGCGGTGTGCACTAAACAACTACCAGATTCTTGGCTTTTGAATTGGTAAAGAGTTGTTGTAGCACTAGTCAAATAATAGTCTATAAGCAGTTTTAATAAATACACATATATAATTTATTCTATCAATTATGTCCTTCTAGAGAAACCTAAGAAATGTTCAAAACTCAAAAGGCTGAGGCAGAATTATTCAATCAATTTTTCAGTTAAAAAAAAATCACATCTTGTTTCGAAATGATCACACAGATTCATATATGCATTTTAAAATATTGGTTTATACATATTTACAAATGTAAACTTACAGGCAAATTGGAGTTTGGCTTCTCTGCTCACTATTGTTCCAAGAGAATTCGTTGCAAAACACTGGTAACTTCCTGTATCCCAATTTCTGTTAGGGTTAATAACGATGAGATTTCCTTCGTTCAGTTTGTAACGATGGTCTAGTCTTGTATCAATATAACTGCCATTCAGCTGCCACCTGAAATGTAAATATCAAGATTATTTCTCTCCTTAGCAAATTTAGGCTTAAATAGATGGCTCAATGTTACTAACTCCACTGTAAGCACTCCAAGCCTGGAATCTCAACACTCAAGAGGTTGAGGCAGGAGGACTTCCATAGCTTTAGGGCAGTCTCAGTGACTTAGTAAGATCCTATCTCAAAAAGCATAAAAAAAAAGATATGGATTTGAGAAGCAAAGAGTAAAATTTAGTAGAAATTATGGCAAAGCAGCATCTCAAGATGCTTGAGGGTTTTTGGAAGAGCTGAGGATAATTTAACTTGTTCACTAGCTCACATGGGAAAAATTTAGGCTGGGTCTATGTAAGTAAAGATAAAGCAGAAACTAGAGGTAATTATCTCAGAAACTTCAGGCCAATCTCATGTTGACAACCTAGCAGAGGGTAGCACATTTCTTTGATTTATCTGGCCTGACTGAGCACATTTAATAAATTAATTGGTAACTGTTCAACTCTCTATTTCAATTTGTCTGAGTAAAGACCTGTCCTGAGGCAGTCATTCCCCCACTTTTTCTGAAGCCTACATAGAGCTTTTTACACAATAATACACTGCAATAAAAGACCCAAACGCCACCTGGGGATCAAAAAAATAGCAGCATAAACCCCAGGGACATAGTCATTAATGCATGGAAAAAAATTAAAAAAAGAAAAATAAAAAATTTTATCTTTAAATAACTATTAACTGAAAAGTCAAAGTGTTTAAACACCAAGTATGTTGGTACACTGACAAAAATCCACCCATATGCCATGATAACAAGGATATATGAATACTGTTAATTAAATCACTCACCTCCTAAATAACTAAAATCGGACACTGAAACTACATTACCCATACATTTTAACATATTGCAATACTGGGATCAATTGTTTAGCATAGGGATTTTGAGAAAAATAGCTAAATGAGGCCTGCCTTTTAAAGGATAGCAACCATTGTATATACTATGGAACACACATAAAAATGTTCTAATTTATAAAATATTTAATTTCCTTTACTAAGGACTGTAGCCCCAAAATTGAAAGTAGATTGCAAATGCAGTGGTTAGAGCCCTAAGCAAGCACACAGGTGACCAGGAACCTTCCAGTACAAAGCTTAACGATTTAGAGGTCTGAAGTTTAAAGGGGGAATTGAAGCCTCTGATAGAAAATCCATATCAGTGATTGAATAGTTGGAGCAGTTCCTTAGGTATCAATGCTGTAACAAGTCTGAATAGATATCAGTATTGAATATTCTCTTACCTATGGGGTGATATGGAGAGCAGAAACCAGGAAAACATAATTTTACCTGGAAAGGGTATTGTGGAGGCAAATAACCACTATCATGCACCAATAATAATAATAATGAGGTCTACCTAGTTTTTATGAAGGACTTCCTTGAATACTTAATCAGAAGAGCATTCCAGATTCAGAATATGAATAAAGGTTCAGCCTACAACGGGGATACTTTCTACAAGTGCATTGTTTCTAGAGAGGCTAAAGGATCAGAAAGTCCCCTCGATTAGACACAGAAGAGCTCTTGGTACAAGAGATGTTAAAATCACTTTTGCAACTAACACCTGGCAAGACAGAGCAAGAAAGTTATTGAAGATTGGAAGGTCAGAAATGTGGAAGAGTTAGAGATGGGGCCTTAAAGGTCTATGTAAGAATGAATGAAGAAAATAATTTTTCAAAAAAAAAAAAAAGAGGCACGAGTAAGGTTAACAATAAAAATCAGACAGTGAGAGTAGGTCAGAACTCAGCAACTGAAAGACCAATGCACAAAACGGATCTTACAATGGAACTGACACAGCAGAGAGAATTCCACAGAGGAATGAAAAAGCAATTTTTACAAATATGGGGAGAAGGAAAACAAGAGAAAATGGTCCATTTTTAAAAGGAAAAGAGGTAATGGTGACTTTCAATGTCTAACGAAGGGGCAGATACTCTATTATCTAGAAGGATCCGACCAAAGGCCCTTGATAAATTTATAAATGGTACCACAGATGGAGGAAATTCTCTTCCAGGTAGATTCTGAGGCAAGTGTCTCTTCCCTGTCTTTCCCCATCTCCTAGATCTCTTTTTAGACAACACCTGCAAATCTTGGGAGTAAAAAAATGTAGTTTTAGTGTTCCTATAATAGAACTTGATGTAGATGAATACAAAACAGGGGCACACGCATGCAGTTGTTTCTCATCCTGGAGGCAGGAAGAGCACAAATGACTCAGTTGAGGACAGGATATAGCTACGTATCTTTACAGTCAAAGCTATGTATCTTTACAGCTCCTAACTTCAGAGCAGAACAGAGAAATCCTCAATTTGGGTAGGACAAGGAACAGTGAGTGTGCTCCAGACTATGACTCTGATCAGTCTTAAAGCCTTGGGGATGCAGTTAAGAAGAAACAGTGCCCCATTCCTAAGTTAGTGAGAAGAGGGTTTATGCCAATTATAAATGGTCTTCTTGGGAAGGTACACTTTAGACCTTGAAAGTCCCTCTATACAATTCTCATTTTAAGAAAAAAATTGAGACTTAGGTTAGTCCAAGAAGACAGTATATCAGATTGTCTTTATCAGGCATCCAGAGGTCCTAAGGCTTTATTCCATTTCTAAAAATCCCGTATGACCACAAGTGATTCAGTATGACTGATCTAAGTGATGCCCTCTAAAATTGTCCTTTGGCAGAAGACAACAGAAAGGTATTTGCCTCACAAGGTGGAAGATCCAGAGACAAAAGGCAAAGAAAGAAAGAAAGAAAGAAAGAAAGAAAGAAAGAAAGGAGGGAGGGAGGGAGGGAGGGAGGGAGGGAGGGAGGGAGGGAGGGAGGGAGGGAGGGAAAGGAAAAAAAACAGAACAGTACAGACGAACTGTTCTTCTTCAGAGGTTCACTGGGTCCCCTAATTTGTTTAGCCAAATTTCAGAAGAAATTAGAAAATTTCCCTGGTCCCTCAGAAATTAGACTTCTCCAAGACATGTATGATTTATTAGTCCTAGACTCAAAAGAATGAAATTATTAAATCAACAATAGCCTTATTACATTTACTTTGGGGATAGGGACTCTAAGTTACTAAAAAGAATTCACACTTTGCAGGAAAAGAAATAAATTACTTAGGTCAGCTGGTTAGTGAAAGGAGTTGTGCCCTTTAAGAATAGAGCAATTAATACAACACTCCCCAAAACCAAGGGAAGTTAGAAAATTCTTGAGTTCAACGGGGCCTTATAAACTTTGGTTTGACTCTTATGCTATCCAAACTAAAGGTCATAATGAGAAATTCCCAGATGAGGAGCCAGATCTTTTGTGGGAGGTAAAAGAAATTCAAGCTGTTAAAATCTTAAACTAAGACTTAATAACTGTTGGTCTTGCTCTCTTTAGACAAGTCCATTCATTTTTCAAGTGTGAACAAAGACACCATTTCTGAAGACACTCACTTGGGAACATAGGGAGAAAGGCAGATAATAGCATATTTGTTTAAACTATTAGATCCCATTTCAAGGGGAAGGCTGAAATACATTGGATCAGGAACTTCCACTATGTTCTTCACTTAGAAGAGCCAATAGTTAACCTTTGGAGCCTGTCTAAATATAAGTATTTCTTAGCAAGTAACAACACTCCTACAGCAGAAGGCTAGAAGGTGATTAACATGTATTAGACTCCTAAAATATGAAGCTATTCTCTCAGAGAAAGATATTTACTTCTAGTCACTAATGACTATTAAAACCTTGTTGAGTTCCTAAATGGAGGCATTCCTTCTGTGCCTTCTATAGCAAACCAAAGTCTTCCAAAACCTGGGAGAAACTCCATTTCCTCTGAGACCCAATATTTACCGACAGAGTCTCCCTAGAAAATCAAGGAGAAAGACATCATGGGTACTCTATGATTGATGGGATTCAATAAAATATTATTGAATTTGAACAACTGACAAATAACTGATACAGTACAAATATGATTTGTTTGCCTTAAACGAGGTCCTTGAAAATTTAAATGTAAAGGTGGGGAATTTATGTGTGTATTCCTGGCATGCCTCAAAAAGCTCCTGCCTTTGGAAAACTCTGGTCAGAATGCAGGCTAATTAATAATAAAAGGCAACAAATGATACAAATAATTAAATGATCAGAAATTTGAAACTTACAACTACATGAATGAATTATAATGATATGCTTTCCTAGGCACCAAAGAAAGCATAACTTTGGAGCCCAGGAAAACAGACTTGCTGATAAAATACTCAACTGCATGGCTGGAGTGGGTCAAGTATTCTGCCATTGCATTAAACAAGAGTTACTGATAGGTTTATGTGACAGGGAGGTCAGCATCTCAAGTGTTTCCTTGCTGTTCTGGTGTATATCAGAATGCTATGATTGAATGAATACCGGATCTTTCTCTTCCAGGACAGGACAGCCTAGGAACATCTTTCCTATAAGTCTTTATCCCTTCTATTCCCAGGCAAAAAGGAACTGAGGCAACCCTCAACTATTCCACTTCCTTTGGGAAGAATTAATTACATCTCTTAATTTTTAAAGAATCAGGAACCACTGGTTATTCTTGGACAAGAGGTCTGCAATACAAGGGCCTCTGTGGCTTAGAGCAGTTGCAACACTGAATAACCTTAGCACTGCCAGGACATTGTGGTAATACTGTGGTAGACATTTACTAAGATTTTATCAGCCAGTTAGAGTGGGATATGTACGTTGGTCCAATTGGCTATCTGTTTCACTCCTCCATTTCCTCAACTATCTCCTCAGTTATCTCCTGAAAACATTAATGGAGCTCATGTCTCCAGGAAGGTCCACATATTTGTATAGATTCAACAGGAGAATCATGAGAAATCTCTAATGAATTAAAAATAGGAATCAAGTAGGATTTGAGTCAGTGTTACCTACCCTAATAGTCTACTGTAACTGAAGATGCACATTGTGTAAATTATACACACACACACACACACACTATAAATATACAAGTCTCTCTGTGTGTATGTATGTATGTATGTGTGTATGTATGTATGTATGTATTATGTATGTATAAAACCTATATTACAACCAGCAAAGGTTTTTAGATTACATCAGGGATGTTACCAAGTGTATAGCATATCAATTAGATACCATTTGCAGAATTTCAAGAAAAAAAAAAAAAAAACAAAACTGACTAGCCCTAGACATAATGCAAGCAGTTAATGTAGGAATCTCTGTGGTGACAGGTAGTCAGTGTTGAAACTGGATTCCTAGTAGCATGGCTCCTGGTGCCACTATCATAAATTCTCTTCAGGGACTAATTCATTTATCAAGTGACTTAGCTGGAAACATAGCTGAAAACTTAGGAATCTGGGTTGAAAATAGAAATGGGTAATAACCTCAGTCCTGACCTCCCTTGTTATAGTGTGAATTCCTGACTATGATTGGATGCCATGTGATCCCATGAATAGGAGAGTTAGTGCAAACTGCTATCACATGAAAAGCCCCTACCATCTACTAGAACATTCATGAGATTAGCTCAGATACTGGAATGTCAGGCACTGTTAACTGAATTTGAAGAAAGACAGAATATGTATAAGACAGACTATGTATAATAAAACAGGGGGAAACTGGGAGAAATGTAAGAAAATGTATTTCCTGTCAAAGAGTGAAATAAGACAAAGAAAATGCCATCTTTAAAGAAAAATGTAAAGACATCATTTGAAAAAGAATCTCTTCTGAGTCAGCGTTTTTCTGAAATAAAAATATATTTATAAATGGATGTTTCCCTTTTAACTATGTAGTTTTGACTTAGCCAACTGCAGCACATATATGAAGCAGAGCTCTGACTCCTCAGGATTGAGCACAGGAGGCCTAGCGACAAGGTTAAAAACCTGATGACCATCCAGTTGCATGTGCTTGCTTGCTTGCTTGCTTTTGAAAAGCCATGCACCATTCTATTGGAGCAAAAGTTGTTGTCCAAATACTTTGAATCATGATGTGATTACTTTCTGCAATCCAAGATACATTCCTAACAGGACTGATACTCCCCCAGTTTAGTGAACATGAAAAAAATATCCAACTTTTCTGAATGTAAATCTTCCACTTGTAAAAGAAATGCAATTTCAAGTTCCCAACTGAATTTGCTTAAGCAACTGTATGCAACAGTGGCAGGCAGAGGCATTCCTTCTGAAAGCAGATACCACTGCCAACACAGGAAATGGCTCCTGCCACGGCCTCATGACCCTCTGCCCCTGTATTCTCTTTCTGCTCTACTTCCAGCAAGCACATGCTGGTTCTGCATCGCCTGCTCCATTCCATCCTTCTGGTCATCTTCTCTCATGTGGAACAGATTGACTGGCACATACGGTAGCAACATTTGTGCCATCTCTGAGAAGTTATCAAAAGAAGGATGAAACACATGCTAGACTTGGCTTGTGAGGAGGAGATCTGATGGGAAACCAAATAAGTGGGTTTGATTCTTGTGGTAAATATGGTTTGTCAGCTATGAATCAGATAAATGTGACTGAACAGAGCAAATGTTTCTAAACTGAAATTAGAGAGATATACTTGATTTCATATACTTCTGAATCATAGACAATGTCAACTGGTATTTGTTCTCTCTCCCCTCTGTGTATGTGTATGCACACACGTGCACACAGGAGCTTGGAATGCGGGATATATGCACATAGAAACTCATATATGCAATGTATATAGAGACTAGAGGAGAACCATGGTTGCCAACTAAAAATGAAAAATAAGAAACAGAAAACAGTCTCTCACCTCTAACTCATTTGTTCTTGCCAAGTAGGATAAGATACCCCACCAGGGAGCCACAGGGAACCAATTGGCTCTGCCTCCCCCACACAAGGACTGAAAGAACTCTACTAAGCTATGGTTTTTAGATGGGTTTGGGGAACCTAACTCTGAGTCTCTTCCCTGAAAGGCAAGCACTTTACTGTCTGAGCTATCTTTTCCAGCACTATATATGCTTTTATTACCTATGAAATACAGTTTGTAAAGGGGAAAAATAGCAACATTATAGCTGAGGACTTAGAATGTTTGGAACCTAAGTATACCTAATGGCTTCATTTAAAAACTATGTTTTTTTGTTTAGCTAATGAATAATAAAGGTTCAATGGCTGTGTGGAAAATTGTAAAGAATAAATAAAAATATACAGAATCATTTTCTCTTGCCTATTTAATAGGTTAAAAGATTTAAAAGATCATAAAATGTTTGCCACAATACTTTATTTCCATAAATGTCTATGGTCTAAAAGCTACCATTGCTAAGTTTCAAGTAAAAAAGAAAAAAAGGAAAGATTGTTCTATTATGTATTAATGTTTCATACTTCCTTTACCTTGGTTTTTATCATATAGACACAATTGCTAGATTCCTTTACTATGCACAAAAGTAAGAAAGCATTGTTTTAAATATGCCTCTGTTACAGCAAACGTGCCTGGGTACTTCCACACACAACTCTTCAGAGGTAAGGTATTCTTGAGTTATATTGAAGAATGTTAATCTTCACAAAACATAATTATTTTTCTCCTTCTAAACACTAAATCCATCACTCAATGGAACTCATCCCCTGGTGATAGAAAAGTATCACAGTATCTTATTAAATATTGATGTTTCTTTACACTTGCTGAAAGTTAAATGTATTCAAAAGAGTTAGTTTTTATTTCAACACTGAAATATGTAAGTTAGGTCTGGGACTAGAATTCCAAAAACTACTTTATTCTGAGAAACAAAAATGTGTCCCAGGATCTTAAGGCAAAATATTTATATTAAGAACTGATTTCTACATGTCTCATATTTTCATCTGGATAAGAAAACTTGAGGCTGGAAAGATGGCTAAGTGAATACTAGTACTGGCTGTTCTGGCAGAGAACTCAGGTTTTGTTCCCAGTACCTATGTGAGGCAGTTCTCAATTGACTATAACTCCAGTTCAAGGGGAGTTGAAATTCTAGTCTGATTTCTGTCAGCTTTGAATACAGATAGTTCACATGACTTCACATTAAGTATTCACATAGACATCACTGAAGACAAATAACCTAGAAAACTGAAGATATACAAATTATTTTTCAATAAAATATATGACCAGACAAATTTTATTTACTCAAAAATCCAATCTTAATTTTGAGACTTCAGAACAATACAAGAAACTGGTCTGTATGTCCAATCTCGCCATGTGCTACTTGTAGCCCAAAAAGGCTACAAAGGAGGCTTGCAAAATATTTTGATTTTACTTTAAATATTATTTTTTTGCAAGATTTTAATTTAATTTGTGTGGTTCTTAAATGTGAACTTCAAATCTCAATGAATTTAAATGTCTAATGGATGGCCACATCTGAGAGTTAACTATGGCAATTATATCACACATTAAGGTCACAAATTTCAGAAGTTTGTAAAATGTGATATAATTTTTCAGTATTGCAAATTTATAGTCCTTTGTAAAACCTTTCCAATCTCCTCTTTGATCATGAAATTTTAAAATCCATCCCCCCCCCCACAAAAAAATCCATTCAAGTATTAGAATGCAATATTTCTACCATGTGGCCATCCCAAGAGTGCATTTCCATATCCAGACTCCATTTTGGAAGCTTCAGTCTAAGTATCTGGAGCAAAGGCAGCCAGAGCCACAACTCTTGGTATTGCACACAGCAGAATTTCAATCATATAACATTTACTTTGTGCTTCAGAAGCTGAGTATCCTTGTTTCTTTAGCTTACTGTAAATGTCATAGCATTAAGTAACTCTGTATAATCTTGTCATAACACTTTAGAAAGATCTTACACATTTATTGTCAGTCCTCAGTGTTCAAATGCTCATCCTGAGCATGGATTGGGATTTACTTTGTATGATACATAAGTGTGACACAGTTTACCAACCCTCACATCAGGAGCCAACTGGCAATCTTCAAAGTGGAAGAACACTCCTGAAGCAGACCCCTGTGGAAACTTGTACCTGAGCAAATATTAGAAATGTTTATTTAAGGGCATAAATTTAGAGGTTTTAGGTTTCTAGAGGAGGTGTACATTTGAATCACATACTTTTTGAAATTCTTTACCTCCTCTACACAAGAAATTTTCAAAGGAAATAAATAAAGTGAGAAAACAGGATTGACCTTGATGCATTAGAGGGGTGCAATTGAATGCAGATTGCCTTATGAAAACAATTCTTTAGGGCAGATGAGCATGTGGGGACCAGTGGTCTCTGTAATTTTGTTATGTGTCATAAATAAATATTTCAAAATGCATAGTCCCGAATGCTAAAAGATAAACACTTCCAATGTGAAGTTCAAGAACCTAAAACTACAAGAGGCAAAATTTTGTGGACAATTGCCTTCCACAATAATAAACAGGCTGGTAGGAAGGGAGAAAAGAAAAGAGAGAATAACCTGTATGTGTGTGTGAAGTTTATACAATAGTACATTAAGTACTTTTTGATACCTAATGGTACAATTTAAGTAATAAAAGCCTAATTTACTTTGATCATATCTGTTAGCAAAATTCTAACATCTTGCATCACATCAATTGATAAATTTATAAATTGATAAATTATTCACAGACATTTCCTAAATAGAGCAATCAAACTCAACTCACCAACATTTGCATATTCAGGTTCCATATACTCTTCACTGTGTATGGTCAATGCCAACCAGCAAAGACAAAACAAAATGACCTACTGGTCTCATATACTGTCTACTTATGATTCATTTTCATCCATGTCATAATGAGATATGACTACCTCTTACATAGAACCACACTGGTATCGTCTAAAATCAGTGAATACAAACATATCTTACTGTCACTGTGATTTAAGACAATGAAGTCTGCCAATTCAACTTGGTTACAAAGTTAGGGAGTCTCATCTCTTGAAACTGAAACTAACAGACCTAATAATAAAGCAAATATTTTCACTTGATCATGCTAACCCTTTTTGTCCTGGGAATACTTTTATTCTTACCCATCGTGTTGTAGCTTGTCTTTAACAACATCAATATGTTGGCAGCCAAAGTACATGGCTTGAACCTGAAAATCGAACCCCAGACAGACAGAGTTATTTAATTAACAGGCTGGCAAGCCAAAGACAGGTGAGATTCTGCACAGAGCCTTACCAACCTAAGACAGAAATGCATTGTTTTGATAATGCATATTTCACGACGGGTAAGAAAAGAATTCTTGGCAGAATGACCTAAGACAGGCTAAATCTTGTTTATAAAATTTAAAAAAGGGAGAGAGGTGGAGAGCTTTAGGCGCTGCTTGGCAAGAATCTGACATGGGCCAAGGATAAGAAAATGGGCTTCAGGCAGGAATCTGACATTAGGCTAGAACAAAGAGGTAATTTCAGGCAGGAATCTAAATCTTAAGCTAGAACAAAGAAGTAATTTCAGGCACGAATCTAAATCTTAAGCTAGAACAAAGAAGTAATTTCAGGCAGTAATCTAAATATTAGGCTAGAACAAAGAAGTAATTTCAGACAGTAATCTAAATTTTAAGCTAGAACAAATAATTAGGTTTCAGACTAGAAAATGACTTTGGGTTAGGACAGGGAAGTTGGCTCAGATATTTTGGTCATTCTGATAAGCCCCTAAAAACAGTGATCATAGGAATGTTCATGAAATTTTGTTTATTGCCTTGCTTGTTCTTTGATTATTTGTGTGCTTATTCCTTGACTATTAGTATCTATTGTATTGCTACTTCCTCAAGCTAGAATTAACCTTAATACTTGCATGTAATTAAAATGGTATAACAGCAAAAAGAATGAGGAGGGAAGAGATGGTGGGTTTCTAGGGAGGGGAAATGGGAAAGGAGAAGGCATTTGAAATGTAAATAAGTAAAATATCCAATAAAAAATAATTGCAAGATATAGTTAACCTCACAGTGGAGAGCATGAAATAATTGTTCTCTGAGTTGTCTACTTTATCACACCAAATCTGGTCAGCAAAACACAAACATAAATAACAAGTTGGAGAAAAATGAACTCTACAATTTGGCCCACAGGATAAAACAAAACAAAAAGAATCAACACCAGAATCTTTGGGAGTTTGGAGTTATGTTTGGGAAATAAGCCCATGCAAAGCACTTATTAAATCAACAGGCGATCCTTTATTTGGGTTTTGACAGAAAATTTAGTAGTGTAATCATAGAAGCAATTTGTGGTTTTAGAAGCAGCTTTTGAGTTAATAAGCAAATGCATTTGTGTTCATTGGAATGTTTGCTACTCTGTTTACTGAAGTGATGAGAATAATTGCAGCCCATGAAAGAATGAATGTATGAATTTACATATTCAATACTTTATCCAGAAATAACTATTTAGGCTTCAGCAATAATTGAAATGAGTTAAGTTGAGATGCTATGAATTTTGGTCAAAAAAAAAAAAACATATTGTGTGTAAACACATGTTTTATTATGCAGACTCTCATTTCTTTAATATGTATTAAATATTAACACATACAAACATACACACATACACACAATACTACATTGGTAGTATAACAAATGAAAAACAGATGTTCCATGTAAGTGGTTATAACCTATATAACCCAGTTCAAATCCATCAGTGTCTACACTATTCTAAGGAGTTAAACAATGTTCCTACAGATTTTCCTTCTCTGCGTAAAGTTTAAATTTTCAGGCAAGTTTCCTTATTCTCTTCTAAACATGCTATTAGTAATATGATTCTGAAACAAGAAATAAGGACACCCCATGCCCAGATCTGAAGTGAGTGATTACGCATGCAAAAGCATCCCATTTGATTTAATTTTAATCAATATGATTCATATCTCCTTCCCTTGTCTTACTTAAAACAGGTGACTTATTGTGTTACATGATACCTTTAATGTATAAAAGCTAATCTTTCTTTTCATTTTGAATACTGACTGCTCACAATACTGGCTGTGTTTTTATTTCAAAATTTTCTGATATGACCAGGAACAACTGATGACACTACAAGAAAGATAAACTCTTTTTTGAGAGGTGATATTGTGGGAAAGGTGTCAGGGGGCTTGGATTCATAGACACTATCTTGGTTACCTCAAGGCAAACTATGCTAAAATGGAGTCAATAAATAAGACTTAATCCAAACCATAGTGTCTAGAAAAATTTCAACTACCTAACACATTAAAGCTAAAGTTTTCCTATGGCATTTTTGACTCTGAAATATGATCTCCTAAATTCTTTTTTTTAATCTTGTCAGTTTCGTGATAGATCTTTCTCTGGCCACTAAGTGAGCCCTTACTGGTGGCTTAACAGCTACAGTAAACATCATTGCCCTGAGAGAATGACATTCTATCAGGATAATTACAATTCTTTGTGTAGAACAGGAATGTCAAGGTGCCATAGCCAGTCACACTCACAATTCTCTGTGTAATACAGGAATGTCATTGGACCAAAGCCACGTGCAGTCCTGTAAGGAGGAGTCAAGAGATAAGCTTATCATTGTGGCCAGGATGGTGATACAGCCTTTCATTTTTTTTTTTTTTTCAAATACACATTACACGAGTTATCTACTAATAGACTCAGAAAGTATGGAGATAACTATATTTTTAATATTTTGCAACCACTACTGTGAATATTTTTAATACTATTAGTGACTAATTGTAAGCATAGGAACCAGAGCTTTGTAGCTAGAAATTAAGGATATCAAACATAGCTGAGTTTCAGGATCTAGGTTTAGAAAATCAGCAACAATTATAACAGAATGCTATATTCTTTTTTTATTTCTCTTTGTTTGTCCTTGGTATAAAAATATGTAATAATGACACCAGCTACTAGATACTAATACAAACTACAACACAAGGGCATAATACATAGAATAAATTATACTTAAAATATGTCAATCATCATTTGATTGGGTAGGTAATAAATGATAGATAGCATGTAAACTATGTATGTGATATATCATATATACCACATGGGTACTTATACTCTTTAATGAAATATAACTTATATATCAATCATGTATCACACAGATAATGCTACACACCAATATAGTACTACACAAAGAATAAAGTTTAGGACTCTGTGTGTCTCTGTGTGTGTGTGTGTGTGTGTGTGTGTGTGTGTGTGTATACAGAACATGAATAAACGTAAACCTCCTTTCATTACACTGTTCATTGAGTAAATGATGAACAAAAATTAGTGTATTATGTTAGTTTCTATTTCTTCTTATACTAAGCACAATTAATTGACTTTCAGTAATTTAAACACACATGGAATGTACATTCATCTCTTGAAATACTGTTTAAGAAAATCAAAAGATTCTCCACATGGATGCAAAATTTATCTTAAGAGTTTATACTTTAACAATTCCTCATACCTCACTTCATTAAAATATCTCACCTTTTTGAAAGTGCTCAATAATAAGGATATTCCATTTGCTCTCTAGGGACCAAAATGGAAAACATCTGTAAGAAGAAGTTATAAAGCCCAGGGTAGCTATGGACTAACTATGGTTTATAATAGGATATTTTTGAAATAGAGATATGACATCCATGCTTTCCAGAATTGTAACAACTAGCCATGTGTACTCACAAAGCATTTGAAATTAGTTTTATGTGATTGATAAAGTGAATGTTTCAATGTAATTTTTTGATTTAAAATTGAGTGTTTCCATGGATCTAAAAGATAAAAGCACACAGAATTTGTAAGACCACATTCAACATTTAGATTTTTTCCCCTCCTATAGTATGTATTAAAAAACAAAAGGCGAGTTGATGCTTACACTGGATGGATTGTAAACAATAGTGATTTCCCAATCTATCTGGTAGGTTTCTAGTTTAATTATGAATTCCCAGTAGCTACCCAATAAGTCTACAAATCCTTTAAGTAGTCACACTTTATTTGACATTGCTACATGCCTGACATATATGTGTGCATATGATGTGTGTGTGTGTGTGTGTGTGTGTGTGTGTGTGTGTGTGTGTTTATATGTGTGTGCATACTCCAGTATAGCTTATGTCTATGATTCTTTAGGTACAGGATGATATCAATGAGTATGACAGTGAATCTTCCATGTGGACATCTTCATCCAATGCTAGGCATTTGGAGCTCAAAGAAGAAATAAGAGGAAAATTCTTTACATTACAAAACTAAGTATTCCTACTTCCTTAAGGTAACCTTCTTCAGCACCATCAGCAATTACAGTCAGACTGAATACTAATTAACCTTTAAACGTGGGCTTTAGGGTGTAGACAGGGAAATGTAAGAGAAAGAGTAAAATTCTCAATTAGACCTTTATAGGAGTAATTTCTCATGAGAATCTCTGAACTTTTGGATTTCTAATATGACCAATTAAGAGTTATCTTTACCCAACGGGGAAATAACAAGAACAGGATCTCTCATGGGGCAAGTTTGTGCCAGTCTCCAAGAGGCTTTGTGCTTTTAAAGGATAAACTCTCCTAAGATTCTAATACTTTGTTCTGTATCTTCAGAAATATGACTGGGTCACCTCCAATCAGCAATTTCCTAGGAGTCCTTCATTTCCTCCTTGGCTCAGTATCTAGCATCCTATTTGTCTACTTATCAGTCTATAATTATATGATAGACAATACTATTTTATTGCCTTATTAAAATATTAATTTTGTTATTATATTAAATCTAAACTGTATTTTCTAAAGAATAGTAAAAACAAGTTTGTTTTCTTCTGACTCATTCTACGATAATAAGGTATATTACTTATTGTAACATTAAAGGCAAAATTTGCCGGGGAATAGATAAAGTCATCAGTATAGCCTGCACTACTCTATATTCCTTTGACTCAAGTGCAACCTATTTCTTCTGTAGACAGCACACAGAAACAGAAACTTTGGGGTTTTGTGGGGAGTTATTATAGGAATGTCTAATGCAGCTCAGAAAAAAGAAACTCCCTTGAGTTTCTAGCTTTCAATTCTCAGAAATTATAAACCTTTAGCAAAGGTGATATTTCTTATTGTTTATAAATCTTCAGCTCAGAAAATCTTTAAAGCTGTGATAAAAGTGTCTGTTCCATTTGGCTATCAACTAAGGATTTTGACACATTATATAGCATGTTAAATTTCTTCATTTATCCAACACTATATCAACAAATCAATGAAAGCCGTGTATTTCCTTTTCTCAGTTATAGATTTTCCTTGAAATGAAACATACCAAATTCTAAATTGGCATTCCAGGGTATACAGTAGAATAGAATGTCACTATCAACTGACAAAAGTTATATAAAATTTTGTATATGCAATTAATATATTTACACTCAGATTTTACATCACACTGAATACCTAGGATACAAGGCATAATTTCTACAAAAGATTTATAGGTTTCTCTAAGCTCAAGCCATCTGGCTATCTGATACCATTCTACAAACATAATTAATCTTCTCATTTAGAAATACATTCCTCTGTGACAACATTTTGTGTATTGAGAATTTCTTCACTAAATACATTTCTCATGAAATGGTTCATAAGATAAATATGACAATACAACTCCATCAACAACAGAAAAATAACCTACATGCTTATCACTCACAAGGATTCCTCCACCCCCATTTAGAGCTCCCTATATAAAGGTTTTCTTCTATGGGCAGAACTAGTCTTTATAAGCTGTCAGACATCTTTAGAAATGTGTGAGAAACAATACTTCCAGGATGGAATCTACATCATAAGATCTCTTTATTTTTCTTTACAAAGAAGAAATATTTGCAAATGTTGTATACACTACAACCAATTTTTCTAACTATCCCATAAAGTCAACTTCTTGTTTTCTTTATGCCTTTCATATTTCTACAGTAAGAAGTAGAATCCAAGTAAAGACTTCATTGTATCCTTGACTCTGCTTATTCAAACCAGTGAACATGTATGTTTAATGCATATTTTTCTTGAAAGTACACAGTAGGTGCTCCTTAAGTACACATTCAACACATTGAAGTGACTAACCTTGATTACTTCCAGGTGCATAAATTTAAAAGTCTTTTTCTAAGGCAAGCCTGACCTACTTTAACAAGAATTGTTGGAGTCTGTTATTTATATGGCTTCAGAGAACAACAGAGGTTCAATAAGGTCTAAATGGTGACTTTGGAGTTGTAGGCTTTTATTAATGTAGGAGGAAGGTGCTTCTTCTGCAAAGTACAGGAATTGGGTAAATAGTATTGATGCAGATATTAACAAGCACTTGGAAGTACATGCTGCTCTGAAGGACCTCACCCCAGCCACTTCGATGGAAGCAATGTATGCTAATTATAAATAATTCATCTCTTCATTAAATTGGCTGCCCTAAGTATTTATGAGCAAAAATTGTTACTATTTTGACATTTAATCAAACTACTCATCCCCTCACATAATTCTAATCACTTTCCAAATGTTGACATTTTAATCTTAGGGTGAAAATTCAATTTTTCGTCTTCACTTTTATACTTTTTTGAAGTATATGTGTATGTGTATGTGTATGTGTATGTGTATGTGTATGTGTATGTGTATGTGTGTATGTATGACAGCTGGGGGTTTCAGTGAACAGGATTTTGCATAAGTTTAGAAGCAAAGATTTTAAGGTGATTTTTAACAGTCTGATTTTAAAAATTATTCTCTTTTTAAAATAATTTAAAGTACTTTAAAAATGCATTTCAGTCTCCCACATTTAATAAACCTCCAAACACATATCCAGTATAAGTAAAGAAAAAAAATATATTTTAAAAAGAAACCAAAACAATAACAAAGAAAACAGAAAATCAACAACAAATAACATGGATCAAATGTTTTTCACACCCTTAATGTATGTGTTCATGATTATCTTTGTAACTTAACTTTTAATCTGTAAACTTTAAAAATTAAATCACACCATAAACCAGTGAAACAATGAAACATACTCAATAAACTTTCTGATGTTTTTCCTTTAATTCAGACATGATGCCTTAAAAGATTCAAATGTTGGTGGAATTGGTTCTGTTGAATACACTGTAGAACTATAGCATCATGTATCTACTACTTCTTACATGGCAAAATATCCTGAAACAAACTAATTACAATTGCCACATTTTATCTACATGTTCAAACTTCCCACAGTACCTGTAATGAGGTGAAGGGTTGCCTCTTGCTTCACAATTTAATGTTATTTTTTTATCCTCTGAACCAACAGGGAAAATACTGTTGCTGGGCTCTTTGATAAACACGGGGCCTTGTAAGAGAAGCTCACCTGTGTAGGTAGAGGAATAAAATAACAAGAATAAACGAAAGATCTTATGTAGTGTGCAGTCCACAATGTAAAATAACAAATAGCAACTATCGTTTACTCTTAACTGTCTCTACTTCCCAGCAAGTACCATGCGGTGTGAACATTGCTTGGTTAAAGAGCATCTGTCAATCCATCCTCAACAGTGAGTGAACTCTGTGAGAAGCAGCAGTCCACTAGAAATGCCACCATATTTATTAATTCATTTCAGTCCACAAATAAAGCTGTAGCATTTACTTGCCACAACAATGCCCATACACTACATGCACATTTTCTATGAAGAATAATTTCATTACCAGAAATCTTTTCTATTATATAAAATCTCTTTGCAAAATTAAGCTGAAATGAAAACCCATCACGTTTCTCATAACATTTGAAGAATACACATAACTCATGGCTGCCTGCCCATGTTTATTTTGCCTTGTTCAATGAAGAAATATCCAGGGTTCACTGGGATATTCATATTCTTTATAGCAAATGACATAAAAGGATGCAGACATGACTAAGTGCCTTTCAAAAAGAGTTCCGACTTTAGAAGAACCGAAATATTTTCTGAAGGTAACTGTCACATTCACACATATGAAAACAAAACTCTAATTGTCCTAGGTGTTGGAAAGGAGAAAGAGAATGTTATCACGAAACAGTTATGCAACTGAAATTATGTAACCATTTCTGGAACATTTTTAAAAACAAATTCACAGGAATTTTTTTTTAAGACCTCTCTACTCTCTCCTCTCCTGGAATGCTCTGGCAAATGGAAGAGGAGTTTCTTCTGATGTTGAGATGGCAAAATAAAGACAAAGACTAAAAGAGTCCATCAAATATAAGCCAAAAACAAGATGAGATTGAATAGTTTCAAAAGCCTCTGAGAGGAAGAACTTACATTTTATGCTTCAAACAGCAATTAACACAATAGAAATATATGCCAGAACAATGTAGATTATAAACTTATAACATGAGAACCCCAATAATCATTACAACGAAAGGTATACCAGTAACTATGTGTTGGAATGAGTCCTCACCTCCCTAATGCAATATTTAATTATCAAGCTGCTCTTAGCATGAGTACTGCATTCTGTCCTGGACACAGAAGAAGAAATCTAAGCCAAGAATGGTTAGGTTACACAAGCCCTTTCACCCAACATTTAAGAATGCCAGTGTATACAGTTTAGAAGAAGTTACTGCAGGGCTCATGGAAAGATATAGCTTTGCCTTTTCTGTAAAGCATTTGGTGCCCTGGTTCTAGAAACTGCCCTAGACTTCTGTGAGATAATGCATGCCATAGCTTATCGGTGTGTTTTTGTTTAATGTGGTATATTAGTTATTTTTCTGTTTTTGTGATAAGATACTATGACCAGAAAAACTGAAAAAGAAAATGTCTCCTTTGGCTCATGATTCTTGAATGATAAAAATCCATCATGGTGGAGAAGCATGGCAGCAAGCAGCAGGTATGGTGGCTAGGGCAGGATGTTGAGAGAGGTCACACTCTCAACCATAAACACAAATCAGAGAGAGTGCACTGGTTATAGCAAATCCCACCACCAGTGATGCACTTCTGTTGCAAAGCCATGCCTTTTAAACCTCCCCAACATTGCTATCTACTGGGAACCAAGTGTTCAAATATCTGAACATTCTTACCCAAACCACTATAAGGAGTGGATAGTTATACTGGATAGCTATACTGTCTTTGTCAGGTTAGACAATATCTTTGATGGAGAATAGTCACACCAGAATGACCAAACATGTGAAAATGTGTGAAAGATTTGAGTCTCATGTCATCAAACAGAACTGGAGAGTGAATCTAGCTACTTATATAACCATGAGTCAGACCAGAATAACAAGGACTCAAAGCCACTCGTAACAGTACATTTATGTTTTTATGATCTATAACACCATAATCATAAAGGTGTTATACTTACAATTATGATTTAGTTCAAGAAAATGATAGATTCTGAAGTCCACTGAAGAGATACAAGGTAGAGCCTAGAAAGTTCTAATGCTAAACATTTATTGTTCTTTTGAGAGAGCAATATGTTACACTGCTGGCAAAGACAAAGTCCAATATACAGGTGTGTTAACAACAGAAAACCCTTTTTAACCATAAGATATGTACATACTACCCTTATACTACAGACAGTGCCTACTTTCAGGGGTTCTGCCATTTTTTCTAGTTTACTGTGGTACAGAAGCATCGTATATTCAGTAGAGATCACAATTGGAGTTCTAGATTCTGATCTTTTATGAAGCTGAGCTTCAGAATCAAGTCTCAGCTTTGAGGTTGAAGCGTGATCTCAAGACTGAACAAGGAAGATGGTCAGTAGAATGGTGTGCTGGCACCTTTCAACTTGCCATGAGTGATACTACTCAGCATGGGTCAATGAATACCTGTGTGATCGCTAATAATCGGCATCTAAGCCATTCCTGTACTACGGCTTCTGGAACATGCCACAGCTTCAACATTAATCTGGATTGCATAAACAGTTGAGGTTATTTGAAATATATATGAAGTATTTCTCACAATATCTCTTTATTGGAAAAAAATCACATTCTAATAATAAAATCTTTAAAACTAAATAGAAATTAATAATAAAATGGAACAGGTTAGTCCACACTGTATGCCTTAGACAACAGACAAAAGCTTGATCATCTCGCATTTGAATGGAATTTGTGTTAAGGGGATGCTGAGGTAAGCTGCTCTAAATTCTTGTCAGCAAAATAACCTTAGAAGAATCAGACTATGGCCGTGGCTACCCATAAGGGAATTCGTAGCATTTTCGTCAATTAGTTTTGATCCTCAAAAGGATATATCCTTTACCCATGCGGATGTTCATAACAATCTACAGAAAACTGATATATAACAGAAAGTAGCCTCTTGCCTGATTAAATGTATTTGATGTAACATTTAGATTGATGTTGAACTTTACATTTTGTGACAGGAACATTTTTTGATACGCTACCCTGTTTGCAAAGCCCCATTTTTACCTTTACAGCTTAAAATAAAGAGTGCATAACACTGCTGAATAAGACTAAGAAGTCCAAAAGTTTTAGCCTACGGTGTTCACCCTCCTCGCCTCTTGCACCTAACAGCCACAGGCAACTAGAAATAAGTGCCTCTGAATGTAGATACAAGGTTCATGGACTCCTAAGGTAATGTCACATAAAAGATCAAATTGTACTCGATCAATTCTAATGGTCACATGCCATTCAATTTTTATGTAGACTGACAAAGAAAAACAGAGAAGGGATTTTATGCTGTTGCATTTCCTTCCCTAAAAGAAATGAAATTCTCAAAGAGTCAAAGTTACCTTTTAAATTCCTAGGGAAAGCAGAGAATAGCCCACTTCTGCCCTGCTGGATTTTGCCATATATACATGAGGAAAAAGATAGTGAAATCCTTTTCAATGAAGACAAATGCTCCCCAAAGTAGTCAGGAGTGTAATACCATTAAAGGCAGAATTCAAGAGACATGCATCAGAATTGGACTCTTCCACTTTCTTTCTAGATCAGAGTCCTCCACAGAAAGAACACTAGCTTTGGTTAAAGAGAGTAAAAGAGTATGTTGCCAATTAGATGAGAACTATTCTGGGCCACATTATTCTACAGAATAAAACAAATAAATATAAAGACAGTTTTCAGCTATAAGACACTGTTTGCATACCAGTAGTATACATCTATTTTGTTAAAAAAGAATGACCAAAGTAATTTTTATTATATAATTTTAAAGCTATAAGAGGATAAGCTAGCTAATCTTAGTATAATACATGTATGTGATAGATTTTTGAATGTAAGATGCATATAGCATGTGAAAAACTACCCATAATGGACAAGGTCAATTGGCCTACGGCATCTGCTGTATCCAAATTCTGATGTTGTAAGCCAAAGAGCAAGACATTGTCAGGCCTGACTTCTTCTGGAGGCCTTAAGGGGAGGATCTATTCTGTATTTTTACTTGGCATTATGCATGCTCATCTTTTCTTCAGGTCGCTTCTGATCTTCTCTCTGTGTGTGTATGTCTCTCTCTAGGCTCAGACTCCCCACTTTTGCAAGGACATCATTTATGATTGTTGGTCTACAACCTTACAACTTGGCCAAAATTATTGATAAGTAGAATAATGTCGTTTGTCAAGAAGTTTCCATTAGAGTAGGTATTTATGGTGAGCTTTTTTTGATATATTGTGGAAGCAGGACAGCAAGATCCAGTGCATGACAAGATCAAACAAACAAACAAACAAACAGAAAACATATATATGTGTGTGTGTATTTGTGTGTTCCTATATGAATACCGATATTTAAGATATATACTGTAATGAATATACCAGTATAACAGAAGATGGCAACGCAGCATATTTAAGATAAGAAATGAGAAGGAAAAAGAAAATGATTTTCAGATTTAACTTATTTTTCTACTTCTTGCATGAGGAAATGTTAGGAAGCAATTAGATTAATGGAAAAGGGCTGCAGTCTGGCATACACTGTGTAGAACAGTTTGCAAACATGGCACCAATATAAAGTAGCAAGTCTTTAAACTGCTAAATTAACTGTCTAGTACTTCAATCTTTTATGTCCTGCTCTGTCCATCAACAAGAGGACAAAAAACACATGTGAAATAATACTCAACAATCAAAGAATTAGAATTAAAAGGGATGATTAGGCTTCACTGATGCTAGAAATAAGTGTTCTAATAAAGTAAGCTTTCTTGACACATCTATTTTCATTAACCAATAATTACTTTTATCTTTTAATCTCAGATTTCTGAAGTAAACAAAGCAATGCCAATATACTAAAACCTTGTATCCATAATAGTTTACTCTGAGGATACTTGCATACCAGAAGTTGGCCCTAGTAAAATGATGAAATGTCTCATTTATTCTTGTAGACTGATATTCAATCTGAACAGTAATGTAGAGTTAAAGAATGTGGATGACTTCTGCAAACAGGCTCTCATAGTATTATTTTAATTTAATTGATATTTCTACTTGTGGGGAGTTTCAATTGAGAGGAAAGGATGCCAATCAATGCAAATACCATATTGTAAGATATAAATAAAGCATTGGAAGAAATAACAGGTCAAAAAGATATAGGTTGAAGTTTTGAAAACTTCAGTGTTTTCATAGTTTTCTCTGGCTTTATTTAAATGTGTACCATTGTCTATGAATGTGATATAGTAATTCTGATCCCCAAATTATTCCTTTCTTGTTGTATGGTTTAACAGCAAATTCAACTTAGAGGAAGAGGAAGAAGAAGGGGAGAAAGGAGAGAGGGGGAAGAGGAAGTGGCATAGTAGTACAAGAGGAAGAACAAGAATAAGAAGGAGGAGTGTGCTATTGTGAGGTACGCAAAGTGTATGGTATACAAGGAAAACACAATATGGCCGCATTTATTAGAAAGAAAAAAAAACACATACATTCTCACTATTACAGCAGCTTTCATTGTAGATCTTTGAAATGTTCACAAGTTTCTCACATTATATGGGAAAATTTTATTAATCAATTTCTCTTGAGACATGTCTTTAGCCTCTTACTGTCAAAGATTTTACATTTATGGTTTTTATTTTTATGGCATAGTGATTATTACATTTATGGTTTTTATTTTTTCACCAGTTTTGGGTCAAAGCTTTGGGGGGTTCACATATTATTTTCCCTTCATATATTTTGGCGATGTGTTCCATCAAACTCTTGTTCAAGTTCATCGTTCCTATGACAATATAATTCCACAGAAAGTAATTCCTATTATAAACTACTACTTATAGAGAAAGAATTAAGTGGACATTTACCTAATGGTTATATTTTACTGTATTTCTGCAGCTATAAGCTATCCTAGAAAAGGACGTCACCTCAAGTCAATAGAAGCCAGTTTTGTTTATAACGGCCTGTTTAAAATGCTAACTCCACCTGTATGTGTTGGAAGTGTACATGCATCTGCACATGGAGAACAGAGGAGTATGTCTGATGTCCTGCACTGTCACTCTCTGTCTTTCTCCTCTGGGACAGTGTCTCTCAATGAACCTCACTGCTCTTGTACCTGTGCCCCACCCCCATCCGTGAGGCTACAACCCCATCTGGCTTGTAACTTAGTTTTGTATGAGCACGCTGAGATCTGACCTCAAATTCTCATACATACACAAGGAGAACTCTGATCTGCTAAGCCTCTTTCCTAGACCCAAAGTACAGTCACTTCCCCTCATCTCATGTCTTTCACAAACAGATACCTGCTTTCATATTGTTTGTTTTTAATGCTGACAGTGATTAAACTGTGTTCTCTATTTTGGGATTGAATGAAATTATGTGGAACAATGACAGGAAAGGCAGGCTTTCCCATACTGTGTCGGAAACTAGTGAGAAGGGAGATTCTCAAACTACACAGACTCCATTGCTTTGAGGTTTTATAAGTGGCCCATGATTCAAAGTTGACTTAAGTACAAATTGCTGTATACACAATATTCATTTATATGCAGCATAATATACAAATAATAAAATAGTTTTTGTGAAATAATACAAATCCTTAAAATCGCTCTAAGCAGTGTTTGTAGTTGTTTCGCTTTACTTTTTCTTTTTATTCAATCGCAATGTATTTTCTTCCACCCAACCAGCTTCATCACTCTCTATTTCTTAATCCTAGATATAAATTAATATCATCACTCATCAGAATAGTCTTTATTATGTATGTCCATACAGAGTATGTATGTAAGGGAAATGTTTGCACACATATAAGTGTCTGTATCAGTGGCATATTGAGATGCCAAAGGAAATTGGTCACCCTCTCTTTCACTCTCTGCCTTATCCTTTTAAGGCAGGGTCTTCCAATGAACTCAGAGTGACACTTTAGAAAGCACACAATTTTGGGGTTATGATGCATTTGGGACACACTTGGATCTGAGATCTGAATTCAAAGGCTCAAGCATGCAGTTGTACCCACTGAGCCCTCTTGCTCAACCATCACTGATATGTTCTCATTCCCCACTTGACAACCCCTGGTTCAGACGCATACATAAATAGAACCAACCATAGCAATGAATAAAAATATTAAACAACCAGCACTTTAAAACTTTCTCTAAGGTCCCAAAATATGAGTCTTTACTAAACCCACCGATCTGATGTCTCCTGGGGATTCTGGGGAAGAAAAGAAAAACTGTGGCTTCTCACAAATCTGTCTGTCTTCATGAGACACACAGGAATCTCAGTGCTGCATAGTATGTAGCTGCCTCTACTCAATGTTAATAAAATACATATTGATAAAGTACATGTTCCCAAGTGTCAATATTGCCCACTGACTACGAAGTCCTGCGTGAGATACACGGCACTTATCAACATATCTAACTTCAAGTCGACACAAAGCCATCAGAATAAAACTGGCCATACAAAAAAAAAATAAAAAAAAATTTATTGATTTCTTTAATATTGACAGAGATTATAAATAATTGATCTTTGGAACTACAAAGTTCAACTAGAAACTTCCCATAGTTTCTCCTTCTGGAGAACCGTTGGGCAGTAATATACAAGCAACAAGAGGACTGTGAGAGGACCCTTGTATTCTTACAAATATCTTTCATTGGAGTTAACATTCAGCAGTCATCTGTTTTCACTGCAGATTCTTACAAAACTGTCTGTACATCTTAAACATCACAACATATTTATTGGTGTATACTGCCATCACATTTTTTAATCCTCTTGTCCATCCCTGAGCCTTATGCATTCAGAAGGTAGTAACTATATTACCAGATATATCTACACATGTACAAGTTGTATATATTTGAATTATTGCTTAATCAGCATCAAACTGCAAGTCGGCCTCTGTGTCTGTCTGCAATAGCACTAGAAATTCTTTTACCTGACCAAAGACTGACTAGCAATTTCCAGATTACAACTCTTACCAAATATTATTACTCCTCTAATTAATATATGTCTTATACTATAAAATAATTCATGATAAAAATTATCTTCTTACATAGAAAAGATAGTACGATGCCATACTTATGGTACTTTAAAAAAAAATACAGGGAAAGAAAATGCAGTATCCTCAGAGAGGTATCTACTGTTATTAGTTGCTTGCTTCTGTTTGGCAGATTTGGGGCTCTGGTCACGTACACCCAATCCACTCCCTTCTGAGTACTGTAAATGTGGTACTACACGGGAGTAGCTTTGCTGGAACACACACATAATAGCGCTCTCAATGGCAACAGCACTCCACTAGTAATCTACCACAGAACTGAGTGCTGAAGCAGAGCCCATTTCTGGGTTTTAATGACTTGTTTGAAAGTAGCAGCTGCCTTTGCCATTAAAACAAACCAGAATGGGCAAAGGTTGAGCTTCTCTGCGATGATGCTTCAGTCACCAGGCCTTACAGGATGCCTGCTGTGGCAATTTACTTTCCAGAAGTAAAGTGAATGCAAGGGTCTTGAAAAATACACTGAAACCCTCAAAAAAAATCAGTTACATGAACTACGGATTTATTCAGAAGTAACAAACACCAAGTCCTGCTTTATTAATGTATTCAGTAAGTTGGTTATTTCATGGCTATACTCGATGAAATATACAATTGCCCATTACTGATTGCTCCCCTCAAACTGCATCTCTCCCAACAGGTCCCATTCTCAACATCATGTCTTTTTCATTATGTATTACCTTTTTGATGGGCATGAGTGTGGGGACATTAAGTGGAATGTGAACAACCTATTCCCTATATAGTGTTCATAAGTGGCATGCCATTCTTACAATTAGGATAAATGATCTAAAATTAGGATATAACAGGAGCATTCAAGCCAATCAAATGACTGACCTGATTTTCCCCACTGTTTCCTTATACTTATTTATTTTAATTTTCATATGCATGCGTGTTTTGTCCACTTGACTATATCTCTACTACTTGCAGGTAGTGCCATGGAGGCCAGGCACATCCAGACAAGAGCATCAGATCCTCTGAGACTAGAGTTATAAATAGTTGTAAGCTGTCACGTGGGTGCTTAGAATTAAATCTATATCTTCTGAAAAAGTATCCAGTACTTTAATGCTCTGAGGCATGTTTCCAGCCCCCATATTTTATTTTTGTATCATACTCAGATAAAGGTTGAGCAAGACTATCCTTCCAGGGTGCTTCTAATCTGAAATTTTACAATTATATGAAAAGAAGATAACCTATCACTAGTGTTTAGAAACTGTGACTTTAACAGCTACAACATTCACTCACTGGGTCACATTTATCTTAAGATTCAGATATCTTATCTTAAGATTAAGAATGTCCATTTAAACATTTGAAGATGTTAAGGATAAATATAAATTTATGCTTTTGAAAAAGAAATAAGCAATCCTAAATCCAGAAGTGTGGCAGGCGTTCCCTACTTCCACAGACCTCGGCCATAGAGGATGAAGACTGCAGGCATGTCAAAGAGCAATTCACCTCCGATGACTGATGAAATGACTCTGATAATCAACTAAGAGCTCTAAGACTGAATCATTCTGTTTTGTGTCTTAAATGCTTTGATTTTTTTTTTTTTAAGAACAAAGTCTATCTTGAGAGGTAAATTCCAAATAATATCAGAACTTTATCAGAAGTTCAGTTCAGTAAATTGGATTGCATATTTCCCCAAAGCATCATAGTTTATAATTTGAGTGTAGGCTATGCCTTTTATTCTTCAATCTATGCCTTTTGTGCCCTATCTCAGAATAATAAAAACCTACTTTAACATTGAAAACATGATAAATACTCATTTAAAAGATAAAGATTCATGCATTATGATGAGTGTTTAAAAGTATGTCACGTGAGCATGCCATCTGGATTTGGACAACAATTGAATTAAAAACATAATATTTCATGATATCTGATTATTACATGGCCTTCTAATTTTCATGTCTATAAACCAAGTATCATTTGAGCTCAGTAACACTCATGTGTTAATTGTTACATGTGAAACTTCTGGGTTTAAATAGTTATGTTAAGGCCCAGATAGCCTAAAAAAATGTGAAAATACTCATTATCTAAAATGTTTGGGAAAAGTTTATTAATCGTTCTTCTTAGATGATATGATGGTATGTGTCTAATAGTCCAATCATCAAGAAGGCAAGGCAGTATGCACAGTAGCCATTGGGAAAGCTTTTCAAGATGAACTTCATTAGAGTATCAAGCTGTATTTATATAAAATAGATATGAACTTCTGTAGGGCCTGACATGAGGTCTAATCTCCATTCCATGTACACAGGTGGAGGGCATGATGAACAGCCCCCAGGCCCTAGAGAGATTTACATACTAATGAGGTACCTGAAGGCCAGAGGGTGGAGCCAATTAAGCATTCCTCCCCAGTCCCTCCCCCCTCTTCCCCTCCCTATTTAGCTCAGGTCTGCCCTGGGTTTTGGGAGGTGTGCATCCAGATCCATCCACCATATGCCAATAAACTGGTTTTGGAAACCCAATGACTTCCTCGTATGTTGGGGCCACGCTGTGAGGAACTGTGAGGAACCATGGTGAACAGCCCGGCCTAACTTCCAGCTGGAGGAACCCAGGGCATTCTCAGCCGACTACACACAGCATGGCATTAGAGACCCTAAGGTTCCCTGGCTGTTTTTTATTTTTTTTCCTACAAACTTCCTTCAGTATTTCCTTACTTGCAGGTTTGTTAACCAGTATCTCTGGACACTCAGTTCTATGGTATAGAAATGATGCAACTAAGATGAAATGTTTGATGCAAAGACTAGCAGTTCTTTAGCGATGAAATAAATGGAATTTGACATTAGTGAATATTTTTTGCTTAGTGTTGCATCAAATTTTGAATTATATCTGAGGAAAGTAATTTACAACAAGGTAGTGTAATAAATGGCTTTATTCATCACAGCTCTGTATCTCCATGGCAAGAAAAATCTAATGGAGTAGTGCTTTCCTTTATGTGGTTATGAACACGGGTACCTGGGTTCAGTTATCTAGTTTAGTGAATATGTTTCAGTATTATACCTAAAACAAACGGTGACTATTAATTTGTGGAGGGTAGACACTTCATCACAAAAGTATGGGTGGGCATATTAATATTGCTAAATGAATCCGTTTTGAATTAGAAAATTTAACAAGGTTTTAGTCATTACTTTGTACCCAGAGTACTATGGAAGTTCAATAAAATAAAGAGTAAAGAACTGTCAGAGACCTCAAGAATTGGGAAAATAGTTTCATATATATTGTTGTGAGCTGAATCTTAATTATCTCTATTCTCCTAAAATAGGAAATGTGGCCACAATACTGAATGTCCTGAACTCTCTACATGGCACAACAAGAACAAAAAATATTCATAACGTCAAGTATGGCCACATATATGCCACAGTGAATAATATCGTTCACATAAGATCTGATTTTTACTCAGGAACTCATGCAGTACATTGTTCCATAGACAATGATTCACACTGCTCACACAATTATATCCTATCTATTGTCATTTCTCTATATTTTTACAGACATTTGAACTGGGGTATTGCTTGCATAAGTTCATAGATTATTAGAATGGAAGATTCTTTTTCCCATACATCTGGAAGTAAGTGCAGTACCTATGATCCTGTAAAGGAACAATCAACTGTACAAGTTTATTTGGAGATTAAAAAACTGGGAGCTTTACTTTGAAAACTTAGAACTAACATAAAACCACATATAAATGCTGCTGCAAGCCTTTGAACCTCCCCAGGTGGCATGCAAAATGGCTGTGAATGTTAAAAGTATTCTCAGAACAGACTGAACCCTTGGTGTTGCCAGTATAAAAAAAGCAAGTACCACACCTAGAATATAGATGCTATTTGAGTGATAATTTATTAGTGAGTGATATTTTATTAGTGCTTTCATGCCCATGGGTGACACTAATCAATGTTACAATGGCAGCAAGTGATCCAAAAGCTTCCTGAATGCCTAATTCTTAAACATTAGCAACCTTCATAATTCCTCCTTGTATGTGAAACTGGAGAAGCAAATAGAGTTTGTATCACTTCAAAACATGATGTGTAGATATCAGCAACTATTTGTAATGGCAGATTAAACATCCAAGCCCTAGGTCAACACACTGTGAAGTTGTCCAGACTAAAAAAAAAAAAAAAAAAAAAAAAACAAATCCTGGAACAGAGTCAAAAGATTGAGAGAATGTACATTCCGAATCAGCACAGTGTGAAAACTTCACCCTCCCCTCCCCAGAAGCAACCCTTTTCTTCTTTCTATTGACCTTTTCCCATAACTAAATTTTGGGGCTTCCATGATCATGCAGAAAGTTCAAGTATAAAAGCCAAATCAATGCTCCACCAATAAAACAAATAAAAGTACAATCGGGACTACTTGGAACACAAATCAGCCTGAATAAATAGGAGTTGATGTCATTTTTATAAAAATAATTAAAAATTCTAACATTGTTATTATAGTTAAAATATACAAATTGTTTTCTTTTTAACTGACAGCTGGGAACATTAGTTTTGTCTCCAGAATACTGTAAAATAATAAAATTAAGCCCAGAAGTGTGAAGAGAAAATAAATACAAATGCAGAGATGAGATAAGAGCTTAATTCTTCAGTGGTCAGACAAAAGTTTGAAAAATATATTAAGTTTAATGGCCAACAATAAGGAGACAATTTTTTTTTTTTTTTTTTTTTTTTTTTTACAATTTTTGGTACTATAACAGTGCTTGCATTCATGTTTTTTTTCAATGCTATCAGAATATTAAACATAGATTTATCAATGTATTAATCAAGTTTATCTAACATAAATGAAGTAGACAGAGAATGAGTGAAGCTGAACAAATGGACCTAAAATATTTCTACTGAATATTCCTCCTAAACACTACAGAACACACATTCTTCTCAGAAGCCCATGGGAGTTTCTCAAAAATAACCCACATACTAAGACACAAAGTAAATCTCAACTAACTTAAAAAAACAGAAATAAATCTGTATTCTCTTTAACATTAGAGTAGTACCTGGATTCCATAGCAAAAGACACCCCAGAAAATACAAAGCCTCATAGAGATTAAACAACACATTATTGAATGATGACTGAGTCACTAACCAATCAAGGAGAAAAAAATAAGAATGTTTGTAATACTGAATAAAAATGAATACAAAGTATTCCAAATCATCTGGCTTAACGTAAATCATTTTTTTCAAGTACTTAGTTTTCCAAACTTTGAGAGATGGGTAGAATATATGAGCAAGAATTACTTTAGCAATACACAATATGCCTACTCTTCTTTCCAAGAAGTCTATTCATCAAGAAGGCAAGGCAGGCCAGTAAACACTGTAAACACAAGTAGACATTGGGAGAGATTTTCAAGATGAACTTCATTAGAGTATCAAACTGTATCTATCCTTCAGCTCTCTTCAAACTTTTGAAATGATGGCGTGATATTTTTACTCTCCAAGTTCACACTCAAGAGCCAAGCAATATCATTATCAAAAAACTTGTAATATTGTCTGTGACTGTGCAATTTTTATTTGTATCACTGCTATCCCATGCTGCATACAGATCACAGATCATTGTTAGACATGTCTATTAGCCATGCCAAAAAAAAAAAAAAATGTCTAGCCAATTGCCTAATACCTTTTTGATTTCTGATTTAGGAACAGCTCAGTCTACAAGAAACAACCTCCTTTCTATAGCCTAATTTGCCAGGAAGGCTCTGCTTCTGTTCATTTAGGCAACATTGTTCATCTGTAAACAATCAAAATAAAAAATACTATGAAGTTTCTTTTCACATACACATACACATATACACCAAGGTCTAAAGACAGACAGACAGTCAGAAAGACAGACAGACAGACACACACACACACAGCATAGAGAGAGAAGGGGAGACAGCATAGAGAGAGAAGGGGAGACTGCCTCTTAAATACCTGTATCTGTTACCTAGTTCTTTATTCCTATTCCGTATCAAGCCCATTAAAATCCTTTTTGAAATTTAAAACTTTCTAGAGAAAGTCTTGTCTGTTTGAATAAGCAGCTGTATGACTGAGATCAACCACCTAAACAGGTAAACATGTTTCTGGAGGCAGCTCCAGAAACACACATGGATGTGTATACACATATACATACATATCCAGATAAATGTAATTCATTGTTATTAAAATCAGTTTGCACATTAACACATATCATATCTCCTTTTTGCTTAAGGAGTTAAGTTTTGGCCAAGAATCTTATAAAAGTTGGGTAGCCAAACTATATTTATAGTAGCTAGCCATAATGTAGGCATTAAAAAGGCAGAGTCAGGAGATCCCCAGGGCAAACTAGCTAGGTAAGACTAACCAAATCTCTGAGCTTAGGGTTTAACTGAGAGGCCTTGCCTCAGTAAATAAAATAGAGAGCAATGAAGAAAGACACCTGTTATTAACACTGTGTGTGTACCACTGAACACATGAACATAGATACACACAACATGCATATACATGCAAAAATATATTCATTAAAGTCATAGATTCCAATAATGTAGGGCTTCCAAATCACAAGCTCCAGCACATTCTCTCACTCTATCTCTCTACTTCCAATTCTAAAATATTTCAACTTCTGTCATCCTCAAACATGAGGAGTGTGAAGAGCCTTCCATGTGTTCAATCCTTCTTCATTTCTATATCAGAGCATGGAATCTGGTCTTCCTCTTTTGATTAGTTATTCAAAATCTTATTTTAAATACTTTGACAAAGTGTACTCACTGCCATATCCCTAGCATAATCCTTAGCCTAATTATTAAGCTCTAAATTTAAACATGACACCTCTAAGTATGTGAGTTTTATGAAGATTTTTAATTTTTCAAGATCCCCCAGTTACTCATTTGTAAAATACGATTCAAAACAGCGAACGGGCCAGAGAATCAACCAAAAATTTAATGATACAACTCATCTGTGAAATAGGGTCAATAACAATGAAAGAGCCAGAAAATCAATTAAACTATTAATGTTATGATTCAGAGAAGCTCCTTAACATAATACTTCAGAAAAAGTAAGGGCTTAATAAATGATAATTGTTTAGGGCCCCAACTCAAATGGTGCCTTCTCTATTACATTTTTTTTCTGAATCTTCATTTCTCTAAGTACTCAGACAACTTCTACCACTCCCTATGTATTTTTTATTAAATTGGAATCTTATATCATGACAGCATTCCTACCATTGTCTACATGAGTCTCTTTTTCTATGCTGACCGCACCCTGATTCCTTTGGACTTCTCCATGTCAGTTATCACAATATCCTCCACAAATCTGGGGCTTAGTATTCAGCTCACCTAATGGCTCTTCAGAATTGGTTGGGTTGCAGCATGTGGGATGCATAGATGGAAGAAAGGAACAGAAAAGCAGGAGCAAGACCAGGATAACAGTACAAGATGAGAGAGGACAAAGATCTAAGCTCACTACAGAAAGGACAGAGGCAAGTGACAAAGGACCAGAAAGACAAGAACACACAGTAAACTAGCATCAATTATACCTTCTCTTTATCTGTGGACACACTTGTAATATACAAGTGATTGCCAAAGATCAACAGTGGCTCATATGAATGCAAGCGGACATGGTTACTATGTGACTGTGTGTGCATGTGTATACCTGTACTCCATTATTCAGGGTTAACACTTAACTACTGCACTCTTAATGAGAGCCCCCATCCATTTAGCTCTTCTAATAGGATCCAATTCATGGAAAAGCATAATAAGCGTGCGGACATTTTAAAACACTCTCATGTGATGAGTGCTTTAAGACAGCTTGACACTTAGGTAATAGAAATTAAATCAGTTAAATGATCCCTTTGTTTCCAAGAGTTAGTGAATTAATTATAGGATACTTTTGAGAAACTAGCTATTTTAAGAGCTAAACAAAAAATGTGGGTCTTATTTAAGTTATGTTTGTTGAACTCTAATTACATTTCCAAAGCATTTTGAAAGTTGACTTAGTCTTTTCTTACTCAGCATCAGACACAGAAAACTCCAACATATGCAGTTAATGGCCAATATTAAAGGAAGAAAATATGTCAACCATGCTTCTGCATCTTATACTGGTGTTCACATGCATACTAGGTTGGCCTGACAAGATTTTAATGAATTAAATGAAAAACAATTCTAGAGGTCAGCTGCTGCAGTCCTGAAAATGATTTGAAATAAGTTTATCTGAAAAAAAACATGTAGTATGTCAGGATACATAAGAAGGCATCAGTGACATCTCCATTTTACCAGTTTCAGTACTATTAAGCTATATTATATTATTCACAGGACAGAACAGAGGAGATGAAATCCATCTCTTCTTTAAGAAACAAGTTCCTTGAAGTAAAGTATTTAACACCTGTTGGGTTTCTGATCTGGGACAAAGGACTGAGGTTCATATTTAACATACAAAAGGAGACTTGGCTTTCAGATTCTCCCAGCATCCTTCAGTCCCTACCTGGCATACTTCAGCTCTCAACCCTCGATTTTCCAGCTCAAGGGCAGAAGTTTCCCCACCCCAGAAGCTCTTTCCTATATAATCCAAATATTTTGGTCTCTCTCTTTCTCTCTGTGTGTGAATTTTTTTCTCTCCTCACCTGTATATGCTTCTTTTTCCTCTTTCTCCTCCCTTTTGTCTCTCTCCATACAGTGACTTCCCTGGCCTCTTTCCTTGGGACCAGTGAACCCACCCAGGAATAGTGACTTCCCAATAAACTTGCCTTTATATACTTCAATTAGGCTTGAATTGTCTCATTTCACCGATGGAGAATAACATCAACATAAAAAAAGAAAAGATAAAAAAGGAAAACAAACAGTTGTAAATCGTGTTGAGGTTATCTATAGCCCAATAAATATCTTGAATCATTTTCTAGGTGGTGGCAAGCATGGTGTCAGTAAAACCAATTGAAAAAAAAGCATTTGAGGAAGAAATTGAAAAGTTTATTTTACCCTCAGATAATTATGAACTTAACAGTGATCACAGAAAACTAAGAAAGCAACTTAATTGCATTATACTAACATTGAACAGAAGCGATGTTATTCTGAAGGTGTGTATCAGTAGTGTGAATAGTATTTGAAGAACTACAATCACCAGCATAAGACAAATAGAGATTGTGCATTTACAATGCAAGCTGCAGTTGTGAATTTATTCTGCACATGGTTCCTGTGGCTAAATACGCAATACTGAAGGAAGTCTGAGTTCAAGTATTGTATTTTTGAACATATGAGCATTAAAATAAAGGGGATCCATCCCATATACAGTCACCAAACCCGGAAGCTATTGTGGATTCGAGGAAGTGCTTGCTGACAGGAGTCTGATATGGCTGTCTCTCCAGTGGCCCTGCCAGAACCTGAAAAATACAGAGGGGGATGCTCGCAGCCAATCAATGGACTGAGCACAGGTTCCAGATAGAGGAGTAGGAGATGGGATTGAAGGAGCTGAAGGGGTTTGCAGCCCCATGGAGGGAGCAACAGAGTCAACTGGCCAGATACCCCCCAGAGCTCCCAGAGACTGGACCAACAACTAAAGAGTACTCATGGAGAGATCTATGGCTCTGGCCACAAATGTGGCAAAGCATGGCCTTGTTGGACATCAGTGGGAGGAGGGGAATGCCAGGGTGAGAAGATGGGAGTGGGTGGGTGGGTGAAAGAGCACCCTCACAGAGCCAAGGTGGGTGGGGATTGGATAGGGTTTTTCAGAAGGGGAGACATAGAAAGGGGAAAACATTTGAAATGTAAATAAAAAAAGTTCAATAAAAAAGAAAATAAAAAAATAAAGAAGTACAATTAATGTCAACAATATTTTAACTTTAATAGACAAATATTGCCATTTCAATCTCTCATAAGTAAGAAAACTTAGCTTTAAAATTATGAACTTTCTGAAATCCTGAGTGAGTTTTATTTGCTAGAACAAAAGATCTCAGGCTACTCACATCTCATGTGTTCTTATTTACAGTGACTAGTAGCTCCCAGACCAGATAGCAAATATCAGAGTCTCACACATGTAAGTATTTTCTACATCTTATTTTATGTGTGTGAGTGTTTGTCTGCATATATGTATGTGCAACATGTCTATACCTGGTCACTGCAGAAGCCATAAGAGGAATTGGATCCCCTGGAGCTTTAGTTAAGGATGTTTATGAGTCACCACATTGGTGATGGGATCTGAGCACAGTTTCTCTGTTATAGTAGAAAATGCTCTTAACAACTGGGATACCTTTCTAGCCATTAAAGTTAAAAGATTAATGTTTAGGTATTTAAGAAGTAGAAAAGTGGTTTATCTGATATCTCATTGATTCTTAGTCAATGACCTTTATTCCACAAAGAAATGATTCAGGAAGTAAAGCCATCCTTTGATTTCAGAAATAAATAGAGGTCTATATGTTAACCATAGTGACCAGAAAAGTCATTTAAACTAAAGCCTGGAAACTATCGCAGTTCCTTCATCTTGTAAAAAATCTAGTGCCATTTCCACCATATCCTGGGCTCAGTTAACACACTTCCACTCCTTTAATATCAGTTGTGTTAATTTTTGTGGCATTGGTTTTCTTTGCCTTCCTTTTCTGGTTTTACAGAACTCCCAGAATAAAAATATTCTGTTTTCTTCCTCTAGTCTTCCTAAATCTGTCTTCAATTTTTCCAATGTCTATTACTAAATGTCAACTTGTCTTAAGCAAACAAAACAAAACAAAGAAAGACACAAAAGAAGAAAACATATGAAAAAGCTTACTGGAAAAAGGTTTAAAAAAAAACCCCACAAACTATACACTACTGCTTGTACATACTAACTGTATCCTTTAATAAATATAAGTTGCTTTTATTAATATAAAAATGTATTGCATACTTCTTGTCTTGATTTGGGTTTATATTGCTATGAAGAGACACCATGATCATAACAACTTTATAAACAAAAACATTTAATTGGAGCTGGCAGATAAGGTGCTGGAGATGGAACTGAAGGCCAGCATCCAGATCAGGAGGCAGCACAAAGTCTTCCACACTAGGACTAGCTTGAGAAAAGCCTGCCTCCACAGGGACACACTTCATTCTACCATGCCACACCTACTCCAAAAAAGTCACACCTTCTAATAGTGCCACTCCCCATGGGCCGAGCCTTCAAACATTTGAGTCTATGGGGCCCATTCCTATTCAAACCATCACTGTCCCTCAATCATAAATCTATTTCAAAGCATGCAAAGCAGCCAAGTATTTATCAATAGATTATCATACTCAAAAACCAACCTTCTAATTTTAATAATACAAAAAGAACACCGATAGACAATACATAAACAATAACCCACATTCAATATTTTTTGGAATAGCTAAGAATCTGACAAATTACTCCCTGTAGTATAATTATGAAGACTACAAATTCTCTAATATATTACACAGAATATGTTAGACAAAATACAATTCAGTTCTTATTAAAAAATTTTTACTGCTGTTAAATAGCATTTCTATAAATTCAAGTTGAGATTTAACTTTTTTACAGGTACTTTCACATTTAAGTATAATGTACATTGCTTTTTCTGTAAACTGCTATAAATATGTAAGAAATAAAGAAACAAAAATGCAGACACATGCACAATGCAATTTTACTGTGCAGTAGAATAACATTTTAAACTTTTGAAAAACAGTCTCATTTTCCTTAACTATGTAGCACTGTTTTCTCAGGATATCTTTTTTTTTTTTTTAACTACTTTGGAGATTCAAGTTGGGTTCTACAAAAGTTATCACCCTGAAAGATAAATGGAAAACTATGTAAAGTGAGTAAAGACTATTTTACTTTGTATGACTGTATTGATCTTTCTCCAAAGCCCATTTAACAAATCTGAAATTTGAATATAATTACCACCTTGTACTTCAGTACTAGAATCTATTTAGGAATATATTTAAGTAGCTTAATTAAAAACTTATAAAAACTGCAATGGGGGAATATTCGTTTATAAAGTTTAAACCTCTAATCTAATATTGATCATGAATTTTTATGTTTTATTATTTAAATATATGAAAAAATTCAATTTTCACACAAGAGCCCACACACCTCTTACATAGATGTATGTAAATCCTGTGTATTTTACTGAACATTCCAATATGTCTCATTCACTAAAAATGCAAATATGCTGCACTTCTATGAATCCTAGGTTCCATAAAGAAAAGATCTTCTAAGACCTAGAATATGAGTGCTGATTTCTTTTTGTGATGAGAAGTAATTTTTATAATAGTCTACTTTCAATTGGGTCAGAGAATGTAAATGAACAAAGGAGTAAAGGGGAGAAAATACTACACACAGGCACATAGACAATGCAAACATGGCCATAAGGTACAATAGTCAAATCTATGGGTGATATACTCCTATTCATCATATTAATATGTGGATTATCCTTCTAATCAAAAAGGAAAGAAAAGTAGAAAACCATACTTCTACATGGTGTATTTATATTATACTTCATTTAAAAATTATTTTCTTACCCACTCCCGAAAAATGTGCCAGTAAAATTAATGTAACAGTGTATCAAAAGAATTAAAAATATATTTTTAGGGTGTAAATATAAATTTTTTTAATGAAAAAAAGCCAAAACTATAGCAAAATGTGCCAAGTGCATGTTCTAAGCAAACTTTCAAAGAAAATATAATCATATTTTAAACAGTGTATTTCTTCTCAGATGATTCCATCTCTAGACATCTAACTAGAGGTAACCATGGTATGCTGAGAGAAGGCAAGGTAGCTCTCCCCAGGAATAAGCCCCTAATTGGCTATCCAATATTAAGTTGTCACCCCTCAAATTAGATATATATATAAAGAAACAGCACTAAATGAACTTGGAAGGTAGTATTTTTTGTTATGTATTATATAATATATATGCATGAATATATATATATATATGTATGTGTGTATATATATATACATATATATATATACACACATACATATATATATAAAATCTTTGAAGAAATAAAGTTATAAATTTGAGAAGAAATGTGCTAGGTAACTTGGAAGACGTAGAAAGAATAAGAAGAGGAATGATATAATTATATTTCAATTATAATTATAATTTTATTATATATTTACTTATAACTAAATTTTATTATAATATACATAATTGTGCAAATTCATCCCTTTCCCTCACTCCCTTGTAACCTTTCTCTTAGACTAATAAACATATTAATATATTTGAATAAATATAGAAATACAACATAAAATAAAAATAAAATGTGAATTTCTTAAATTAAGTTGTCATACTAGGAACAATTATTAAATTCAGTAATATAATTTTAATATCAGGTGTCCTTACAGTTTCTATGGGAATATATTGACTTGTAAAAATTAGATAGGAGAACCACAAGAATCCAATTATGAGAATTAAGAGTGGGAATCTTCTTTCTGAGAAAAGCGAACTGTTTGTCTTTGACCCTGTTGTAATTTTACCTTAACCTTTAAAAAGGATTTGAAAATAATCAGGCATAGACTTGCCTGCCTGTAATCCAAGTATTTGGGAGAGGAAGGCAGGATGATCAGAATCAGAATAGTGAGATTGCCGTCCATCTAGGCTACATAAAAACCCTGTCTTAAAAACAAAAGCAAAGTATTTAAGCACATGACTCAAGAAAAGTACATACAAAATATAGCTTATTGTTACCTGCCAGGCAGCCAATGAATGAAAGCAGGATCAACTGTTTCCATGACAACATCATCTTTAATTGGCAAAAGCAAGAGTAACTCTTGTCTAGTCTCTGATGAATAGAATGTTTTGTCTTCAGATAAATCCTTTAATCTGCAAAATATATGTAAAAAGAACTTAAATTTTCAAAAACTAGTTCTTCTCAAGAGAGATTTTCTTCTTTCCTTTAAACTTTGTATCATTCACAGAAATTCACATCCACGGATAAAAACAAATCTCTTTTGTTATTGAAAACAGAAAATACTTGAAATGCAGGCACTTAAACACTGTATGCAACTGATGGGAAGATGCAAGCAGCTTATATAATTTAAAATATTCAGCAGTGCTAAAATATTAACTATTTAATTAAATTTTAAAACTTTAGCTAGATAATTGCAACAACTAAAATATTAACCTGAATTCAAATTTCCCTCATTTTATCTACTGGTAACATTTTAGTAAAACTAAAGGAGTTTTAAAAAGTGGATATCTTGAAGCAAAGAGTACCCAAATATCTGAATCCATGGCCACGCATATAAATAAATACAAAGTATTGTCAACATCTATTTTAAAGCATGTTCTTGTTGTCTGAAACAAGTTAGAAAGGTACTCATTATGTATATGTATATATGTTCCTTTGTACAAGGTTCCTTTGTATAGTGGCCCTCTACAATTGGTTCCTCAGGTATGCTACACCTAATTAGAGATTATGTTCCAAACTATAGGCGTCTAGATTTGCAGTATGTACTTCGTGCATTAAACCAGTCCTTCCTGTATGTCCACTGATGTGTCCTTCTATATAAGTGTTTTAGGGTGAAAAGTAAGAGATGTAATTATACACAGATTCCAAGAATTACGGACACTAATCTTGAATATGAAAGATGATTCCATTCAGAGATAATGAAAAGAATCAGGAGCAAAGGGCATAGAAGGCTGCTTCCTACTGCACAATGAGCAACTGCAGTTTCTGCCTCTGAGGAAATCACGAGGTTAGGATAGATGAACATATATGCCTGAAAAACATCTAAAAATTTCACTTAATAAAGGACAAAGGAATGAAGGTTCTTGTATATGTATTCTGACTGTGGTCACATGATAATAGCTCCTAAGACTGTTAGAAACTTGACACTGTCGACCTCTTAAAGGTTCAGTCTATTCATATCACTGTAGAGAATGCTCAGAAGTCTAAAACAAAACCTACCATATGACAGTTATAGCATTGTCATAAACTATAAGCACTAAATGCCCTACTCCATCGATAGTTTTCTCAGCCATGTTCGTTGCCTCTCTGTTCACAATACTAGGAAATGGAAATAATCTAAATATATTTCAACCAATGGACAATGAAAATATAGTAGAGATACACAGTGGAATTCTATTCAACTGTAATGAAAAATAACATTAAGAAATGTATGGGTAAATAGATGGAACTAGAATATATTATACTGAATGAGATATCCCAGACCAAGAAGCACAAATACTACATACACTTTCCTATTTGGGGGTTCTAGCTTCAAGTATTTGGGTGTAAGTATATAACCTCAATACACCACAGAAACTAAGAAAGTCACTGGGGACTTTGTTGTAGGGTGGAGCTGTAGAGAAAGAAATAGTAAGACATAAGTTCTACTATGTGAAAAATGGGAAAAACTACAGTGAATCTCTATCTTCCAAGAGGGAAGAAAAGGAAACATTAAGGAAGAAGGAGGGAAGAGGTCTAAAGAATGACAAAAAATTCAAAACAGCTAGAGGAAAATATTTTATGTTTATTTAAAAACACATAATGATATAAGTGTATATATCTACACACATTGTTGGGTCTCATTGCTGCAGACACCACATGGTTAGGAAACAGGACTTCAGGAAAACAAGTTGGAACTGACTGGGACATACTGTCCCCGAGGACTGCCTCACATATAAAAAAGAATCTATCCAACCTGCCAAGGGAGACTAGCAACTTGTAGTCTTTCTGTGTTCATTTGTATAAAAATGTACCCTGTATACTTATATAGTTGACCACTTTTTCCTCAGTTGGCGTACAAGTTTGGGAAGGATTAGGAAGTTTTTCTTTGTAAAAAGCATTACATGTGGTGCAGAATTTGTGCTCTTTCTGCCTCCTGATTTTTGGATGTGAGCTCTCAGCTGATGCTCCCATCTGTTTCCCAGTTGTCTGCAATCATAGACTCTAACCTTCTGAAACTATAGCCAAATTAAATATTTTCTTCCAGAAGTTGCCTTGGTCCTGGTGTATGATCACAGCAATAGAAAAGTGACTAAGACACCTACCCAGTGGTAAAGCCTGTGAATCACAACAATGACTGGCCTGGTAAGATAGCAATAATGGCACAATAGAAACACTTCTATCCTGGATGTAACAACTGCTGTCTGTTTGTTCTTTAACTTCACTCAGTAGGAGAGAATGCACTCCTGGTACTGCAAATCTAGTCAACACCCCATAGCCAGAGAGGTTATAGACCCAGCATAAGAACCTTCCAAAGCCATTTTCCTAAACAAATACAATTTCTAACTTGTCGTTACACCCACAGATAAGTGTAGCTCTTATTCCTCAACAAAAAAGCTGCTTTGCAAAAGATGGAGATTATTACAGAGATCCAAAAACTGTTGAGAATTCAGAGAAGTTAATGTGGGGTCCCCAACACCTACTAATAGACCTTCAGTGCAATCCCCACTCCCCAGGCTTAGGGAAAAGGAAGTATGGGGTACAACAAGGTGAGAAGTCTTAGAAAATCAGGGCATGTACTCCTAGCTAGTGTCTTCTATATATGAAAAGGAAGCCACACCCGTGAAACCTATAAAATAAGATTGCCTGGATATGATCAGAATGACAGCTATGAGAGTTTTGTCTTGTGTACTGTATATTCAGGCACTGATTACTGTGTCCCAAAATCTAGTTACAGTTCAGACACAGGCATTGTCATGAATATTAAAGAATTTCTTTTATCAGTGTGGTGTAATGAATGTTCCCTAAATATCTCTTATTGTTTAATAAAACGACTAACTAGCCAATGAGTGGGCAGAGAGGGATGATGTACTTCTGGTGTAGATGGACTTCTGGTCCTATCTGGGAGAGGTGGATTCTCCATGAGGAAGGTGAGGTCCACTAGAAAGGGGCCATGGGATGGAGAAAAACATGGTTGTCATGAGATTAGGCATGAGAAGTTGCCAAAGGAGTTCTCTATGAGGACAGACAGCTTCAGGAGAGACAAAATGTAAATATCTCGGTGGTAGGGGGCAGTGCTGAGAAATAGCTAAAACAGCATAGAGGGATAGCGATATCTGCTCAGTTATTATGCTTAAAGGTTGTTGATTAAATCAATAGGTCTCCATCTCAATTATTGGGGAGGTAGCCAGGTTAGAAAAATCTGCCACTTTTAAATTTCATATATATAGCATCATCTGTAGATAGTAGATATTCCATAGTCACATCCTTACATGAGAAGGTACAAATGATCAATGGTTACCGAGAAAGGGATAATTGGTCTCCTCCTAGAACAAAATCACACATGAGTAGTCCAATCCCAAGAGCTTACCCCTGGAAATGTGTGCATATAAGCAAAGCAAATGGGTTTAGTACTTTATATATACATGTGTGGTTTATAGATACATATATGCAGTAATAATGATGAGAAAAGAGATTTAGAATTTGGCATGTTAATAGAAGGAGTTGGAGAGAGCCCAAGACCTCTGTATACCCATGTTACAACTCACAGACCATATGAAGCTTAATAAGGAGAAAGACCAAAGTGTGAGTGCTTTAATCCTACCTAGAAGGGGGAACAAAATAATCTGTGGACGTAGAAGGTGGAAGAGATCTGGAAGGGAGAGGGGAGGGGAGAGGAAGGGGGAAAATGGACAAGATCAGGTATGGAAAGAGACAGGAGGGAAGTCCAGAGGTCCAGGAGAATGAATAGAAATTTGTAGCAGTGAGGAATGGGGAATCAGGGGAACCACCACCAGATAACATTAGCCGAGATACCCAACAAAGCAGGGATAGAGCCTGAAGAGAAAACCTCCAGTAGATAGGCATGGTCCCCCAGTTGAGGAAAGGAACAACCCACACATCTCAAAAATTTTAACCTCGAATTGTTTCTGTCTAAAGTACAAAAATGGTGTAGAGACTGAAGGCCATCCAGAGACCTCCCCAACTTGGGATCCATTCCATCCAGCAGACACCAAACCCTGAACCTATTGCTGATGTCAAGAAGTGCTTGCAGATGGGAACCTGGTATGGCTATTCTCTGAGAGGCTCCACCAGCAACTGACTAAGACAAATGCAGATACTCACAGCCAACCATTGGACTGATCATGGGGACTCCAAGGAAAGAGTTAGGGGAAGAACTAAAGGAGATGAAAGGGATTGCAACCCCATAAAAAAAAACAATATTGACCAACTAGACTCCCCCAGAATTTCCAGAGACTAAACTACCAACCAAAGAGTACACAAAGAGTACACAGGGGGACCCTGGCTCCCACTACATATGTAGCAAAGAATAGCCTTATATGGCATCATTGGGATGGGAGGGCCCTGTATAGGGGAATGTTATAGGGGTGAGGCAGGAGTGAGTGACTGGGTAGGGGACACCCTCTTAGAGGCAAAGGTGACAGGGAATGGAATGGGTGTTTGCAGAAGGGAGACCAGAAAGGAGAATGACATTTGAAATGTAAATAAATTAATCAATTAATTAAACAAAGAGGTAAAGCAGTAATGATGCACATACAGTGCTCATGTATGATGTTCTCAAAACAATTGCTAATGAAAGGATGAAGTCCTTTGAAAAGCCAGTGAAATCAAAACAAAGTGTAGTATAATTAAATGTTCAACAAACATTCAAATCATAAATATTATGAATTGTATTTACCCTTGAAGGTTAAAATACATTTCCTTCAATATGGCAATTTTAGTGTTATTCAAAAATTTATAGAAATTACAACTATACATTTTGCAAACTATAAGACTTATGAGAAAAGATGGGTTGATACCTATATTCTATTTTCATCTAATTCTGGAAGTCTCATTTTTAATTTAGTTGTTTATCTCGAATCATCACTGATAAAGTTTGCCACTGATTTTATAAATGACCAAAACAATTAATAAGAATCACAGTTTGACTTTGCGAATTGCCAAGTATTGTCATGGAAAAAAGAGACACTTTATAGCTCATTCCAGATTTGAAATCACAAAGCTAAAATAAATACAAAAAAGTTACTGAAGCAAGACAAGTAAAAAGAAAAATGTCATCTACTACAATAAGAACAGTCTACCATTCACAGGAATCTTTTTAAACAAAAAGACAAAACAAACCAAAACCAGATATCCTTTAGAATTTTTGTAACAGATATTTGCACTGGGGGGATAAAGCTTAATATATTTACAACACATGCTCCATGGCGGTCTTTAAATAGCCTCCAGATTTAATACATATTGACAAATGTAATTGTTAATGTCAGCTGAACTAAAAAAAAAAAATGCTAGACCTTGGACTCGAAACAAAAATGCTCTAAATAGTTTTTCCTGGCTGAGCTAAAAGGAGAAAAAGACATTTGTGGCTTTTGTCATCCACTTTACAAAATTGCTACTAAGACTGTGAATCATGAAATATTGATACATATTATTTCAAATGTATACAGACAAGTTTTAATGATGTCTTGGGAAATGCTCAGAGTTCAGCCTCTTTGGGGACGAGAGCAACAAATGTCACCTTAATACTCCCTCACATTCACAGATAGCCACCTTCAACCTTCCAGACTCAAACACCATCAATATGCAGCTCCAAACATCTCTCTCTCCTTCACTCTGACCCCTCTCATTTTCTAGCATACACACAACACACACTGTACAATATCCACATGAACACACATATGCACACACAGGCACATATACACAAACACACACATGCCTTTATGAAAGTTCAAGACATTTACAGTGAAATATATAGCCATTGATTTTAAATGACTTATTCCTATGAGAATTAGTTGCTCTGTGAATGCCTTGGAGTGTATATCAGATCCCTCTCCTGTAGCTTTACCACAGAATCATGGGAACAACTAATAACGGCTTTGTGGTTTTGATGAAATAAATAATAATAACAAAAATAAAAGTCCAGCTGGATTAAAAACAAAACATCCTGATTCTACTTTGCTTTTCTTCTTCTTTATCATCCTTTCATTTCTTCATTTATAATATACTCATCATCCAGAAATACAGTTTAGCCCCTCTACATGCTAACTTTGACTCCCTCCTGCTAGAACCAAACTGGTTGGTAAGATGACACTTACAAAAGCCCTGAACTACAAGTCCAAGGTCCCTCACAGCTTCCTCTATGATCCTGCAATTTGAAACCCAGAATGTACCCATTTTGATGTGACATTTGACACCAGCAGTCCTGTATTTACAGCAACACAATGATAACTAACGCAAATGCCACTGGAAGTCATCTCGTGCTCTGGAGGACATCTATATGTCAAGTCAGCTTCCCTTTTTTGACGCCTTGTCAGTCTTAACATGGATGGTGGTTATTTAGAAAGTATTTTCATTTCAACATCAGCCAAATATACATACCCTCATGTTGCGATGACCTCCAACCATAAAATCACTTCCATTGACACTTCATAACTGAAAATTTGTTGCTATTACAAAATCATAAAGTAACTATCTGATATGCAGGATATCTGTCATGTGAGCCCTGTGAAAGGGCCACTTGACCTGCGCAGAAGGGTTGCGACCCCACAGGTTGAGAACCATTGTACTAGACAAAAGGAACTTCAGCTGTTTCCAATTTTTGTTTGTTTGTTTGTTTTTTGTTGTTGTTCTTACTAATACCAGTATTTAATTTTTCTTTTTTTTTCTTTTTGGATTCATTTTTAATAATTATCTTTAATCTTTTTTTTACAGTCTAGTTGTTATTATCATCCCAATCTGCCCTCCGACAATTTTTTATCCCCTCTCCCATCTCCAAGAGGATGCTCCCACCTCCCCACCCTGCCAGGCCTCCCCGCTCTAACCCTCCACAGACTTAAGGCTCCAGAATTCTCTAAACTGAAATAGTTCGTTATGTAGACATATATGTATGCATTTATGTATTCACGGTACATTTCTGCATATCCACAATTTTATTTCCTTTTTCATTTTAAAATTAATATGAACTAAGAAAGAAAAGTCAAGTAAACATTAATGTAAATCTTAGAAAATTGTGGTAAATCTGAACTAAGCTCTTTATTAAAAAAAAATTTTATTTAGAACATAGGAATATTATTGAGAAGCTTAGCCCCAATGAAGTTATTAACTGGTTTCAACAACAGGTAAGGCATGTCACTGACTGTATCCCAATAATTTTCCTTTTCATCATATATATATATACGTAAGACATATTGTCTGGAAACTCTGAGTTGTCTTGCATTTATTTTGGAGCATTTTCCACTTGTTTTCAATTTAGCATCTTCCACCCTGGCAAAATCAATGTCAATGATACAACATTAGGAAGAAAATTACAAACTATTTTTTTCAATGGGTTCCACTAGTTTCATTAAAGTGCAGGTTGAAGGAGAAGACACAGGTATTGAATCATGACAACCCAAGATCTGCTTCAAACTATGACCAGGAAAGACAGTGCCTCCTATGTCCACTTGATAGCTTTTCTTCAATGTCCCTGCTTTGCTTCAACTCACTTGGCCATTTCCAGGGCATGCTGACCGAACTACAGGCACATCTTATATTTGACATGTTACTGTGACCCTAACTACGTTTTTCAGGAAAAGGTTTTGGTTTTCAGCAAATTTAAGTTTCGATAAATAGTTAAAAGTTCCAAAGTGAACCTTCATCCTCCAAAAACAACACTAACCTGTCTCCAAGGGAGCCAAACTTAAGAGACTCTTGAAAAATTTTAGAAAAGGACCCATTTTTCTTGCAAAGAGCATTGGCACAAATAGATGTTTGAGGACTTTTACATTTAATGATGGAAGAAAAATAAAATGATAAATTTCACAATATGGTCTTTATATTCATTTTCCAAATAAAGAGTAGTGCGATGTACCTGCAAATTTCCATAATTATAAATGTTGCCTGTGAAGACTTGATTAAGTCCTAAGTGAATGTGTTTTGTTGATGTGAGTACGGCTACATCAAAGATTCCAAAGCTTCAGACCCATAGAAATGGCAAGGCCTTCCCCTAGTCAAGTGCAGATGCTGACAGTGTGTGCAGAAAGTACCAACCATAGCTTTCTCTTCCCAGATAACTATAGCCTATATCCTCTACAGAGACCCTCTATCTAGATAAACTAATGTGCTTCCTCCCTCAGTTGTATATAAATCTCCAGTAGACTGCACAGCTCACCCAGTCACCATTATTCTGTGCTTGTGTCTGATTCCCAGTTCTCCAAGTCAAGTTAATCTCAGAGCATTTCAAGTCATGACTTTTTGCTTACTTCTCCCTTATTCAATGAAGATGTACTCCAGATTTCAATCGATGGTGATGAGGAATAATATACCTTTACTACATTTGCACAGTACTTTCTGATGCCTAGTCCTTACTTGGAATATAAAAAAAAATCTTGATAAAGTAATATGATAGAAATGGTTTTCTACAAAGGCAGTTTTCACAGTGCCGGGAAGAAATTGAGAAGTAATGTAATAACCATTAGCTTCTGTGGAGGTTTTTCTAGCCAGGCATGGTTCTAATTGCTTTCACTGGACTAATCCACTTCATCCTCATGACAGCCTGTAAGGCTTATTCACTTGTTATCTTCATTTTTCAGAACAAGAAACAGGGAAATGGTTGGGTTAATAAACTTGTCTATGAGAGACAGAAATCAAAGATGCTCTGAAATTATAACATTTTTTTCTGTTAATAGGTGTCAAGTGGAGAACTCTAGCAGCAAGATTATTACATAATATTGAAGTATAATCTGATTCTTTTGAATACTTGTTTACTATGTGAATTGGTACATCTGAGTCATTGGAACTAGTCATATTAGTATCATTCATTAGTTCTCAGTTCTGTTCCATAGAGTTAGACTCTTTATGTAAATGACTTGGCAACTTAATTTTAAGCATTGAACGATAATCTTTCATCTCTATGCTAGCCATGAGCTTAAAACCATATTTTAGATTCAATCGAAACTTCTCAATGAACTACCAAGTCACAAACACAAGTGGGAATATTGCAGGTGTTAAATATATTATCATTATGTATGGAAATACAATGTATACATTTAAATATACACAAGATATTCTAGGAAGAATGTATAAAACATGGTGAAGGAAATTTTTCCTAGGCAAAACAGTGTACTTAGGAAAATGATCATGTTGATATTTTTATTGAAATTATGTCTATATGATAAACATTATCAGAAGTATATTGATTGAGGTTGCAATTGGTTCATTTGGGACCAAGAGAGAAATCACAAGGGAGATATCACAGAAAGAACTGAATAGAGTACAGCAAGCCAAACTTCCCTCAGTTTGTATTTCTCGGCTTGTATTTCTCTAGCGTACCATTACAGAGAAGAAATATTGTAGAGAGAATCTCCTCTTCTGAAGGAAGCATCATCTGTCAGTAAAATGCTGTTGGTCTATTGGCTTAGGCAGAAAATAGGGAGGCGGCAATTACAGTACAGAGAGCAGAGTTCTGGGAATAGAGTCATGGGCAAAAAAAAAAAAATCGCTCCAGACACAGAAGAAGATGGGTCATATGAAACTGAGGATCAAGTAACCAGCCAAGTTCCATGACTTAGAATAAAATAAATGGGTAATTGAGATATGAGCTAGTTGGCAAACAGACCCATAGCTATTGGCCAAAGCATTTATTGATCTTGAGGAAGTTTTTGAATTCTTATTATAGGGAACTTATCCACAGGTGGGAAGATGTGATGGCATATACTACAAAATGTTTTAGAAATGGAGAAAGAGCAGATTTACTGGGATCAGTGGCTTCTGAGATCATTCTTAAAGGAGGGGTGAAAGAGACAAGAAAGGAAATAATACAGACTTAAGATGGTGGCAAAACTGATACAGAAGGCAATTCATGGCAGACAAACAACAACAACAACAACAAAAATCCAAAACAAAGCAGCTGGTGGAAGGGCCAGAACACAGACGGTGAATATGAAGTATGGTGAAGTCTAGAGTATAAGACATGGGCAGATGAATAAGACATATGAGGAACACTGTGAGTGGCTCAGTGCTTACCACTTGAAGATTATGTCACTGGAACAGAGGTAACAGAGGTCTGTACAGAAGTGATGAAGACCATCTAAAGAATTAGAATCACCAGGCTCAAGTTAGAACCAGGGAGAGCTGGTTAATGGGCAGGAAGTTTCCTCAGGGGTAGAGTACTTGCCTAGCATGCAGAATGTCGTGTGTTCCATCCTAGAACAAAACACACACATACACGCACACGCACATGCACACGCACACGCACACGCACACACATACACACACTCTGGTCCTAAAATGTAAAGAGAAACAATTTACTACTGTTCAGTGGTTAAGAGAAGAAACAGACTGTGAAATAAAGACATTTCCACATGTCCTGGTTTCTGTCTCTCTAGAAGACTGCCAGGCTAGTCTCTGGCTACTTATGTATCTCCAAGAGGTGTATGGGGGTGTGTGTCACAGAAATGTAACTACCTGGCCAGGGTAGGCAGTCAGTATGCACTGTGTCCTGTGGCTGTGTTTTATGCTCATGGTTAAATTTAGAAGCAGTGGTGTTATTTCATGGAGTCACTCCACTTGGAAGAGTTCTAAACACCAGTGGCTCCACTTGCCATTATCTCCCTCTACAGCCTCTGCTGCTTAGGTGGCCATCTCAGAGTAAATGCTCTCTAAGCACTCACACGCATTAGCCACACTAGTAATTCAATATGGCTGGGATACAGCACTTAAGAGAACCTCTCAACCCTCAGTTATCCAAAGGACAAAGCAGAGACAGTTGGTTCAGAATAGATGACAGTAATAAATGCAAAGTATTAAATCAGTTAATGGCAGGGACTCTAGATGTTCTGTAAACATTAACACAGCCTACCTTGAATACAGTACAGTCAGCCTTTACGCTATATGTTTTCGTTTTAGGTATTAATTTATATCCATGAAAATGGACTAATCTTAGCTGCTCATTGGTTAGTAGATAATGAATTTTATAATAAAATCAATAGTATAAAATATTGTATAATTGTTTTAAACATTGAAAAAATTTTTTTTCTTTCTTTGGTAAAATAAGAATATAAACAAATGTATGGCTTAATGAATCATTATGAGGGAACCCCCTTCCTCAGGGGATCATTTTAATAGGTGTCTTCTGCTCTGATCTCATATTTGCTGCAGAGAAAGGCTTCTCTTACAAGGAGGTTGCAAGTTAGTGTTTTTCAAACTGAAAATTTCAGTAGCTTTGGGTTATCTTTTGGGTTAATTTTTGGATGAAAAATTAAAGTTGGATATCAGAGAGATAAAGAGATAGTGAATTTAACCATGGCTAGTAATGCTTGTCTACATGTATAAGTATTGAGTCCTAAAATATTTAGTATTACTTACTATAAGTATTCATCACAAATAATTTTCCAAATGTCTAAAGGGACAAAATGACATATGGTTAAATATGTTGTGCATATACCTATATACATACATATATACCATGATATATGTATTTACAAGGTTTACAAAGATTTAATGTCCCATCCTGAAATATAACATCTGTAACTACTAATGGTAAGTATTATGAAACTAGTATAAGGTAAAAATTAAGATTGTGATTATATGTGATGCTAACTCCCTGATATTTAATACAAGTTCTTACTGCTCCGATTTCAAAAAATAAAAAAGAAGAAGAAAAAGAAAAAGTAAAAGTAAAAGAAGGAAAGAAAGAAAGAAAGAAAGAAAGAAAGAAAGAAAGAAAGGAAAAGAAAAGAAAAAAGAAAAATGAACCTCAATGCAATTGGTACCTTGGCTCGAAATAAAGCCTTAAATGATAAATTACTCAATCAGGGGTCTCTAACTCACATTAAAGGGAATAACTAAGGACTCTGTCTACTTGCATCATAAAAAGGAGTTAGAAGAAAACAACATCAACAACAAGAACAACAACACTACAACACTTCTGCAGCAGCTTAGCTAGTTGGGTCTTCTTCCCCTTTTCTTTCTTTCTTTCTTTCTTTTTTTTTTTTTTTTTTTTTTTTTTTGGTTCAGGTAGCTTTATCACAGTGAATGGAGTGATTTTGACACCTTTGAGAAATGCTAATCATGACTATGAATAGTTCTCTGCTTAGCATTCACACCTATTAGGGGCTGTATCTAGGTGTGTAAAACACTCACTCTATCAACATAAAAGTGTAAATCTAAATTGGGGCAAACTGTGATCTCAGCTTGAATTGATATCACAGCCTCAATTCCAGCAGAAGAGGGAGAGAGGCAGAGTCGCAGCTTCCACCTGCTTTCACATAAATACGAAATTATTCAGTTGGGTACACCTGGCCAGAATGAGCATGAAATCTGAGGATGGCACACACACACACACACACACACACACACACACACACACACACACAAACTCAGGCCTATTGAACAGTCTAGTTCAGTTAGAAGACCCTACATGAGTGTTCTATGAGAGTTATCAGTTTTTAACTGCTGGTTAGTAACTATTTAAAACCCCAACTTAAAACCTTTCAGTCAACCAAAGGATATCTACCACTTCCAGAAAGGCCATCTTGAAACCTCTAGCCATGAAGCACATTCCATCTAAGACAATAAAAGTGTAAGTGAACAGCATTGCTGCTGCAGAAAAAAATGCAATATCGCACAGCGCAGTAATAATGCAACATTTCTTAAAATGTCCATTGAGACAAGCAGAGGGGAGAATAAAGCTTCCTCACTTTTCAAATGACAATATGTCTGTTACACCAAATGCAATAAAATGCACTCAAGTTTTATTAAGAGAGATAGTTCTAATTCACCCATAATCATGCACATTTAAGAAGCAAACCCATAACAAAAGAACAGAGGCTATAGCCCTCTCAGTGACTTCCCCAGCTCTGCACTAGTAGACAGCCTCAGACCACAAGGAGCCTCTTCTCAGGATGTCATCTTGACAAAAAATTACTGTTTGCAAATCACTCAGGAGACTTGTAACTATTGTCAGGGAAACTGAGAGTAAGAACTAATACTCAAGATATTTGTTTCGTGTTGGCCCATTACCGCGTGGCCTAAGCCTGATTTACAAGATAGAGATGAACATATGAAGGAGACACACACAGCAGCACTTTGAGAGGAGATGGGAATACAGAATACTATGCTATTCGCTTCGACATACATTGATGGCAGCTTTCCTTCTGGGAGTGGACTTAGTAGCTTTCAGTTTGTTTAGAACCAGGGTCACTGGTCCTTTCTGCTTCTCTGGAGTCTCCTATACCATGCCACTCTTACCACACTCTTTACCAAATTTTAATTTGAAGGAAACAAACACATTCCTTTCAATGAGCCTTCACATTTCATAATACAAAAGGAAATGCCACTTTTCATAAATGCATGTTCCAATCTTCCCAATATCTGAGAAGGTGAGTTAGTGATGGGGCAGACAGGTTGCCTACTTGGTAAGACAGACAGACAGACAGACAGACAGACAGACAGACAGACAGACAGA
>JANHMN010000008.1:38719155-38878847 GCA_030674055.1 Rhabdomys pumilio
ATGTAAAATGTGGAAAAGCAAAGTGGAGAATATCAAGTTTCTGAGCAATATTAACAATTTAACAATTTAAGGAAGGTTATTGGAAGAAAATAAAATGTTTATCAATGTTAGTTGATGATAATTCAATTAAAAAGGGAAGTTTTATACCATATGTGTAGGGTCTATCTTACACAACAATATGCCCATTATTTTCAGACCTCAAAAAATATTAGTAGCATGTTTCCTGAATACACACGCTAGAGATACTCTTTTTGTGCACAGAGAATAACTCCACAGCACCACTAGAAAGAAGAAAGCCACAGGACAAGTCACGTTCTTTAACAAAAGAGTGATAAGTGATACAAGGGGCATTTTGTATACATACAGAAGACCATTGAGCAGAAAGTGAACAAAGTCCATTTTACATATCTATACAAACTAATATGTAAGATATGTTACATTGAAAAGCACATTTTAGAAAAAAAATGTATGGTATGATTTTCAAAAAATTTTTAAACCTAAAACTTAAGTGTGCAGAATTACATGAATGTATAAAAAAAAACTGAACACCTGAGCCAAAGGGACATGAGCAATGAAAATATATGACTAGTTCAACGTCATCAACAGTATTCCATTTTGAAAAGTATTTAAAAAAAAAAAAATATATATATATATATATGTGTGTGTTTGTGTGTGTGTGTGTGTGTATATATATATATATATATATATATATATATACATACATACATACATATACATATACATATACATGCTTCTGCATGGATGTATTGTTTTTAGATGACCATATTATTTTTAATAAATTCCATAAAGTTATAAACTAAAGCAGAGTTCATGTCCATACAGGATATCAATTGGTTTCATCTTCATAGTCAATAATAAATGACTGTAAAATGTCCTATTATATAGTCTGTTGAAACAAACAGACTATATTCCTATTATATAGAACTTTATGAAACAAAAAAATCCCTACTAATCTCTTACTATAGAGATGAAGAGTGACAAATGGTTGACAAGTATTTTTTAAGTATTTAAACAAATAATTTAGAAAAATTGCAAAGTAACAACCTGCAACTTATATGAAGATAAATCAGAAGACTGAAATGATGGATTACTTTTTTATTATTATTACTTTTACTTTTTTACAATCCATCCATTACCTTCCTCCAGGTCCCCGTCTCCCTCAGTTCCTCCTCCCACCTGTCTCCAAGATGATGTGTACTACCAGTCCTCCCCACTCTCTAGGGACTCAAGTCTCTCAAGGGTTAGGCACATCTTTTCCCACTAAAGCCAGACCAGGCAGTCCTCTGCTATATAGTTGTCAGGGTCCTCAGACCAGTCTGTGTATGCTGCCTTGTTAGTGACTCAGTTTCATGAGAGATCTAAGGGGTCCTGGTTAGTTGAGACTGCTGGTCTTCCTATGGGGACACCCTCCACCTCAGCTTCTTCCAGTCTTTCCCTAATTCAACCACAGGGATCCACAACTTCAGTCTATCTAATGTTGGGTATAAGTATTTGCTTCTGTTTCAGTCAGCTGTCCTCTTAGAGGACCACCATGCTAGCCTCCTGTCTGTAAGCACATCATATGCCAAGGTTACCATGACTGCTCATTGGGTTGGATATTGGTAAGACCAATAGGTGGGAATACAGAAGGTATTTTCTCCTCCTATTATAACACTGCTCAGGATGATTTTTGTAATACTTGAAGTTTTAAAATGGATCTACATTAAACAAAAAACCTTCTTAATGCAATTCTGACATTCATGGCAATTTAAGAATAATGACGTAAGCTACCATTAACTACTCAGCTAAGACAGATAGGGGAATATTATATAACTTGGGGAATAAAGAACAATGAAGCTTTTAATCTCACATTATGCATACTATAGCTGTCAACAGAAATTAGTTAATGATACCTATTATCTACATAGCACTCAAAATATGTCCCAACTTTACCCCCCTATTTATTCCATTCCACAATTACAATTTTAAAACTCATTTTTTAGTTTACATTTTCTGTCTAACATAAGGGGTATCGATTAATGAAGTGGATTTTCAGGTTGTCTAACTTAAAGAATTAAAAGGCCTACTACTCAAATTTATCTAACAGAAAAACAAACAAACAAACAAACATCATAAGAGTCAAGTGATTCAAGCACAAAACATACACAGAATGGGTATCTGTGGGTGCACATGAGAACTTATATGCATTTGAAAGGACAATTTGATAGGGAAATAGTTAAACCCAAGCAAATAGTTTATGCTGGGAATATATAACCCAATGGTAGAAATAGGTACTCAGAGATTATTTCAATAAAGACTTGGATTTTAATACTCTAGACAAAGTTCTGATTTTAAACTCTGCCTCTGTTTTTTTTACAAAGGATATATTAAAATGGTTTTAGATACTACAGTAAGATCTAAACTGGAGGAAGAGGAAAATACAGACTCAGGGAAAATGAATTGATATGAATAAGCAAAAATACATTCCAGGTGAAAACAGTCTAAATTACAGGGGTAAAACCCCACATTGCTATGCAAAAGATATTCAATATATTGTTTTGTAATGTTTACCTACACATATTCATATTTTATGAATAGAAAATGACTTGTACTTCTTCAGTAATGTCCCTCATAAGGTCCTGTAAGAGCTTTCATCTCAAAACTATAAAAAGAAAAACAAATGCATAGTCAATCATACAACTAGACTAGGATTTATTTAACCCTTTCATAAATGGGGCATCATGAAACTGAAAAGCTTCTATAAGGCAAAGGAAAGTGTCAATAGTAAAAAACAGCAACCTACAGATTGGGAAAAGATCTTGATTAACCCTACATCCAAAAGAGGGCCAATATTGAAAATATACAAAGAACTCTAAAAATTAGACTCCAGAAAACCCAATAACTGAATTAAATAAGGAGGCTACCGAGCTAAACAGAAAATTCTCAACTGAGGAATCTCGAATGTCCAAGAAGCACCTAAAGAAATATTCAACACACCTAGCCATCAGAGAAATGAAAATCTAAATGACTCTAAGATTCTACCTTACACCAACCAAAATGGCTAAAATCAAAAACTCAGATGACAGCAGATGCTGGCAAGAATGTGGAGAAATAGGAACACTCCTCCATTGTTGATGGTATTGCAAAGTTGTGCAACCACTCTGGAAATCTGAAGTTTCCTCAGAAAATTGGAAATAGATCTACCTAAAGACCCAGCTGCACCACTCTTCAGCATATATTCAAAATATGCCCCACTATACCATAGAATCATATGCATCACTATGTTCAAGCAGCCTTATTTGTGATAGCCAGAAGCTGGAAACAACCTGGATGTCTAACAGTAGATGAATGGATTCAGAAAATGTAGTTCATTTACACAGTGGAATACTATTCAGTTATTAAGATGAAGGACATCATAAGTTTTGCAGGCAAATGAACAGAACTAGAAAATAACCTGAGTGAGATAACTGGGACCCAAAAGATCATTCATAGTATATACTCACTAATAAGTTGATATTAGCCAAAAAGTACAGAATACCTAGGATAAAATCCACAGAACTCACAAAGGTTAACAAGCAGAAAGACCCAAGTAAGGATGGTTCAATCCCACTTGGAAGAGAGAAAAAAACAATCTTGGGAGGGAGGGACCTAAGTGAGAGATGTGATGGGGAAAAGAAAGAGAAAAATGATTGGTGGGAGGTGGGGGGACAGAAGAGAAGCCCTGAGGGCCAGCAGAATGAATGGAAATATGCAACCTCAGGGAGTGGGAGTGGGGGGACCCTCTAGAAAGTACTAAAGACCTGGGAAGTGAGAGTCAGTGACTGGCCCAACTTGGAATCCATCTCAAGGGGGAGGCTCTTTGGCCAGATACTATTATTGATGCTATGATGTGCATACAAACAGAAGCCTAGCATGGCAGCCCTTTGAGAGGCCCAACAAGCAGCTGACTGAAACAGAAGCAGATACATCCAATCACTGGACTGAAGTCAGGGACCACTGTGGTTAAATTAGGGAAAAGCTGGAAGAAGGGTGACCCTGTAGAAAGGCCAAAAGTCTCAACTATTCCGGACCCTTGAAATTTCTGAGACACTGAGATACCAGCCAAGCAGTATATAAGAGCTGTTCTGAAGCCCCAGACACATATATAGCAGAGAACTATTTAGTCTGGCCTCGGTGGTGGGTGAAGACAAGCCTAACTCTCAAGAGACTTGAGGCTCCAGGAAGTGGGGAAGTTTGTTAGCGGGGAGGAGTCATTCTCTTGGAGACAGGGGAAATGAGGAATGAGTTAAAGAACTGTAGGAGGACAGACCCAGAATGGAGCAATGACTGGATTATAAAATAATAAAAGTAGTAAAAAAAAAAAAAAGTAACTCAACATTTTTTCATTGTTATCAGACCATAGAAATGTAAAAGTCAGATGAAAATCAGAACACAGTGCAGAAGCTACCCTAGTAAGGAAGCAAAAGATGATCATTTAACAAACCCTTTGAGAGTTTACCCTGCTTTATGAGCAAGAAAGATTCAAAGATATCAAAGAGTATAAAGAAATTGCTTTTTTTCCCCAAATGGTTGTTAATTATATTTAACAGACAGGTTTGAGCTAAACTTTCAATTTGTCACAGGGGAGACCATGGAGTTATTGGAACTATACTAATCAGAAACTAACACATGAGACTCAGAAGAAAACACAAACTGATTTTTCAATATTGATCAGAGACCACAAGGTAGACAATAAACTGGGGAACTGACACAGGAGGTCAGGCTGGCATTGAAAGGGAAAGGATATTATTAGAATGTCTCTCAATAAATTATGATGTGAAACTTGCAACCAAATGATATAATATTGTATAGTCAAACAGTTAAGATGGAAGTTACTTGGGTTAGAGAATGGAAGTTACAATAACTTTATATATTTTCAGGTCATTTTGTTAATTCTTTATCTGAACACAACATGGTTTGTTCTGAAGTTTAGACTTAGATTATAGTCTCATGAATGCTAGAAACTTTAATGAGATATATACATCTATACATAATTGGGTCATTTTTAGTCAATAACGTTCATTTGCAAGTATTTAACCAAGTTTCTAGGTCCAAAAGTATTGGAAATAATCTCTAATCTAATACCTAAACAGAATGGTTATATCTAAGAAGATATCACTCAATCCATTAGAAGAGTTCTTTGGAGTGTTTACTTCAAAAAGCAACTACAGAGATAGCCACACTCTACCCTTGAAGGGTACTCTATTCTATCAGACATATGTAAGTTTTGTAGATATTCCAGGTAAGTCCTGGAGCAGTAAAACTAGGAACTACCAGAAACATATTCACAAACAATTATGAGACATAGAACAAGGATATTTTAAAAACCACAAATTTGAGGGCTTACTATGTAAGCTTGAGTTTTACCAACCTAAGACAGAAGTGCATTGCTTTTGATAATGCCTATTCCATAATTGTAAGAAAGGCATTTTTTGGCAGAATGACCTAAGACAGGCTCAGTCTTGTTTATAAAATAAAAAAGGGAAAGAGATGGAGAGTTTTGGGGGATGTTTGGCAAGACTCTGACATCGGCCAAGAACAAGGAAATAGGCTGCTTGGTAGGAATATGACATTGGTCAAGGATGAGGAAGTGGGTTTCAGGCAGGATTCTGACAGTAGGCTAGAAAACAGAAGTAATTTCAGGCAAGAATCTAAATCTTAGGCTAGAACAAGGAAGTAGTCTTCAGACATGAAAATGACTTTGGGCTAGGACAGGGAAGTAGGCTCAGATATTTTGGTCATCCTGATAAGCCCCTAAAAATAGTGATCACAGGAATGTTCACAGAACTTTGTTTATGGCCCTGCTTGTACTTTGATTATTTGTATTTATTGTCTTGCTTGTTCCTTCACTATTTGAATCTATTGTATTGCTAGCTCCTCAACCTGGGTGGGGGGGTACACACTTAAGTTTGCAGTCCTTTTTGGGTTTTTTTGTTATTTTTTTTTTGTCTTCAAACGTTTATTGATGGTTCAAGTTCCAGGTGGAATGAAATAGACACATCCCACTATTTCTCTCCAATTCAATATGTCCTGGTTTGCTTCCTATTGCTGGGGATGGGAGTGGGGACATCATCTTGAAGACAGGCAGGGAGGAATAGAATGAGGACTGTCTGGGAGGCAGACCAGGAAGGAGATAACAACTGGTGTTTGCATTCTTAGCACTCACATAAATGCTGTTTCATAATACAAGCCTATAACCTTAGCACTGAGTATGAAACGGTAAAGACAAATAAATCGCAGTAACTTGCTAAACGAAATACTGAATTTCAGCTTCAAAAACAACTCTGTCTCAAAATAAGAGGGCAGAGAAATTGCCTCGATGTCAATTTCTAGCCTCCTCATGCACATGCTTGAGTGAAACATACATACATGGGTACAAATATATACAGCACACACACACACACACACACACAGAGAGAGAGAGAGAGAAACAGAGACAGAGACAGAGAGACAGACAGAGATTCTTTCTCTCCTTCCCTCCCTCTTTCCTGCTATCTATCTATCTATCTATCTATCTATCTATCTATCTATCTATCTATCAGTCTGTCTGTCCATCCATCTATCCATCCATCCATCTATCTATCTTCCTACCTACCTATATCTCAAAATGTTCCAGCTGATGGCTACTGGAATTTTCTCCTGGTGGGAATCATACTTCAAAACCTCTGTAGTTAACTAATAGTAATTAATTGACTATAATTCTAAACTAAAATTAGAGTATCTATTATTTCTTTAAACGTTTTAAATAGAATAGAACAGATACGAAGGAAAAGGAGGTAACATCAATTATAGAAGTTTAAGTGAGGAGAGAGATTGGAGGATAGGGCAAAGATGGGGAGGGAAAAGAATATCTTACTTTAAGAATATCTGAAAAGGATATATGTAAATCTTCTATTTTTATGCTTCTTAAATGTATGCTTATAGGTGTAGTCATAAACAAACATGAATTAGAGCTATCCTTCCAGAGGAGAATCTTCCTCCCAGAAGTCATCGGATGCTAAATAAAAAGCTCAGGGTAGGTATGGAAGAGCTTTCCTTCAGCTGTTCATCAGGGGTACCCCAGAGAACACATCTAATACGAGCTATTGCCATTGTTCATTATTGCACACCAGAAGTTGATAAGACCCTATAGCTGAAGATACAAATTGTTCCATCATACAACATATAGAAATCATGTTGGTTCTGACTAGAAAGCTTCCTCTCTGGTGGTTATCTTTCATGCCACCCGAGTATGCTATGTAGTCTAGAATAGAATCCAGTGGTGAACCCTGTGAGCTACAATAATGACTAGAATGGTAAAGTTTGTCTAGCTATACAGTAGGGGCAGTGACATGAATATTATTGGAGTAACCAACAGTTTTTGGTTTTATTTAAGTCTGGCTCCATAGGATAAAAATAATTCCTGGTATGATAAATGAGCCCAAGAACCAGTGGCTGTAGAAATCATTGTATTCAAGGGATGAATTTACAATTATTGCTTTGCTAGGAAGTCACAGTAGGAAACTACTACTTTCTAAATTCTATATGCATATATTAGTGAAGCTCTCAGTAAGATTTTGTGGATAACAGTTAATAGGGAAACTCACAACTGGACAAAGTATAGATAATGTCAAACATAAATAGGAAAATGTTATCATCCTCTCCCTGGCTAAGGCTCAGAAACCATCATGGAGTAAGGAAAAGGCTGAATGATTATAAAACCAGAGGTTCAGGAAGACTAGAATAAAGCAGTACCTTTTGGACATTATAAGATCATCAATCACCATTGCTATATATTCCTAGAAAAAAACCAAACCAACATGGAAAAAAGTCAAACCAGCCAGTATTCCAACTTGGAGGAAAAAGAAGCTGATGAGGACACACCACTAAGAACAGTGTTTATAAGTGATTGCAACTGGGGAAAGAGAGTCAGCCTTGGTTTTGTTTTGTTTTTGTTTGTTTCGTTTTGTTGTTTTGTTTTTTTCTCACTTTTTTTTATTTATTTATTTATTTATTTATTTATTTATTTATTCACTTTATATCCAGACTGCAACTACAGTACCTTCTCTCCTCCAGGTCCCACCCTCATAAATCCTTCCCCCTATATGCCCTCCTTTTTTCCTCAGAGATTGGAGATCCTCTGAGTTACCACCCTGCCTTGGAACATCAAGTCACAAGAAGACTAAAATCCCCCAGAGACTCAAACAGAGTCAGAGACTCTCCTTGCTCCAATTGTTAGGGAGCCACTTGAAGACCAAGCTGCACCACTGCTCCAAATGTATACTGGGTCTAGGTCCAGCCCTTGCATCCTCTTTAGTGGGCAGTTTAGTTTCTGCCAGTTCCTATGGGCCCAGGTTAGTTGCTTGCTCTCTAGTAATGTCCTTGACATCTCCAGCTTGCTTAATCCTATCCTCTGCTCTTCCACAAGACTCCCTGAGCTCATCCTGATGTTTGGCTGTGGGTCTCTGCATCTGTTTTCACCAGTTGACTCATCTACACAAAGGGATACTATTCAGCTATGAAAAAACAATTGCAAGCAAATGGATAGAATTAGAAAATTTGCTGAGTGAAGTAACCCAGACCCAGAAAGACCTGCACGGTATGTAATACTCACTTATAAGTTGGTATTAGCTAAAAAGTACAGGATAACCATGCTATAATCCACAAACCCAAAGAAACAGGACCCAAAGGATGTGTGACTCTTAGAAGGGGAAATAGAATAGACATCAGAGGTGGATGGAGGGAGGAAACTTTGTGGAAGAGAGAGTGAGGTGGGATGGGGATTGCAATCAAGTGGTACAGGGAAGGGTTGGGGTAGGTAATTAGATAGGGAACACTGAGGTTTCCTCCATGGGGAAGTTAGGCATGGCAGCTCATGTTCCTTATGGTGCGGCCCCAAACATGAGAAAGTCCATGGGTTTTTACTGGCTTTAATGTCATGGCAGATGGTGGATGGATCTGGATGTCTGGATGCACCCTCCCCTCCAAAAAAAAAAAAAAGAAGAAAAGAAAAAGAAAAAGAAACTCAGGGCAGACCTGAGTTAAATAGGGAAGGAGAGAGGGGGGAGGGGCTGGAAAAGAATGCTTAATTGACTCCACCCTCTGGCTTTCAGGTACCTTGTTAGTATGTAAATCTCTCTAGGCCTCTCTGAGGATTATTCCTTGTGACTGTTGGCCATAGACCTCTCTGTGGGAGTGGTTGTTGGAGAGCTGAAGGTAAATGTAAAGAACCAGGGCCTGGGAGCAGAACTGAACTCCTGCCATCCAATAAGGTTCCAGGGTTCCAAGCTCATTCTCAACCAAGCACCCAGATGCTTCCCACATCCCACCGCCCCACAGGCTGGGGGGAAGAATGGAAATCAGTGGGGTCCACCTCAGGGTCTAGCTGGAGACCTGATACAGGTGAGATGCTTAGAAGTCTATGCCAGTAACCCTAGTTGAAACTCCCAGCAGTTGAAGATATGGAGACTGAAGTGGCCACTCCTGTAGCCAGATGAGACTTCCATTGGAGGGAGGGGAACATCAACCCACCCACAAAACCTTAGACCCAAAATTTGTTCTACTTATAAGATTCACAGAGGTAAAGATGGAGCAGAGATTAAGGGAATAAGCAACCAATGACTGGCCTAACTTGAGACCCATCCCATTGGAGAGAGTCAACCTCTGACACTATTAATGACACTCTACTATGCTTGCAGATAGGAGCCTATCATAATTATCTCCTGAGAGGCTTCATCCAGCAGTCAGCAGTAGATGAAAACAATCCAGAGACCAACAGCCAAAGGTCAAAGGTCAGGTTTGTTTGTTTGGGAGGAGTTTTCTTCTTTTTCTTTTTCCTTTTTTTTTTTTTTTTTTCTGAATGTGACCCTTGGTGGATCCACTGTGCAGCAGTGGATTGCCTCACACCCACAAGAATATGGGCAACACAAACTGGATTTGGTGGGTGATAATATAAAATAGAGAATGTGAAGTTGGGAGGAGGCAGGAGAGCCAAGGACAAATATGTGAAGAATTGTTAAAGAAATGTTATCAAAATATATTGAAAGTGTATATAATACTCTCAAGAAATACAATCATTATATTTAAAAATAAATATCTATACAAGAATACAATGAATAAACTATCTTAATATGCCTGAATTCTGATGAGACAATTGAGATTTTGGAACATTATCAAAACAATTTTCTGCAATTTTATTCTGCATGGTTATCTAAAAACTCACTCTATTTTTCAGTTTGTGCTTGTGTGTGTCAGTGTATCTGTGTATATATATGTGTGTATGCATGTGTGTGTACATGCATATGCATGGCTTTGTGTGTGTATATGGGTTTGGGTGTGTGTGTATGTGCATGTGTGTGTACATGTATGTGTCTGTGTGTGTATTTGTATGCATATATGTATGAATGTGTGTGTATGTGTGTGTGTGCATGTGTGTGTGCATGTATGTGCATGTATGTGAGTGTGCACAGGTGTGTACGTTTTAGTTTGTGTGAAAAAGATGGTGAGGATAGAAAGAAGGAGGGAAGAAGAGAGAGAAAAGAAAACATACTGCATGTGTCAATGACGATTTAAGGGAATTTTTCAGAGTCAGTTCTCTCTCTCCACTCTGGGTTCTAGGAACTGATCTGCTCAGATGTCAGACATGTATGGCAGGTATATTTTCTTAACTCACAAAACCATCTTGCTCACCTATCAGACTTTTAAGATTCTAAAATCTATCCTTTTGCAAGTTTCCCATTCTGATTAATATTTTAATAACTCTAAGTCCAGTCAGTGTCATTTTCACAAGATGCAAATTCCATTACCTTTGTGAAATTTGTAAATTCTTACCTATATATTTGTAGGCATCACTCTAGTCATCGACCACATTCACAGCTCAAGTAGACTGATTGACTTTAGCTGTAAACTCACCAATGTCAAGGGCAAGGTCACTTATTTAAATTGCAATTCAAGAGCAAATTCTGATCACTATTCTGAAAAATGTACAGAAGTCTTCACCTTTAAATATAAAACACAACTTTTTAAAGATGCCAAGATACTCAGTGATAAAAGGGAAATTGCCTTTTGCTGTCATTATTGTTATTATTGTTGTACGATTTACAACAAACATAATCACATACCTACACATACTGATAAAATTAAAAGCCAAATGGGAAAGGCAACAGACATTCAGAAAATTTCACTTCCTGCTCCATCTCTTAAAAGTGTAGATCCAATTTCTTCTTCATCCACTCAATTTTAATCACGTCTTACTAACCTTTCAAATAGTTACATCCAGTTTTTCTTTTGGACACTTAAGCAATCAGTACACATTTACAACATCCAGCATAATTTCAAAATCAACAATGCTTAATTTTATTTGCTGAAATTGCTTATTTTGTTAGTTCTTCAAATGGTTTTGCTTATTTGTTTGTTTGCCTTTATTCTCAACTCAACTGAACTCTCCATTGCCATAAATCACCCTGACCTTTTTACCTATGTATTCCATGAACAAAACAAAGCAAGTTGAACTAGTAGACTCCCATAAATTTTCTTATCTCAGTAATTTACTTGAGAATATGCATGTACCTGAGCATATTACTATGTATATGAACAAACAGCTTGCAAATGATTTATAAAATATGCAGATTTCTTCTATCAGCTATTCTTAACACAGAAAGGCTTTCCAATTCAGGGGGATCGGTCTACTTTTGTATTTCAATGAAATGGAAGACATCATAGACAGTTGCATCAGAATGAGTAGTACTCTAACAATTTGACATATGTCACTGAAATATACACATGTGAGCACATGCATATATAGCACACACTAATGTCTTCATTGATATGGGATTGGCTTCTAACTGAAATTATATGTAATATCCAATTTTACATAACCCCAAATTGCTTGAAAATAGTAAGACTTCAAATTTCAATCCAGAACGAAAATAGCATGACAAAATTACTTATAATATAGCTGTCACGAATAAAAGCAACATTGAACAAGTTTACAGATTAGTGATGCCTTTGTTTTGCTAACACCAATTATGAACACTTTGTAAACAATACTAATTATTTTGTTTTATTACTTGTACATTTCTCTTTGATCTATTGAGTTGATATTATTTTGTATCTTATATACATCTGACTTTCATTTATTCAGTATAGACACTGACTCTTCCACATCTACTCTGCAAATTTTATTCAATATATTTCCATTGATAATACATATGGTGAAAATTTCTATACTATAAGGCTTAAGATTTATTTAGAAAATATTTTTATATTTTCTCAACAGCTATTTTAAGTGTGCTATTTCAGAAGTGGAAATATGGTTCAGTAGGTAAGAACATTTATTGATCTTCTAGAGGACCCAAGTTCAATTCCCAGCACCCACCATGAGTGATTTAAAACCTCCTATAACAATAGTCCCAAGGGTTCTGCTTTCCTTTTCTGCACTGTACTGGTACCTGCATGCACGTGGCATATCCACCAAGAGTAGCCCACATACACAGAAAAATGAATAAATTTCCTCGAAAAGCAGTACTTTATCTAGCACTAAATTAAATATCTGCCAGTGGCACTCCTAAGGTTTTGTTTTGCTCATTTAAATCCTAATAGCACAGAGTTCATGTTTGTGTATGTATTCCAAATGAATAACCATTTATGCAATTTCTACCAATAACAATTGTTTAATGAACATATCTGCCACTGAACTGGAATATCATCATTGAAATTATTTACATAAATCAAGGTTTACCTCTGAACTTAACAACACAGTCTATCACTATAGTTGTCTATTCTTTGGTCAAACATAAATGTTCCTAAGACACTTTGGGAAATAATGAGACTCAAATATCCCTTGACATGACCCTTTCTTCATTATAACCTTAAAGGCTAACCATTTATAAAAAGTCACGTGAAGCAGCTAATTTTTCATATAAATTTTGGTTATTTAAATACTATTTATTTTTTTAAAAAATTATTGATTTTTTTTCATTGCATTTTCTCTTTTATTCGATATTTTATTTATTTACATTTCAGATGTTATCCCCTTACCCCATTTCCACCCCCTGTTAATCCACTACCTCATTCCTCTTCCTTCTTATTTGCTTTTATACTGTTTAAATTACATGCAAGTATTAAGGTCAGTTCTAGGTTAAGGAAGTAGCAATACAATAGATTCAAATAATCAAAGAACAAATAAGATAATAAACCCAAATAGTCAAAGAACATGCAGGACAATAAACAGAGTCTCGTGATCACTCCTGTGATCACTATTTCTAAGGGCTTATGAGGATGACCAAAATAACTGAGCCTACTCTGATGTTATGTACATGACTGATTTGCCTGTATACATGCATGTATATTGCATGCATGTCTGAAACTGACAAGGCCAAAAGAAAATATTAGATGCCTTGAAAGTGGACTCACCCATGGTTTTGAGCTGCCATATGGGTGCTGGGAACTGAACTTAGATCCTCTGTAAAGGCAGAAAGTGTTTTTAACCACTCAGTCATCTCTCTAGCACTCTAAATGCTTTCTATTGTTTCTTTATCAACATACTAAACAAAGATTGACAAGTGAACTTTATCAGATATTTTGCCAGTAAATATTATTATAAAACTTTTGGAACTTAATTATTAATTCTGATAGTAAAGTATTCTAATATTGTTCATAAGCACCATGATTAAGAAATCATGGAAACAATTGTATTCACAATAATCACAAAAAGTAATCTAGGAATAAACCTTACTGAAAAGGTAAAAGACCTTTATCAAAAACAAACAAACAAGCATATATCAGAGTTACAAATCTAGAGTTATTAACATACTATATTTCTATATTTCAAGCTGTATTGTAGAGCTATAGTGATAAAAACAAAATGGAACCAGCAAAAGTCAGATATGCAAACTAATGAAATAAAGCAGAAGACCCAGTATGCATGCACAAACTCTACAGTTATCTGATTTGACAAAGATGCCAAAAATATAAATCGGAGAAAAGACACCATCTTCAACAAATGTTTCAAGAAAAGTTAAACGTCTACATGTAGAAAAATGAAATTGACTGATATCTACTGTCCTATACAAAAATCTAAACTCCAAATTGATCAGAGGTTTTAATATGAACCCAAGATTGCTTAAATTGATAGAAGTACAGGCAGTATCATATAAGCCAGAGAAAAGGACTTTCTGAATAGAATTCTCTGCACTCAGGAATTAGTGCCAACAACTGACAAGTGGGACCTCATAAAACTAAATTGCCCTTTTACAGCAACGAAAGCATCAAATAAGTGGAGAACAAGAAGTATAAAGATTCGGAAAGAATCTTTGCCAAATACTCACACAATAGAAAAATGAACATCTAGAATAAACAAAGAACTCAAGAAGTCACAAATAATCAAGAAAGTAATACACACAAAACACACACTCTCTCTCTCTCTCTCTCTCTCTCTCTCTCTCTCTCTCTCTCTCTCACACACACACACACACACACACACACACACACACACCACAAATGGGCTATATATCTAAGCAGAGAAGAGTTCTCAAAAACAAACAAATAAGTTAAAATGGCTAAGAAATACCAGAACAATCTTTTAATATCCTTGGCAATAGAAGAATGCAACTCACACCTATTTTGAAATGACAAAATACTCCACTTAGAATGGTAATATCGGAAAAACAGCTAAAAGTTGGTGTTGCAGGTTGAGAGACAAAGAAACCCTCATTCACTGTCGGTGGAACTGTAAACCACTGGAGTCACAATAGAATTCTACTCAACTATAAAGAAGAAATAAAACCATGAACTTTGCAGGTAAGTGGATGAGATGAGAAAAATATTACACTGAGTTATGTAACACAAACTTGGAAAGAAAAAATGCTACAAATTCTCTTATTTATAAATATTATCTCTGAATCTAATATTTGAGTATATAACTTGAAATATCTATAGAAACCAGGAGTATCAGTTGGGTTTGTTTCTAGACCAAAGGAAACTTGTTGGGGAAGGAATTATTTAACCATACAAGTTTGTAGTCCAACTGGAAGGGAAGTCAAGGCAGGAACCTGGAGACAGAATCTGAAGTTGAAGCCATGATAGAATATTGCTTTCTGGTCTGTGGCCTATGGCTTTCTCAGTTTGCTTCTTATATCACTCAGGGTCACCTACATAAGGGTTGCACTGCCTACAGTGAGATAGGTTCTCTCACATTAATCAGTAATCAAGAAAATGCCATACAGGCTTGCCAATAAGTCAATGTGATGGAGACATTTTTTCAACTGATAACTTTGGCCAAAAACAAAACAAAACAAAACAAAAACAAAAACAAAACAAAAAACAAAACAAAACACAAAACAAAACAAAACAAAACCACTGACCAACACACCTATTAAGTAAGAAGGCAATGTGAAAGTTGTGGAGGAGGTCTTCCAGAGAAGGGGATATGAGGACACTATGGAAAAGGAAATGGGAAAGTGATAAACGTTAACTAAGGAGTGGAAAAGGGGGTGATGCAGAAGAGAGGGAGAAAAAGAAGTAAACATCACAAAGAATGTCTAAAAAATTCATAGAGAAACATTAATTCATGTTTACTTACACAGTGTGTGGGGAGAGGGTGCACTGAAAATGGAGTTATGAAACAGGGGATGTCAATCCCCCCTCTAGACCCAGAGTAACAAGAATCTCAGTGCCAAGAATGTGAATCTCCTATTGATTTGGAGAATCTCAAAATAGTATCGGCTATCAGCATTCTTCATTGCCTCCCAGAAAGCAAACCCTGTTGTTGAAGACATTGCATATTTCAGACACAGGACTCAGAGAAATATAGACAGATACAATTTAAGCCTCCTCACTGAAGACTAGTAACTCTTGTAGTATAATGAACAGTGCTATATAAGTTGCCAAAGGAGAAGAACAATCTTCTTATATAAGAAGCCCTACCCAGCTGTATCTGGCTTGGTAAGACTTTGCCCAAGCACACAGTCATAGCAAGTTTGTCATGGAGTTAACAGATGTCTAATTAGAATTCATCCTGTTCAACAGGAGAGAATTCATGCTCCGTACTATAAACCTAGCCAATCATCTATGGCACATGATGGTACAGACCCTAGAAGAGACTCTACTTGTGCCATTTTCCTAATCTAATGTAAATTTTAATCATACTAAATACATAACCTTACATGTACAGATATGTGTAGCTCTCAAGGTTCTTCAAGGAAGCCTTCCTTTTTTTTTTTTCTCCAACAGCTAGAAACAACTAAAGAGATTCAAAAGTAGCTGAAGTGCAGAGAAAAACTGGCATAATCACCTCCACTAGATACATCTAAAACACAACCCCTACACATAAGGTTAGGGAAAATCATAGAAGAGATAGTGGGAAAATGGTAAAAACCAGAGAACCAGGATGTCCTCTGCCAAACAGTGTCTTCTAGTCTAGTACATGACTGCTGAGTAACAGGGAATTAGTTTTCTCCAGGAAAAGCTTCATGATTGGTTATTCAATCTTAGAAGTCAGCTCCAAACATATAAAAATATGAGCAACACTAAATGAATTAAGCATATTATGTATAGGTATTTTCAAATAACTGTATATGTATATATACACTCATACATATACATACACATAAGAATAAAAATTAAAGAAGATTTTATGAATTTGAGGGTAGATAGAAACACAAAAAAGGTGGAGGAGGAAGAGGTAGAGATGACAGAAATAAACTGCTCATGTATGAAATTCTCAAAAAAAAGTTTAAAAAAGCTAAATGTTATAAATACATACATACATATACATATACCCTTATTGCCACAGAGCAAATATTTCTAGTAGTAAACACACAGCGAGTTTTATGCTATCATTTCCACGCTGATGTTGCAAGCTTTTTTCACCAGAAGTCCAACACACAAATAAAAAGAGAGACTCAAGAATGGATACTAATTCAGTTCCTAGTCACATTGCCATGGAAGCAAAAATCACCTTGAAAGAATCAACTTAAGAGAGAAGGGATTGATTTGCCTCACAATTCAGGTTACAGTCCACCATTCCAGGAAAAGTAAAGGCCTCAGAAACTTGACCTAACTGATCCTGTCATACCCACAATCAAGAGCAGATAGCAATACATTTATCCATAAATGCTAGTGCTTAGCTCACTTTCTCCTTTTCTCAGTCTAGGGCCCAGCTCAAGAAATGGTGCCATCCACATTATGGTGGGTCTTCCTATTTCAGTTAACCCAATTAAGAAAATCCCCTACAGGCATATCCACAGGCCAACCTAATGCAAATAATTTCTCACTGAGACTCCCTTCCCAGGTAATTCTAGATGTGTCAAGTTGACAAACTACCATAACTGATACCAGGGGAGAGACACTAATTATGCATTTCCATCCAGACCCGTCTGGTGGTTTACAATAGAATACAATGTCTCATTTTTCTATTTTTCCATAAATTTCTCCAGTAACAGGATTACCAGGGGAGGAGCTTGCAAGGCCTACTGTGTTATCCAAGTGGATGTGTGTTACCCAGAGAACGGCCTACAGCAAATCTGTTTCAAAATAAAATATTCATTGTTGTAACTGCTACAAATATAGGTGGCTGATGGCTCTCAGTTGAGTTTCTCTCCAGGAAATGTCTTCAGCCAAAAAAATTCACTCAGATTATTCCTTCATCTTCAGATATAAACTGCATACAACTTCTAAAATTGTCATGGCAGATAAAGGCCCACTTCACTGTCCCAAATTAGAGAACTGAGATGGGTCTTAGTATCTCAGACCTTCTCACAGAAGGACCTAAATCATTGACATAATAATTGTATCTACTTATATAGCTTCTGAATTCCATTTCTCATCTCCTCTTACACGACACTTGTGAGAAACTCTCTTCCATGCTGTTTCTAAATGAATGCATGTTAAAGAAGATTAAGTTTCTAGGAGTAAATATTGGCAACATTCTTCACAATGTTACATGACAGATACATATCTTCCTAACCTATATAAATACATTTAATACTATCCGAGTTATGTAAAGCACTTCCTTTTAATAATTTTTAATCACATACAGTATTGTTTTAAGAATGAAAAGGGTAAAAGAACAACATAGATACAACTCAAATAGTATTGGTATAAAAATACCTCTTTCAACACAAGATCTGCAGTAAGCATACCTCTTTTATTTTAGGTAAATTAACATCCTAAATCCTAATTTTCAACTATAATTCATGAACAATGGTGTGTATACTTGAAAGCCATTTCAGAATTAAATAAAATAATGCACAGGAAACATTAAACATCAGTATCAATTTTAATAAAGTAACCTATAATTATCATGGCTAATGTTATCATTATGAAGAGGCAGACACAACAGGGTGTAAGCCCTATGGCTAAGACTGGTTCAGATTTGCAAAGTTTTCTAGTTTTCCCTTGTAGCAAAATGAACAAAACCCAAGGAAAGTTTTCATCTTTCTGCTCCAAAAAGCTGTGACTCTTTAGATGCAGGAACTTGAATCATCTGTGTTGAAGCATTTTTTGGGGTACTAACAACCCCTGAGAGGTTGATAATTCCTCTGCCGTGAAGGGGAAGCAATGGCCACCCCAGCTCCTTTGGGGCCTCATTAGAGGCCTTCTTGCAGGCAGCTCAAAAGATTCATTCTTTCAATGGGGTTTTGGCATGTGGCAGTCATTGTATAACCTTGTGCATACTCAGCCTACCTCAACCAGCAGGGAGCTTTGGGCCTGAAAGTCAGTCTTGACAGAACTGAAGAGTTAAAAAAAATAGAAAGAAAGAGAACACACATAAAACCAAACCACCGCTCACAGCCCATCCACCCAAATTGTACAGCTGAGTTCACAGGTTGCGGATTGCTCAAAGAGAAAGGAAGGGAACAAGACAGCCTCTCAGAAGCTACTTAGTTTTTTTTTTTTTTATTTTATTGTTTCCCTGCTATATTTTCATATGGCTTCCTTATTATGCTATGCAACTGTGTCGCATAGTAAAGTACAGATTTTTGGCTTATCAAAGCACCTATTAGTAACCCATATATAAACTAATAGGAGGCAACCACCAAAATCATTAACATCTGAAAAACGACACAGGTAGCATCCTTAAACTCAAAATACTTCTTTCATTTTAGATTGATCTTATCCAAAGAAGCTGAGATCTTCTATTGCATACTCAAGGTAGCAATTTAAGACTCCATATTAGGGACCCAGCTGTCCAAATGGAACCACTGCCCATTAGTGAGGGTAATGTAAAATGGCAGTGTTGCTCTGGTAATGAGACTAGAGAGCCCTGGGTGACAAATCCAGCAATGGGCTCTCTAGATATATACTGTGCTCTTCTCTGTGTATGATCCTCATTATAAGCAGGAAGAGATAGCATGTTCTTGCTTGTTATATTACTTCATATACATGCATACATGCATACATAAGGGCTTTACTCTGAAAAACAGCCTCATCTCTGAAGGCTCAACAGAGCTGATACCTACATTACTCTTAAAGCTGGGCCAGGCACAAGTTGACAGCCCATTAGGGTCACTCTATATGGTAGTTATTAGAATGGATGGTAACCTCACAGAGAGCAGAAAGTATTTATGTGTCTTAGATGCCTTAATTCTTTCTACATACTTTCCAATTTTTAATTTTAAGTAAAAATTATAATTAGCGCTCACAAGTTTATAAAACATTTAGAAATACTTTACTATTTGACAGTCTTCCATCACCAAGCTAGCATCCCAATCTATGCCATGCTCATCTCTTAATTGGGTGACAGAGATTGCCACGTAATTCAGCTGTTTGCTCCCACCTCTCTTGATCTAGTACCAGTGTTTAAAACCTGGATCAGACATTCTTCCCCCTTTTAAAATTTCTCCAGTGGCCACCTATTGTTCAGAAACTACAAGACAGACTCATAACTATGTGTTACAAGAGCTAGTCTGCCTGTCCCTAGGGCCATCCTGCTCCTCCAGGTGTCTTTACTCTGTTCTATCCACAGCTTCCTCCTTTATGCGCTATAATGAGTCAATTTCATCCCCTCTCAGCACATCTGAACTTGCTAAAGCTGGTCCCCAAACCTCCTCCTGCCACACTCTCAGGTAGATAAAATTTCCACTCAAACCCCTGGTCACTGCTACATAAATCCTTCCCTTCCACAAGTGTCCTCCTTCCCATCTGGTTGATAAAATTTTGCTATATTGCTCTCTGGTCAATTACCACCCTTAGAGTTCAACAATAACTTACTTTGGATTTAGATGTTTTTCTCCTTCCACATTAAATGGAAACCTCAAGAAAGAGGGTACAACTAATTCACCCTCATTACTTTCTATAGAATGTAAGGAGTTGAGCAGGCTTGGGCAAACGAATAGACTGCTGCAGCTCTTTTTCATGATAAAATATCTCCTACGACTATAAAAACAACCTACAGTTACATTTTGGTAAGAATGTATGTTTGTTTTTGATGATCACGTATACAGAGTGAAAGCATGATCTGGAGTGACCACTCACAATCCAGACCCACACAATCTTCCGAAAATAAAATCTTTTACAAAGGCTATGAGAGGAAGTATGTACTTTTCTCCCAAAACTAGCTCGATCAAGACAGTAGTAATTCATCTAAGCCCTCGGGAGCAAGTTCCTTGCTCCTGCTTGGTACTCACCCTATAGTTCTTGCAGCTCCATCATTTTTCATTTGTATCCCTCATAAAAGGCATTGAAAACAGTCAAAACATGATCACATTTGCAGGAATAAATTCCAGAATTAGCTGCAAAAAGAAACGAATGTAAAATCTGATGCACTCGACTAGGATCCTGTGTTTGTGGCAGTGATGTTGTTTGCATTATTATTCAAAACCACTTTATTCTCACATTTTTCTCTTAGAGTTCCTGCATTCCCTTTTAAATTCTTTAGTGACTGTTGCATATATTTATATAATGAACTTTGGTCATTTTCACCTCTGTCTCCTTTTTGCATGCCCCTCTTTCCCTCCTAGGATCCCTTCTTATCAAAGAGATCCCCTGCCTGTTTTTACATCTATTCTTTGTGTATGGCCCACTGAGTTTTAATTAGAGTTAAAACCGCACAAACATTACTGTTGTTTCTTATCTATCTGCTGAAGAACTGGATGCTATGGCAACAGCATCCAGAAAATGATGGGTGAAAATAATTAAAGGGTTTAGGTATAGGCACAGATTATATCCAGGTAAAACACGCCAGCAAGAGAAGAGGGGCTAATGAGGAGAGCAAATGATTCTGCTGCAGTTCCCTGTACTTATGTGGGACTCTTTATACTCTTGGAAACTGGGCTTCCAAGTCTTCTTCCACAATCTATCTGTTACCATGGCTCAGCATATAAGCTTCCTCAAGTCACTGGAATCACTCCATAGTTCACCCTTCCACCCAGACATCAACTTTTCCAATCCTTTCCTTCAAAACAGTTCTGAAAAAAAAGAAAAAAAAAAACCATACTGTATTTGACCTTAAATTGGGTCACCTGAGTTTCAGGGCAGTTGAAATATAAACCCCAGAGTCAGCTTGCATTAGAAAGGCTGAGAGATACTTAGCCATCCCTGGCATGCAAAGAGATAATGCCCATGTGAGAATAATGATAAAGCAGATGCAGATGTTCAGTCAATTAGATTGCCTGATTAGCTCAACATTCCAATGTATCATGCAAGTCAGTAAAGGATTGTCCCACTGTTCCTGTTCTGGGGGAATGGCTTTAAACAGCATACCCACTGCAGCTGCTGGGCTCACTCTATGTGTTTCTGTACAATCCGCAAGTCACCCCAAATACTCTCAGTGCTTCTTTTGCTTGCCAAACCACAGATGTTTCTGCTTTCTCATTTCTCCTCTTCAGACTGCCTTTTCATTTGAAACCCAATGGGGAGGGGAAAAAAGGAGAATTTCATATTCAGTCTTCAGCTTCTGAGAGCTAAGACAGACCCATACTTACTGGAAAGGTGACATCCACAAGTGCCAATTTTCACCATGTTATTATGGAGTAATAATGGAATCCAATTTGCAGCTTTCCTAACGCTATTTCAGATAGGGTGGACTTTTGCCATTCTATTTAGACAGCAAGCATCCTCATTTTTTTTTTTAACAGAGAAGAATGTCTCCCATAGTGTGAGGTGAAATCCTCCAATTGTGAGAAAACTATCTTCCTGGGCTACTTTACAGCTGTGGTGAAGAATATGAACTGGGCTGGGACAAGGACATGAAGTCAGTCACAAATGCCCGGAAACCTTACCACACAAAGATGTGGGATCCTTGTGAATGAAACACTTAAGGCTACTTCTCAGTCTCTGATGGATGTTTGGCAAATAGTTGCAATCAATTCAGCCATTTTGTGGATCTACTATGTGATCCATAGCACCTTAACAGTAATGACTAAATCTTAAAGAGGATACCTACAATGGCTTAGCTCTTATGATGCAAAGAGCACCTATATGAAAAATGGTCTATTTCACATCTTGAGACGAAAAAATGGAGAGTCTTTTCTATATGGTCACTTTTCTGATGGTGGCCTAATGATATTTTCTGGGTACAGATTTTCAGTATGTTCAGAGAAGTATAGACAGTTTAGCAAAAACAGCACCATTGGAATTTTAAGTGGCTGAAAGAGCTCTAGACTACAAAAGAGGGAACAATAGCAGAGTTCAATACTCTGATAGCCATAATTTACAGCATTCCCTGTCTGTAAAGAAAATGTAATGATCTATAGACACTAATTATAGAGAACTCTATGTTAACAAGATTTTATCAGTAGCTAATCATTCTGGCATCCCTCAGTAATTCTCCACAAACTGGGATTTACTAACTATGCTCCCAAAATTTAAGTATAGTCTCCAGACTTTCTAACCCAAAACATGAAGGAATAACTAAATATCTAAGAATTTTACAAGCCATCATCAATTACAAACAGTCACATATATCCTATGCCAGCTGCAAATGTACTATGTTTCTGAAGATTGCCATAAACTCAATACTTCTGCCTTGTGCTCAGCTTCTGGCCACATATCACCACACCAAGTTTTGGGTGATTCTGAGACTCAGATCCAGGATTTCATGAATGCTAGGTATCTATTTGGCAGAATGAGCTACCTCCTACCTCCAGTTCTCTATTTTCAAAAAGGTACACTGGTGTGGTCCAACATAGAAACTCTTATCCCACCTCTAACTTCTTCAAAATTCTATGTGATGTTTTAGTAGAATGAGAATGAGCTCAGACTAAGGCCTTCATTCACCTTTGTAAGCCCAATAGTATAAAGAATCTCTTCTACCAGGCAGAAGGGTTAGGGCTCCCATAGCTCCCTCTTTGCCTCTTTTCTCATTGTTAGAAGATGAATAGGCACCATATGTTTGTTTATTGGGGACCCACTCAAAGACCCTCCCCTTTCCTTCTTCCAAAGCTTCCTGCATACCCTTCCTTGCACTGTTAGATTTATGGCCTCTTCACACAAATATATGTATTCTACTCAATCTGTGTAAATTAGTTTTACGTATGTTTTCAGGGATGACCACTTGACATTCTTCCCTGAGAAAGAATATCTCTCCTACTCCTAGAATTCCTTAGTCACCTGTAGTTCTTTGTGTGAGGTTGAAACCTCCTGGTCTTTGCCCCATCCACTTTTGTTATGTCTGTATGTTGTCCTTGTTCAGCCCATCATTAGGGAGTCATGTATAAAAGAGTCATGTATAACACCCCTGAGGCATGAAGTAAAACTGTTCAATGAAAGGAGGACTATGGCCATGGAAAATGTGAAAACAAAGATTTCATTCATGAAAAAGGAAGGCAAGCTATCTTCAATGAGACCCAAGAATTCAGATTTTTTTTTAATTTCACTTCTGTGTACAATTTTAATTGCTGCATAGCATATGACCATAGATTTGGTGGTTTAAAAACAACACACACTGACCATTTGATATTGCCATAGGTCAGGGTTCTATGCAGGTTTTAGCTGACCTTTCCTCAGGTCTAACAAGGATAGCATCAAGGTATCAGAGGTTGCTTACCTGAGGCTCAGTTGGTTGTCAAATAAGTTGACATGGGTGAACAGAAACATTCACATCTCACGTATTACATCCCACAGTAGAAGGAAAGGGCTCGCCCTTAGCTTAGGAGCTGTCAGTACAAGACCACTCATAGCTTCAGAGTGATGCACACAAACCTTTTTGAAGCCCTAGCAGCAGCTCACAAAATGGATATCTGCTTTTATTTCTGGGTCAAAAAAAAAAGTCCATTTTCCCAGCTTGTCCCTCTGAATGTTCTTTTACAGGGCAAACTGAGTCCAGGTAAGACCCACTGAAAGTCTTCCTTTGCCAAAGTAAATGACAGCATCACAGAATGGAGTGCCTACCATGCTGATATGGATACCAAAAATCTCAAGAACACCTGAGCATCTTGCACGGTACCAATATCACCCAGATGTTTATTCCTGATCTACAAAGTTCAATATGCAGGGGCTTGTTTTCAGTATCAGCCTTCGTAGTAAATAAAGTTAGTCTCTCTGTGTCAGAAAGTTTCATTCACAGAAAATTCTGCTGTAAAAACTGAAATTAACATACCCCCTATCAGCCCCTCTCAGGCTTACAAAACTCTGATATTAAATGCTAGACTCTAATCAAATAATAGTGCCAGGTGACAGCTCTAGAGACAAAATCCTGGCTAAATTTTTCCACTCAGCTTATGCTGTCTTGGGACTGAGCCTCTGTAGTAACCTATGTAGTGTATTGCCTCTGGCTCATGAGAGCAAAGGACATCAAGTCTTAGCCTCAATTTCTGAGGTCTTGTTCTCTTGGACTGCAGAAGAATCATGAATTCTATAAAGCATTGCATAGAATACATTGGACAAGATCACTTTCCTTTCCTAGTTCTACTTAGACACTTCTAATTTGTAACTGAAGATAATACATACGATCACAGAAAATGTTGCCTTTGAATTTGAATACATTTCCTGTATAACTTAATAGCGATTGTGCCTGTACAGTTTACCTTTTCTTTGTGAACACAATAATAATGAAAAGACAACTCATTTGAATTAGGAGCATTTTTGAGATAATGAAAATACAAAACACCGTAATCAAAATGCTGTCATATGCACCATGATTTCTAAATTACAGTGATCTATGCACACGTATCTGGCAATGACAACATAATGTCAAGTTCTTGCTTCAGGTGGCACCAAGAATAGCTGGAAAAATCGTTCAGTACTCATAATGTGCTTAACTGTGTGTGTGTGTGTGTGTGTGTGTGTGTGTGTGTGTGTGTGCGCGCGCGCGCGCGCGCGCGCGCCAAGTTTGTGCGGATGAATACACAAGTGTCTGCAGGTACATGTGGCATCACAGATAAAACTTGTTGTCTTCCTTGATCACTCCCCACTTTGATTTCTATTTTATTTTTTTGTTTTGCTTCTTTTGTTTGTATGACAAGAGTCTCTCAGAGAACTTAGTTACAGAGAATTCAGCTATATTGGTAAGGCCCAGAGATCTTCACTGTTGTACAGAGATAGGTTACCTGGTGTGTGTCATTCTTCATCCCATTATTACACATGTCCTGGGGACCTGAACTTGAGTCCTCAATCTTTTGCCCCAAGCACTTTACCTAGTAAGTAAACCAGCGAATGCTACTACATATACAAAGTGCTGAGGCTGGACATTGAATCAGCCAAGGGCTTAAATCACCCCGGATGATGCCTTCCTCAGATAGAAGATTCTCACATGACTGGCCAGAGGTGTGGTCTAGATATTGAGTTTTAAGAAAGAGGAAATCTTATTGATAAAGTATTGGGAGTTGAATTCTGATTCTATCACTTGCTTGTTATGCAGCACTGAGGTCGTTGCTTTTAGGACTAGAGTTCCGTCATCTAGAACATGGCTACTGTTCTATTGATTGCTTCTGTAGGTTTCTTTTCTTGATTTAACTATGCAATTTAAGCAGTGCAGTTAGCAAGGTGCCTGTGGTCACTGACTCACTAAGTGGCAGCCGCAATTCAGGCATACCAAAACCTACAACAATGAGAAACATGGAAGTGACATATTTGCTGATGCTTTCTGTCATCAAAACAGCCCATAATTTTCTCAGACAACATATACCAGAAACCTTTGTTATGTAGTTAGAAACTCAGAAACAAAACCTACAGAGCACGGGTCTTATAACATCCGTTAAGAACACCTTGTAAACAGTACTGGTGGCTGTTCACTTGCTTGACTTCTAGTTCCTGCTTTCTCTTTATTCTTTAACACTCGCATTCCATGGTTACTTATTCTGACCTGTCATTCATCCTGTAAAATTCAATATCTCACTATTGTCTTTGGGCCGTATATTGTTCTCTATCTTAAATGATCCATAATCTGCCCTCAAGCTGCCATTGACCAAGGCTCTGCAAGCATTCTCATCAACATATATAATGGTCCTGAGATCTTTGTAAATTAAAAACTGTGCTTTCTCTGACAATCATTCTCCTTCCCTAAGCATGCTGCATACAATGGTGCTACAGTCACCAATCCTTGAACGTAATCCATTTCAAGCACCCAGCTCTTAAACTAGAAAAAAAAAATTTCTCATTCATCAGATTAAAATGACTTCTCACATTGGAATAAGGAGGCATATTTCACGGTCATCATTCATGTTCATCAGTAGTATCCACATCTGATACACTATAACATGCCTGTAGACGAGCAAAGACTAGTGACACTATGGCAGTAGAAGTGGCATTGCCATCAGGCAAACAGATGATGGAATATATGAGACCCCAGAAGTAAATACGCACCCCCAAGCTGATAGCCTTGGACAAGAGTGCTGCACTGGCCACACTTCTCATTACTAAGACTGGAGATCTGACTAACAGAAGGGTCTGCTTTGAAGCACAGTTTGAGGAAACAGTCAATCCGTCATGGCAGAGAAACAGCTAGCAGGAGCATGGGGCAGCTGGTTACAATGCACCTGTTGTCAAGCAGCTGACCAATGCCAATGCCCAGTGTGCTTTCTCCTGTTTGTCTCCAATCTGGGAACCAAGTCCATGGAGTGATTCAATCTATACTTATAAGCTGGGTCTGCTCACTTCAATGAATGTGGTCTAGAAACATACAGACATGCCCGTGGGTTTATATAATTCCAGATTCATTCAAGCTCTCAATCAATATTAACTAATTCAGTCATGATAATATACCAGGTGCCAAGGTGACTCCCCTATTCAACAAAGAGTGTTAACTACCCACGTTCAAATGAACACCCTTAAGTTTCTACCTCAAGTAATTTACAAAAATTAATTGAAATGGAACAAAAGCCAAAATGTAAGAACTAAACCTATAAACTCTTTAGTAGGAAGCATTTACATAAATAACTATATCTTTCCTTAGACTATATCTCAGATACACCTCCTTAGGTATGGGGCAACAAAAGAGAAAATAAAATATTGGACTTAATCAATATTAATAGCTTTTGGGCATGTTAACCAATAAAAAGAAGAAAAACAACCAGAAAATTGGCTAAAATATTTACAAATCATGTATGTGTTAAGGTTTTAATATATAAGCTATGTAAATTATTTGATGCGATAAAGACAAATATTCAAAATAAAATTGAACAAATAAACATATAATTCTTCAAAGAATATATAAAATTAGCCACGAAGCTCATGAGATGTTCAATACCATGAATTCTTTTATTGAACTTTCCATAACTATAATAAAATACCTGAGAATATCATCATATTTTTAAAAGGTTGCTATTGTCTTTGAATATTAGGTGTTATGGTTCATCATAAGTTACCTCCTTATTTTGCTGTCAAAAACATTTAATGATGTACTTATAGCCACTTGAGGAGCTTTCTCTAGTCTCTACCTCCTAAAGGATCTTCTATATCCCAATAATCTCACACTGGAATTCAGCTTTAAGAGAGGAAACCTCCCAAGTACATTCAAAATCCAAACCAGAACACTGAGCATTAAGGAAATTCAGACAGACTCCACATGAGAGATCATTTCATTCTTATGATATTAGTAAAGAACCACAAACAAATTGTAAGCCTCTTATATTTTTGATAGGGCTAAGAAGAGAACTGACTTTGCGTAGGGGGAATCTGATACTCCAAAATTTAAATTAGATAATACGGGTGACCCAGCAATTCTTATTCCCACTCAAGAAAACAAAAAGTAACAGTTCACAGCCATACACAATGTTGGAAGTTGAAACAACGGTGCTTATAAAAGACAAGGAAGCAGGGACCACTTTGCATCATACACGTTAAACCAAAGGTACTATATCACTTCAGTGGAATATACTCAGTCACAAAAACTGGTAAACATTGACACGTGCTATGAGTAGGCTAACCCTTGAGTGCATTAAGTTAAAAAAAGGCACACATTTTAGCACTCAGATGTATCTGTTTGTATGAAGTTCACTTACAATGTATATAAAATGTACATTGGGCATTAGCAAGCCTGAGAGGAGAATGGGAAGTGACGGCAGATACATTTCTTTTAGCATGATAAAAATGTTCTGGCATGAAAGAGTGGACAGGGTTACACAACCATGAGAACATACACATTCCACTGTGGTACACCGTTAACATGGTGAGCAGTATGGTAAGTGAATTGTAGCTCAAAAGAAAACCTGCTTATCACATTTTTAACTACTGAAATGTAGCTTTTCAATCTCCTGCTTCCCATAGTACTGTAAGTCAAACGTACCTAAATACCTCCTCAAACATTTGGAGGTTGAACTTATGCTTTTCCCCCTAATATATGTTAACACACACACACACATACACACGTACACTCATGCATGTGCACACATGCAGATGCATACGCACACGTAGAAAGTCATATAATGATTGGTAAAAGCCATCATCCAAACCAGATATAACCGAGCTGGGTTAGCCTCCAGCCCTCAAGCTCTAATTTGGAAATTTTCAAGGAAAACATCTTGGCATAGAGTTTCTAAGAAACCTGTTCTGATTATCTGCATTACCTCCAATGGTCATCTAGACATTCTTGTAAGAAAGTGAACTTGAGTCTACTGTAGAGAAGAAACAGTTTATTGTAAAAGACTAAAAAATCATGCTTTCCTCCAAAGAACTCTCTGTCAACTCAAGACAAAGCAATTACTATTTTTGATATATCTAATTGTGATTCATTATCACTTATTCTATCCCTAACATACATGCACACACACACACACACACACACACACACACACACACACACCACACACATATTCAAATTACATAGTGTCACCTTTTCATTTAGGAAACTCATTCTCCAACACTATCCCAGTCACCACTTTAACCTCCTCCATTTTTCCCTGTCTTACTTATATCAACACTTTCTAGGTGACCTCTCTGCCCATCACTATTATAAAATTAAACACAGTCACAGTTCAAATGCTTCTTGGAAGTCAGTACCTTTTCTTTTTCCAGCTGTAGGCTTAAGTTGCTAGAACCTCGAGAGGTTGGTCACCCAGATCCCCAGTATGCAGCTTACCTACATCTACCACATAGCCTCTCCACCCAGCTATGTCCTCCCACTCTGTCCTGTTCTATCAGCTTCTCCCACACCACGCTTCCCTTTTCTAATGTCAACAGCCCTTCCTATGCATCTTCTTGGAACTATAACCAGAATATTCAGTTAAAACTGAGCAACAAAAATATGCTCCCCACCCAAACTCAAGTATACACATTTTGTTGAGAAGTTAAAAAAAAAAAAAAAAAGACTCTTACTAGGGCTACAAGCAAGGAAGAAACAATTTCATAAATCAGTAAGAAGTGAAATTACATTGATCATTTACATGCAAACTGAAACAGAAGAATCCTTTTCTTATAGCTCAGATAAGCATCAGAAAGAGTAAACACTATTCTCTGAAGAATTCCTTTAAATATATCTATTCTTCAGAAAGGTTTCTGTGTTACTCAAATTTTAATTATGAGCTTATACTAAATTAAAAAGAGACTAGGAAATTTCTCTGGGGTATAACTGTGGGCTCTTTTACTATACAGGATATGTTTAAAGTATTCCTATATACATTTTTTTCCATAATTGTACCTGCATATACAGAAAAAAATCTCAGACAGAAGCTCTGCTTCTCTACTGCAGACAAACTGTTTACTTTCTGGGTTTGGTTTAAAGTCACACTTAAAATCTTACTTCTGCAATTAGGCATCAATGTCTGTAGCAGTTGAGAGATCAACACTAGCCTTCCAAATAGGGAGTGTCAGTAATTCCCAAGGAACCCTTTCTTTTTATTTGAATTACTTCTTGGGAGTTTCATATGCGTTTTGATCATATTAACCCTTCTTTCCCCAACCATCCCCAGATTTATTCACACTTCTCTGCCCACTCAACTTTGTGTCCTTTTATTTCTCTCCCCAACATTGTGCTGCCCAAATATTCCCAGATATGTGGCTTTCCATTGGAACATGTCGAATTATGGGGGATACACTTTAAGAGAAAACTAAAGGCTGTGTCAAGAAAATATTTCCAGAGTTTACTCTGCCTGGGCTTCATTCAGGAAGAACAAGAGGCATTACTCTCTTCTTAGGGGGCAATGTAACTATGACACTTAGACCACAGAGTAAAGTCATAAGGAATTTAGGAGACATGAAATCCAGAAAATGATTCCAAATATGCTTTAAAGCAGTGGTTCTCAAACTCTCTAATATTGTAAGCTTTTAAAACAGTTCCTCATGTTGTGGTGACCTCCAACCATAAAATTATTTCTATTGCTACTTCATAACTATAACTCTGCTACTGTTATGAATTGCAATGTAAATACCTGTGCCTTCTGGTGATCTTAGATAACCCATGACCTACAGGTTGATAACCGCTGCTTTAGATGAATGAATAACTAGTATCAGACTGTATCAAATGCTTCCATGCACTACACAAATGAAAAGATAGTACCCTAAAACAGGTCGTTAGCCCAAATGAAATCAGCAGTGCCTTGTGAATTCTGACTGCTCAGACTTCTCAAGTGATTACATTGAAGTGAGTCTGGCTTCACTCCTCAGTTGGCTACACAGCATTACTTATTCTATTATACTCTTGCAAAAATAGTAAGGGGGAAAAAAGAATTATAGTGCATGTACGTTACTGAAATGACCTTAAACCCAAATAGCATAGCTCTCTCTCATTTAACCAATGTATATTTCATCTTTCCTACCACACAAGGTCTCAAGTTATTCTAAATTATTCATGGTCACTCCTTCCCAGCAATTCTCACATGTTCTTCCTCACCCAAAAGAAAAGGGAGAGGCCATTTCCATTCCTGATTGGGAGCACTTATGGCTTCTCTATTCTCTTTCAAAGAAAAGAAAATTAAGTGCCTTAAAAACTAACTGTCATAATACGGGCAACAGTCATAATGTGGCTGACATTAATTTTAGCCAAACATCCCATTCTGAATCTAATGATGTGTTACTGACAGACGCCTATGCACAGGTTGTTCAATATTAATTACACTACTGAAATGTGAACATAAAAATCTGACACATAAGTTGCACTTTGGACAAAAACATTTTTAGATTTGATTTAAATGCATTTTTAAATTTTATGTGTATGAATGTCTTGCCAGAATGTATGCCTATGTATTACATACCCATGGAGACCAGGAGAATGCATGGGATCCCTAGAGTTGGAGTTGCAGATGACTGGAGTCAACATCCTCCACTGAATCTAGATCCTCTGTAAGAATGCCAAGTGCTCATACTACTGAGCTCTGTCTCTGTGCTCCATAAAGCAATTTTTAAAGTTCATAGTTTTAATTCTGTGTCACAAAGAAATGTTTAAAACCAGGAGCCTGATATAGCTGTCTCCTTAGATGTCTGCCAGAGCCTGACACATATAGAGGCAGATGCTCACAGCTAACCATTGAACTGTTCATGGGGTTCCCAATGGAGAAGTTAGAGAGAAGTCTGAGGAGCTGAAGGGGTTTGAGTCCCCATGGGGAGAGCAACAATACGAGCCAATCAGAGTAACCCAGGGTCTAAACCACCAGCCTGGGAGAACACAGGGAGGGACCCATGGCTCTAGCTGCATATGTAGGGGAGGATAGCCTTATTGGGTATAGGTGGGAGAGGAAGCCCTTGGTCCCATGAAGGCTGGATGCTCCAGTGTGGGGAAATTTGAGGGCATGGAGGTAGGAGTGGGTGGGTGGGTGGGGGCACATCCTCATAGAAACAGGAGGACGGTGATGGGATAGGGGGTTTCTGGGTGGGGGGGAAATATAAAAAGGAGATAACATCAGAAATGTAAATAAAATAGCCAATAAAAATAATTTTTAAAAAAGAACCAAAATTTAATGAATTGAACTCAAATGTTAAAAAGTCCATTTTTAAAAGACATATTCATGAATTCTCTATTTTAATTTTTAATTACATGTCTGTATGTTTGTAGAGGAGGCATAATGATGTGTGTGTCATTTGGAAAGGGTACAATATTTGCACACTAAAAATAAGTAATTAGGTCTTCTAGAAACAGAGTTCCAGGAACTTGTTACCTGCCTGGTATAGGTGCTGGGAAACAAATTCAAGTCCTCTGTAAGAGCAGCCAAGTGCTCTTAAACACTGAGGCCTCAACTCCCAAGATTAAAGGAATAATACCAAGAAAAATTCACAGAATAAACTAATCACTTTTTTAATATGTATGTAAGTATCTAGAAAATTAAGCTACCAAGTACAGTAAATATGTCCAAGTAAACCCCTACCTAACATCACCTTTAGTGTTGAAAATCAAAATATTTGGACCACCATCTTGAAGGCAAGACCATTATCTCCTCTGTACTGCTGTAACTAAAGCTTAGATGGTGAAATATAGCAAACTGAAGAAAAACAAAAACCTAAAAAATTAAAATTTAAAAAAAAAAACAAGAAATCCAATTTTTCACAAACAAAAAGATTGGGGATTTGAAAATTTCATAAAATCCTCAAAAGAAAACTGCTACTTAAATGATTAATGAATTAACAATAGCAATGCTGAGAGATATAAAGGGGACACTAATAAAAAATAGTCACTTGAGATTTGAGATATATTAATGAAAACTAGAAAATAAGAGTTTTAAACCACATAACAGAATGTAAAAACATCAAATATGCAGAGGTAAGAAAAAATACATGCAAAGCAGACCAATCTAACCTAGGCAATTCCTCATTTAAGGTTCCTCCTTCCCACGTGTCTCTAGGTTATACCACACTAGGCAGCAGTCTCCTACCCCAGACATCAATGACATTTCTAAGAACACAACCGAAAATGTGGCAGAAGCACCAATGGGAGAAGGAAAGATGTAATTTTTTAAAGATATTCCTTCATATCAACTTCTTTACCGTTTTCTTCTTCCTAAACTTCCAGCAGGCCCTTTGGAGAAAACATGAGTTGCTTCTCCACTTTACAAGCAATTATGAAGAATTTAAAACAGACAAAACCAACTTTATAGTAGAAATTTAGAAATCTTTAAAATACTGATTTTAAACTGCAACATCTAAGATAGTATGGAAACGTATAGAGATAATAAAAGATATCAATGAAGGAAAATGAAATAAAGAGTTCAGGAATCTACTCTACCCCATTTATATGGGTATTTTATTTTTAATAAAGGCACAGAGTAGTGTGAAAGATGAAAAATCTTCTTCATAGCTGCTGCTGAGAAATAAGAATATACTAAAACAATTATCCTCAAACCCTGTGGTACTCCATACACAAACATTTCTCGGCCATAGATCACAAACTTAAATATAAAATATTAAACCATAAAACCTTCTAAAGATTGCACTGAAAAATATTTTCAAGATCATAAAACACAAACTGTTACTTCGAAACTTAAACTGATTATAAATTAAAATTTCTCTAAATTAAAATGCTCTGTCAGTAGCAATATAGGGGAAAAACTGACAGACAAGTCAGAGTACCGGAAAAATATTCTCACTGTCTTTTTAATGCTGGATATAAAATTAAATGATAAAAAGATAACAAGCAAAATGGGCAACAGACTTGAACAAACTCTTCCCCAAAGAAGGTAGATAAACGATAGATTAGCACAGGAAAATATGCCTAACACCATTAGTCATGCAAATTAAAAAAGAAAAATGCACTTTCTCATGTGTAATGGCTAAAATAGAAAAGACTAAAAATGTTGCTGAAGAATACAGTCTGAATCCTCAAACAGTGCTGATGTTAACAGGAACAGAAAACTATGCAACCAGTTGTGTGTGTAGATGTGGGCATGTATGCATGTGTGTACATGAAGAAGTCAGAGAGGGCAAGAAGAGATCCAGAATGCCCAAATCTCTTGATATTTAGCCAAAAGAAAGACAAATAAGTCAACCAAATATTTGCTGCATAGATATTTAGAGAATGTTCATTTTTCATTTGTTTTCTAATATTAGAGAGGTAACTAAAGACAGAAGGTAGTGCACTAAGACTTTTGCTAGGTTTCCCAAGAGAACTAACTTCAGATGACACTCAAGGCAATACAGGAAGTGTCAGAGCTGGTTAGAAGGCAGAGAACATTGTCTTTGTGGGAGTTTCCCTGGGAAAAGGCAAGGCAGACCCTGGGAAGCAGCTGAAGCCTGGATTCCTCTACATATCTGGACCCGCTCTTGGGAGCTTGGGCTCTAGGGCTCAGAAGCTGTCTGTCACTCATTGAGTGGTGTTGCCTTTTAGGAGCTTCTGCACTGAATGACTGGCTTTGTATTTGAGAGTTAAATAAAGGCAGTGGCTAAGAGTACTGTGTCTAGATTGCAGGTTACTATACACAGTTAAAGCCCACTCTTTAATGGTTGCCCAGAAGACATCTGCAGTATCCAAGAAAGTATAGAGCAATGAAACCCAAGAATGAAACAAATCAAATGGGTATCAGAAGAGAAGGTAAAAATCAATCAGCTTTACGCTTTCCTGAAAGTAGAAGAGAACTTACCCTCCAGAAACCTCAGAAGAAAAAAAGAGAGGAGAAAAAAAAATCCAACTGTGGCATTCTGTAACACCTTGATAAATCTAAACTGGCATCTTTAACATATCGAAGATTTCCACGATGCGTATAAGTTCTCTCCATGTGTGTAGTCACATCTTAGCAATGCTCATGATGCTTGGAGGAAGGTTATTACTCGTATGCATTAAGCATATTAAGCAAAACCAGTCCATCTCTAAATGATATATCACTGTGTTTCTATTCATCTGAAGGCTGAAAATACATAAAATGCTGTAACAAGACGAATTTGTGGCTGGGATAGAAGACAGAGTCAACTAGAAAGGATGGAGGGGAAATTTCTGAGTGGATAGAACTCTTCTGCAGCACTTGTCAGTATCTGTCTGCTACTCTCTGGGTATAATCAATTATCAAAATGTAAAGCATATATGTCATTACATTTTATTCTAATTGCACCTGATACCTAAAAGGTGAAACAGAAAAAAGAAAAAAAACAATAAAGTACAAAACAGTTTTGACTAATTTTATAACTTCTTTCATTTTAATACTTACAGTAGCACACAGTGAGTGAAATCTCTTATCTGAAGTCTCTTCAGGCAGACTCTGTGCTTATAATAGTGGTTGTAGCCATTGTGTTTCTAGTCCTAAAATCTGTATGGTATTTTATCCAGAATTGGATACTTTTAAAGCCTTAGCTTTCTCACATGAAAAATATCATGATACCAGACCCTACAACTCCCCAAGATACGCACTGTACTGGGAAGCCATATGTAAAATTCATTAACAAAGCCACTATTAGTGAGAATATTGTAAAAACCTATATCACACAGAACAATTACATGTTAAGTAAATTGGCTATGCTTTCACAACACAATGAATTTACATTTCATGTTTTTTTTTTTTTAATGAAGTCACACTTTACATAGCTTCATCTTTGACACCTGGCACAGATGCTGTTACCCAAATTAGATAGCATGTAAGAAAATGTCATGGCCTTTAATAAAGTTGCTTGTTGCTTACCAATAAGTATACATTATAGGAAATTTCATCACTCTGAATAGCACCATAGCTATGATATCACTGGGTGCTACAATCTGTGGAATTAGTGCTTACTACATAGTCTATACAACACAGGATTTACATCTTGCCTCACAAAAGCTGTGGGCTGTTGCCCAGCACCTGAATGCTTACATATCCATCATAATATGTGTGGTGGGTTTTTTGGGGAGCCAACTCCTAGAAGAAAGTGGCTATCATCTTTGCAGTCATCTCGTTCCATCCACCCTGACAAGAGACTTGATCAGACACTTTGTCTTGGCTCCATTCTTTGAGTCTCTTGCCCCTCCATCCCCACTCTCTCTCTTGCAGACCCCATTGACTGACCTTCAGGCCGAGGCACCTGGTGCCTAATGTGGGGCAGCGAGAACAAGAGACCCAGTGAGAGACATTACTAGAAGAAGAGTCAACTGAAACTTCAAAAGGGAAACAAAGGTGATCACTGTGGGAACTTGCCATACTGAGACCAGGTAAGTCATAGTAATGAAAATGGGACAAGAAATAGGTCAGTATGAATTATATGTAGAACAGATGAGAAAGCCTTTAAAGATGTGAGGAGTAAAGGTAAAAATTCAGCAATTGTAGTCATTTTTTGATTTTATTAAAGAGTTCTGTCTTTGGGATGCCAATCTGTCCATGTGTGTCAATGTGTGTTTTTGTTTCATTGTTTAAATGATTCTTGTTCTGTGTTTCATGTTCAAAAGAGAACAATAAAATGTAGATATCCAAAATTAAAATCCAAAATATCACCAAAGGACATTGATGATTTGTCAGAGTCAGACTGGGATTACCCAGAGGAAGAGGCAACCAAATATTACAACCTGAATGGCCCTCTTCCTGATGGCCCCCTCCCTATGCACCTCTGCCTCCAGATGCTTCTGCTATGGGTGTGGTAGTTGTAGATCCCAGAAAGAAGTTACACAACATTTTTTTAAAACAAAAAATAAAGTTTGAAGAAGAGTATCAAGACTTAGTTAAACAGCTACAAAACTTAAAGACAGGGAAGATGTCTCACGAGGGCAAGGCAACCCACAAAAATCCTCCAGGGCCTCGCATTCCTCAATTCACAGTCCAAAGACATTCCCTGGCTTTAGTTCAGCCACAGATCACTCAGAGGAGGGAGAGGCTGCGGCTTTCCCTGTATCAGACACCATAGATGCTCAAGGGGTTGCTTAGAGATGTCATATAACCTGACTTAGAAAGTCCTTGATGCTGAAGGAGATATCATCCCCAACACCTCCAGGGTAGCTCCATTGGACTCTTAGTCCCCCAATTTATGGTTTAGTGGAGAACATTGTTTAGATCCAGGAGAGTACTCATTACCACAGTTACTGTAGCTGTCCTTTTGGGTTTGGGATTAACAGGGGCAGAAATGGTTATTTCCTTGCTTGTTTTGTAAGATTAAAACTATGATCAACTTTGTACTTCTATAGATTTAAATTTAGAAAGAATGAAATCCACTATATCGAATTTGTAAAATTCATTATCGTCCTTAGCTGAAGTAGTGCTACAGAAGAGAAGAGGCTTATACTTTTTACTCCTCCAACAGAGGGGGTTGTGTGCTGCCCTTAAAGAAGAGTGCTGCTTTTATACCAACCATTCAGACATTGTTAATTCTCTTGTCTCTTGGGCCCATACTGTTAAACAAACTGATGGCTTTTGTATGACAACAGATAGAGGCTATTCAAATGAAAGCCATACAGGTTCATTATTACAGACTGGAAGTAAGGAAGTCTAAAACCTCTGTCATTGAGACTGATGATGAGGATTAACCCCTAACTTACAAGCTAAGCCAGATAGTCAATGATGGCTAAGAAAACACCTCAAGACCCCTTCCCCTAACTGGGAGGCCTCATCAGCCTAAGGCACAAGCTCAACCAAATGGCTGTTGAGTATTCAAAGATGGGAAAAGGAGGCTAGGGTCTTCTGTTCCAACCTAAGACAGGAACGGTTTCCATAAGTTTTCCCAGCTTTCCCTTTTAGAAAAAAAAAAAATTAAAAGGGGAACTTGTTGGATGCCAACTCCTAGCCGAAAGCAGCTATCATCTTTGCAGTCATCTTGGACCATCCACCCTAACAAGAGACTTGATCAGACACACTGTCTTGGCTCCATTCTTCATGGCTTTTGCCCCCCCATTCCCATTCTCTCTCTTGCAGACCCCGTTAACTGAATCACAGACTGGGTATGTGGTTTGAGTATTCCTAGCCCAGGGATTAGAAGTATTTGGAGTATGTGGCATTGTTAGAATAGGTGTGTTCTTGTTGAAGTAAGTGTGTCACTATAGGCAGAGACATTAAGACCATCATCATAGCTGTCTGGAAGCCAGTCTTCATTTAGTGATCTACAAATAGAGATGTAAAACTCTTAGCTCCTCTTGCATCATGCCTGCCTAGATGCTGTGATGCTCCCGCATTGATAATAATGGACTGAACCTCTGAACCTGTAAGCCAGCCCCAATAAGACTTGCTTTGCTCATGGTATCTGTACACAGCAATAAAACCATAGGTAAGATGCATCCCTACAGTCTGCCTAACCTATGGATGTTATGACTCCCATTTAGGAGGAACAGAACTGATACCTGCAAAAGAAATGCCAAACTCCAAGACACCAAAGTAAACAACTGGTAGAGCCAGGATTTCAATATTCAATATAAGCCTTGTCTCTTTTTGCATATTGTTTGATGAGTTGTTAAAAACCCAATGAACGCAAAATGTTTGTACTAGATTCAGCATCTCATCTTTAGAGTGCCCAAAGTCCAGAAGTAAGCCTTTTTAATCTAACCAAGCAGATATCTCTTGTAATGAGTGTCCCTCCTCTTCTTCTACCTCCTCCTCCTCCTCCTCCTCTTCCTCCTCTTCTTCCTCTTTTTCTTCTGCTTCTTCTACTTCTGGTGTTGTTGTTTGTTTGATTTTGTTGGCAAAAGAAGTGAGAAGTTCATCTAGCTTTATTACAACATTGTAACTAAGATCCATATATGTATGGACCATAATTAGATTTAAGTATTCTGAAGGGACACTCCTCATATATTACACTTAGCATGTACAAATGAAGCCAAGCTAGAGTTCATGAGAGAATCAAAAATTAAGTTGTAAGTTACAAGTCAGTTTTTGGACAACTGGACCAAACTTAAGGTAACTAATGTATATTATTTTAAGTAGTGAAGGATAACCAAGGCTAAGTTCAAACAATAGACTTTTATGTCAGGGCTACAGGACTAAGGTGTTTGAAAACTAAAGAAGTAATCATTCTTGACAACTAAGTTCTCAGTTTGAAATCAAGCTTTAGACAAGAAATACTATCTAATATAACTGATCATCCTTTGGAATACAATGGAGTGGGTCAAATATTATATTTCCAATTTGACTCAAAATATTTTGTAACATTTTTCAGAAGGTGGTGCAAGGGAGAGTCAGGCAAACTATTAAAGTACTACATGCTAATTTGATCATTAAGTAATAAAAATATGTTATCTTTTAAGGTATACCATAGAATTAAAATGTGAGTTACACAAAAAAAAAACTTTTTTAATTTTAAAATAACAATGGCTATATTTTTTAAAAATTTAACATTTTCTTTTATTTTTTCTTTTATTGAAAATAGATTCTTTTCTAATACAATATATCCTAATTACACTTTCCCCTATCCTCTACTTCTCTCAGATCCTCCCCACCTCCTTTCCAACTGAACCAATTCTTTTTCTTTCACCCATTTAAAAAAAGACATAGTAACCAAACATGATAAAATAGAATATGATAAGATATAATAAGCAAAAATTTTCATATCAAATTGGGACATGTCAGTGCAACAGGAGCAAAAGAGTTCCAAGAGCAAGCAATAGCGGTAGAGACCTATTCTTCTCAAAGTCAGAAATCCCATAAAAATACTAGGTAGTTATAATTTATACACAGAACACCTGATATAGAAGCATGTAGGCACTGGGATTGCTGTTTCAAATCTCCGTGAGTTCGTATGTGCATTGCTTAGTGGATTCAGAGGGCACTGTTCCCCTTGTGTCCTCCTTCCCCTCTGACTCTTACAATCTTTTTATTTTTTTTAATTTATCTACAATATATGATTTAAGCTGTAGTAGTGTGTCTTGCCTACATATGACTAGTAAGTAGCGTTTGGTTTTACTTTAAGCCTCTGGGTTATCTGGTGTCTGGTTCTTAGATACATAAACAATATCAGGGTTCCTTCTTGTGGAATAATAGTCTCAGTTCCTCAATACAAAGACACAGATGAACAACATGGCTGCAGCAAGAGGATCCATCCTTCTACTCCATCCAAGAAACACAGCTCAACATCAAAGATAGACATTACCTCAGGGTAAAGTGTTGGGCAAAAGATACTCCAAGCAAAGAACCTAAGAAACAAGATGTGATAAGCCATTTTAATATCTAACAAAATTGACTTCAAACAAAAACTAAGCAAAAGAGATAGGCAAAGTAACTACATAAACATCAAAGGGAAAATCCATCAAGATGATATTTCAATTCTTAACAGCTATGCCTCAAACAGAAGAGCACCCACGTTTGTAAAAGAAACACCACTACAGCTTAAACCACACATTGACACCCATACACTGATAGTGGGGGACTTCAATACCCCATTGTCACAAATGGACAGGTCATCCACACAAAATCTAAGCAGAGAACTACTGGAGCTAACAAACATAAAAAGCAAAATGGACCTAACAAGTATTTATAGGACATTTCACTCAAACATAAAATAATATGCCTACTTATCAGCACCTCAAGGAATTTTCTCCAAAACTGAACATATACACAGTCACAAAGCATATACCAACAGATACAGAAAACTGAAATAACTGAAACAACTCTATGCTACCTACCAGATTATCTTAGATATCAACAACAACAGAAAACTTTCAAACTCATAGCAACTGAACAATTCTCCAGCTGGACCTATAAATGAGTCAAGACAGGAATAAAGAAAAACAAACAAACAAAAAAAAAAGACTTTGTAGAATTCAATAAAAATGAATATACATCATGAACAAACTTATAGGACACAATGAAAGCAGTGCTAAGAGGAAAGTTCATAGCACTAACTGCCTACATTTTAAAAAATAAAATGAAATAAATAGATAAATAAATGTAGAGATCTTATACTACCAACTTACTAACTTAACAGCACACTTGAAAATGCTAGAACAAAAAGAAGTAAACACACCTGAGAGAAGTAGACAGTAAAAACTAATCAAATTGGGGATTGAGTATAGTAAAAACAGAAACAAAGACAACAATACAAGGAATCCATGAGACAAAGAGTTGGTTCTTTGAGAAAATCAATAAGATTGGTAAAATATTATCAACACTAACTTAAAGTTGGAGAAAGAGTACCCAAGTTAACAAAATGAAGAAGGAAAGGGGAAACATAACGGCAGACACTGAAGAAATCATAACAACATACTTAAAAAAAAATCTGCCCTCCACAAAAATTTGAACATCTAAAATAAATGGATAATTTTCTCTGTAAGTACCACTTACCAAAATTAAATCTAGGCCAGACAAACAATTGAAATAGACCTATAATCCCTAGTGAAATAAAAGCAGTCATTAAAAGTCTCCCCCCCAACTCCCCGAAAAAAAATAAAAGCCCAGGGCAAAAATTCTACCAGACTTTCAAATTAGATTTAACAATACTCCTCAAATTATTAGATAAAATAGAAACAGAAGGAAAATTGCCCTATTCATTTTATGAGGCCAAAGTTACCTATGTACCCAAACCACATAAAAATTTCACAACAAAAAATGAATTACAGACCAATTTTCCTTATAAACATAGATGCAAAAATATTCAAAGAAAAAATACTTGCAAAGCCAATCCAAGAATATATAAAAAGATCATGTATCATGATCAATTATGCTTCATCCCAGAGATGTAGAGATGATTTAACATCTAAATAGCAGTCAATGTAATCCACCGTATAAGCAAACTGAAAAAAAAAAAAAAAAAAAAACACATGATGATCTCATTGGATTCAGAAAAGACCTTGGACAAAATTCAACACCCTCTCATGAATGATGAAAGACCTGAGGAGGTTCAAGATACAAGAAACATACCCAAACATAACAAAGGCAATTTACAGCAAGCCTATAGCCAACATCTAATTAAATAGAAAGAAACTCAAAACAATTGCATTAAAATCAAAAACAGGACCAGGTTGCCCATTCTCTCTATATTTCTTCAATATATTACTTAAATTTTTGCTAGAGCAACAAGACAGTTGAATAAGATCAACAGGACACATATTGGAAAGGAGTAACTCAAAATATGTTTATCTGAAGATGATATGACAGTATACATAAGTGACCCTAATAATTCCACCAGTGAACTCCTACAGATGATACACACTTTCAGCAGAGTCTGGATACAAGATTAACTCAAAAAACAATCAGTAGCCCTCCTCCATACAAATGACTAAATAAACAGAGGAACAGCACCCTTCACAATAACCACAAATATTTTGGAGTAACTCTAACCAAGCAAGAGAAAGACTTGTATAATTAAAACAAAAAAAAAAAAAAGTCAATTCTTTGAAGAAAGAAATGAAAGAAAACAGCAGGACATAGAAAGATACCCCCTTGCTCATGGATCAGTAGGATTAAAAATAACAGTGGCTACCTAAGAGAAACAATATACAAATTCAATAAAATCCCTATCGAAATTCGAACAGACCTTGAAAGGGCAATTCTCAACTGCATGGGGGTGGTGGGCAGATCATGGGATACTAAGATCATGGGATACTAAAACAATCTTCAATAATAAAGAACTTCTGGAGGTCTCACCAGACCTGATTTCAAGTTGTACTATGTAGCTACATTAACAAAAACTGTATGATAATGGCAAAGAAACAGACACACTGAACAATGAAATAGAATTGATGACAGAGACATAAAACTACACACAAATGGATACCTAGTTTTGATAAAGAATTCAGAAATATACCCTGGAAAAAAAGACAATATCTTCAATAAATGGAATTAGTTAAATTGGATGTTTACATGTAGAAGAATACAAATATATACATACTCATCACGCTACCCAAACCTCAAGTCCAAGTACATCAAAGACCTCAACATTAAACTACATACAGTGACCCCAATAAAAGAGAAAGTATGTAGTAACCGTGAATGCATTGGCATATGAGGAGTCATTCTGAACAGAATACGTGTAGCACAAGCATTTACATCAAAAATTAATAAATGGGAATGGATGAAACTTAAACACTTTTGTAAGACAAACAACTCCATCAATTGGAGAAAGTGGCAGCTTACAGAATGGGAAAAGAGTATTACCAACTCTACACCCAATATCCAAAACATATAAAGAACTCATAAAACTAGATATCAAATAATAATAATACAATTTGAAATTAAGAACATTATCTTAAAAAGAGAATTCTCAATAGAGGAAAATTACGTAATTAAGAAAACAAAAACATGTCCAACATCCTTAGCCATCTGCAAAATGCAAATCAAAACTGCCTTGAGATTTCATCTAATATCTGTCATAATGGCTAAGATCAATAACACAAGTAACAGCTCACGATAGCAAGAATGTGGAGCAACGGGAAATCTGGTGGAATTGCTGGTGATAGTGCAAACTTGTATTGCCGATATGGATATCAATATGGCAGATCATCAAAAAACTGGAAAAACATTTACCTCAAGATCCACTGATACCACTTTGGGGCATATAAGCAAAGGATGCTACACTCTGCCCCAGGGACACTTGCTCATCTCTGTGCATAGCTGGCAAAGTTGTAATCTGTAGATGCAGAGAGGTTAGATAAAGAGAAGAGGATAGTTTTAGAGGGGAACACATGGATCTATTTGGGGGAATTTTCAGACAAACTAGGGGTAAGTACAAACAGGAACAGGGGCCTGGATCATCAGATTTAAGGAGAGATGGCCTTGAGCGAGAGAGTATGGGAAGATATAAGTGGAATTCAGGGGCATTTGGAGCACAGTCTGGAAACACAGTGCAATGGAAATTTCTTGGAATTAATGAAGGTGATCCTTTAGCAAGGCAAGACTCTCAGTACCAGGACTGGGTTGCATTCAATTGAGTTGACTCAAGGGTTCCATAGAAATCCCCAAACAACCCAGGCTGATGCTGACTCAAAAAAAAAAAAAAGTTTGCTTTCTCTAAACTGACTTTGGGGCCCTATTACTGAGGACAACACCCACACAGAAGCTGAGCTGGTACTCACATAGCCTTTACCCCTATGTTTTAATCTTTTTAGTGAGTGGAGGTATTCTGCATGCTATTGAAAAAGAAAAGTGGACATCAACCTAGATATAAAACCTTTGATCCAGAATCTGTTTTGCCTGCAAAATACGGTAGGGCAATTTTGGCACAGAACTTGCTGGAATAGCAAACCAGTGTCTGATTTGACTTAAAATTTTGCCATTTCTAATAATGTAAATATATATTTAAATGTCACGTAAATACAGACAAATGAGGTTTTTTTTTTTTTCCCCTTGCCTATCTAAGATAGCTTTCTTAGCTGTCAAAATGAGCTATGGCAGAACAAATGAGAACTGTATTCTATTTTATTTCACCTTTCCACAGAGGCGCAGTATGAAATTCTTTTCTTGTAACTTCCTTGTTAAAATTACGATGTATCAAGCAGACTACAAGCCAGTGGGATAAGGTGGAGATGACTGTCTTGGCATTCAGAACTTCATTTCCTCAAAGATTTCCCAAGTTATGACAAGCTGCTAGATGTCTTCTAACTAGAAAAAGAAACAAAATATCCTTATCTTGCCAGACCAGAAGGAGACAAGTAAAGTGAGGTTTGTGTAGCCTTGGGCAATGTTGTTTTCTCTACAGAAGCCAGATCGGAGACAAGCATTTATCAAACTTTTTTTTTTCTTCTGGAGGGACAAGGCAAGTTTCCAACTAAACATGGAAGGATAATTTAGTGAAGAACAAGCAAAAACAAAAAGGACGAATAAAATGAGAGTAAGTGGGGAATGTAAACTTATATACATAATACATATACAGAATTAATATTCCCCTAAATCTATGGACACATATGCATACCAGCTAATGTTTTAGCTGAATAGCCTGCCCAAAAATGGCTTCTTAGGTTTGCAAAATTAATATGCCTTCTGTGTTTAAACTTGCATTAGACATGGGCAACTTACTGCACAGTATGAAGTAAAACTTGTTAAGAATATGTATCGACTAACAAGGTAATAAAGACACGACGGCAAGTTATTAGACTCACTAGGCTACATCCCTGCTACAGGACTATCTAGTTTTGAGACTAGTTCATTCTTCATCTCTCTAAGCCTGGCTTTCCATCCTGTCCATGTAAGTAGGGACTCTCTCATCTCCTAGGGTGGTCGTGGGATTCAGTGAATTTATTTGAAAAAGTGCCCATTACACATTTCAGTATATATTACATATATCTCTCCAAACATTATCCTATCAATGAACGTATAATGCAAAGCACAACACTGAATATTATCCTAGGCAAACTAAAAAACGAGGTAGGAGACATCTATTTCTTTCCTTAAGTAATTTTAAATTTAATTAGGAAGGCCTGTGGTTGGTATTTACTGGTCTATTGTTCTTCCTGCCTTATTACTATGTAGATGAGCCGATCCCTGCTAGCATGATCCCTTTCAAGCTATGGAATTCAAATAGAGAATTTCCCTTTTCCAGTCACTTGCCTGAAGATCCAAGGACAGTTCTCCACGAAGATAAGGATGACAGAACGAAAAAGGTATCTTTGTATTCTATCAGAGCTGATCTGTTTTGTAAATGGCTTCCTGGTTTTCTTTCTTATTCAGACTTTGATCATAATCATGTTCATTTCAACGTATTTTGTTAATAAATTTCGAACAGAGATGATGTGTGTCTCCTGCGGCGGGGGGGGGGGGGGCGGGGAGAAGTCCAAAGCCAACTATGTCCTTTGCTATGTTCCCTTTTCACACCATCTCAAGGATGGAAACTTGCCTATCAACATGAGTCTCTGAGTAATCAGGGTGGGCAATTTTCACCTGCCATATTGGGTATGTAGCATGTCAGCTTTAATCGTATTGAGCCAGAGAAATATTGAAGAATTAGCCTTGCCTGAATGACAGTTGAGCAAAGTAAGCAGAAATGATGAAGATACGAAGCTATCCAATGACCACTGTGAAACTCCACAGTCTCACTGTTTCCAGTGACATTCATCCTGGATTCTTCAAGAGGGCACATGGAGCAGAGCTTGATCAGATAGGTGACATTTGCTATTAGAAGCATACATTCTAAAACAGGGATGGATGGTACATGTATGGAAGTATCAACTATAATACAGACTCTAAAGCACTTCTGGGCACTTAAGCAGATAAGAGCTCAGAGAGCAAGCTTTATGTATAGACTAGCAATTGAGAAAAAGACAGGTGATTGAGGATCCAACCCAGAGGATATTTGAGAAGAGAAAAAGGCAAATGTACAGGACATGGAAGAGATACCAGTGTGGCGGTCAGAGGCATGGCTTCTTGGAGCTCCCTGCCTTTTGAAGCATGCAAGAACATTCCAGATAAGGGCATGTCTATTCAGAGTGATATTGCCATACACAACCGAGGCATTTTTCCTGAATAATTAATTAGCATGTATTAGTGTCTTTACAGAATGAAGGTTTGTGAAGGCTGAATGTCTTGTGACACAGTTTTCTGTGGCTTTCAAATGAAGGGTTTTATACAGGAATAAATCTATCATTTCTAGAGCTCACAGATATTTACACAGAATTAATGTATGAGTATTTAATTCTCATGTCAATCAAAGGAAGATTGAATTGGGAATGTTCGTGTCTTCAAGAGTTGTCCAGTATTTTGGAAAATCATGTAACTCACAGTAAATTTACTTATATAAGAATCTGACAGCTTGACTCCATATTGTTAGGTGGTATCTTCAGCTATCACATACACAGTAGTACTACACATATATGCAGATATACATATTTAGTTACTGCTTTAAGTGTCAGATGTGAGGGGAAAGGCACATTTCTGTTGACTGTTGTCTTACACTGTCAAATCCAAGCTTAATTACAATGATATCCAAAGCCCTAGTAATCCAATAAAGTAAATAAACTGCTTCTGTGAAAGCCGTAGCCAAACACTCAAAGGTCAAAACAATAGACTATACTGCAAAATCATTTCCTTATATTTCTACCTATACAATGTCTAATACTTTGTTTTGACTATTTTGAAACCACGAAGCATTAATCCTCTTATGTACTTCAAGTAGTCACCTGTCCATATGTGCGTATGTGTATGTGCGTGTATGCGTGCACACAGGTATGCGTGTGTTCCAAAATGGAATGAGTACATGGAGTTTGAAGAGTCCAAGCTAAAAGCAAGGGAAAGTATAATACTTTAGTTGAGATGTGGAAAGCCTTGCATGCCAGGTAGACAGCTCTTTCCCCATTCCTCGAATTTCTCTGTAAACAGCACAAAGCTATTACAGTTCTGCAATGAGAAAATAGTGTGAAGCAGCTGTGTTCTATGACAATCCATAAGGGCCCACCTAGGGTGCTATGCGGAAAGAAGAGGCAAGGAACCTGCTACAGTCATAGTAGCAGGTCTAGGAGGGAACAGGGGGTGACAAGCCACATCTCAGGATCGGAATGTATGTGTGTATAGGAGGGACCAGAGGGTGACAGGCCACATCTCAGGATCAGTCTAAAAGTTTCATTTTGATAAGCAACTGGGATTGGAGGACAATGAATAAAACCTGTTGTTGTATAAAGGAGTCTAAGGATTCTGGTCTCTCTGACAGAGAAGACATAGGGCCTTGAGAAAGAAATGAAAAAAATGTGAGATAGACCATGTTTGGAAAGAAAAGTGAGTTCAGATACAGACAGAGTCAAGTTTAGGAACACAGAAACATATACCTCCCCAATGGTGGAAAGTAGTTGGCAATCAATGTGGGCCTCCACCCAAGGATTTTGGCAAGTAGGTGACGGGAGGCAAGAGTACCAGAACTACAGAGGATGTGCTCTCCAAGGGAAAAGAGGGAGAAAAAAGGCGGCCCAGACTGAGGCTGAAAAAAGCCCTTAATAAAAGGAACAGGAGGAGAAAGATTAAAAGACAACCAGAAGGAAGCACAGTCGCAGACACAGAAAAGAAATCCAGAGTCTAACAGGAAGAAAGTCAGAGAGGAGAAGCTGGAGACAGAGAGCAGCAGCAAAGTGGCAGTGGAGCTCAGAAAAGAGACAGGGAGAAGAACAGACACAGAGCTTGACATCAAAGAGCTGAGCGGGTGTGCCCTTCAGGAATGGCACTTATCTATCAGGCAGAAGAGAAGGCAGGGAACACAGATGCAGAAAGAATGGAGTAGGAGGGCAGAGACAGGCCACCTGGAGTGAGGCCAGTAAGCAATCAGAGGTCACTGGTTCCTCATCTCTCAGAGTGTGATAAGAAATACTAATTCCTTGAGACAAGGAGTTCAAATGAGTCTCTGGAAAAAATATGTCTTTTAAATATCATGTTGCAAGAAGGAAATCAAAATGCACCGTGCAGTCAATCATTCTCTTAAAAAAGCAAAAGAAACAACACAATGCTCTTTCTACTCTTTAGGTGACAGAGGTGGTTTATTTCTCTCAAATGTTAAACAAATAAAGAGTTTATGTGTCCCCTCGATAGTAAATTCTCCCTAGCAAGTTCATTTGGGGTAAGTTTACACATTACAGATGTATGGAATTCACTAAGTCAACAACTGCTATCTTGCATTACTTCATGGGACCATTAGTTAACACATTCCTAGTATGCTCCAAGCATAAATATATCCTTAAAGTAAACTTAACTTGGTAACGTGTAGATGAATATGCAAATCGAGTCAATATTCTAATTTATGCATTATTGGATGTCAAGTTTTTGTTTTGTTTCTGGAAGATGTTACACAGACTCTGACTAGCAAATTAACTGAGAGTTTTGTAGCTTAGCAAATTTGTTTTGACTTTAGAACAATGTATAAACAGGAGTCTATATTGCACCATGGCTAATTAATGACTTTATGTGTGGTGTGACATACATAATACATGAGCTTGTGATGGCTCCATCTCAGATTCTGCTGAATCATCTCTCCAGAATTTCAAGTCATGTCAGTGGCTGAAAGAAAAGAAACTTTGTGTTCTCTCCAGAAATGGGTCTGGTACAATGATGACTTGTTTTGAAACAGAGAAAACAGTGATGAGACCTATCACATAAAACTTTACCTGTCCAAAACCAAACTATTCTTCAATTCCAAATGACAATAGAAAATCAGAGTTTGCACAGAAATGGACTCTGTTTGTATTAATCTGGAACATGTACCATTTTTAGTTGCATAGACTAATTATAACTGCCAATGAGCAACCACTCCTGTGCCAGAAACGGTGTTAAGCTTTAATTTTATAAGAAATTGACATGACATTTTGATTCTGCAAATTAATTCTACAAATGAGTAAACAGATCTCAGTAAGCTTAACTTTCTATGAATCTAGAGTAAAGGGTGTAAAACTAGGAGAAAAACAAAACAAAACCCAACTCACCCCAGACTTCTTTTTTGGTTGAGCCTGTTCAGAGTTATATTAATACCAGCTTATGGCTTCTACTACTATAGATGTTGCTGATAACAAGCCCACCTCAACAATGAGAGAATATTTCAATATAAAATATTTTTCAATATAAAATATTTCAAAATAAAATATTTCAATATAAAACACATACACACACACACACACAGTCACACAATATGGAGTAACTGAGAACATAGTGAATTAAATTTGATTTAGAGGTGGGAAGACAGTGATATATGGAATGAAATATGTTGACAATGTGAAAAACAGAATCCATGGAAGAGGAGAGACAACACTGCACAGAGGGCATTTTGGTCCCCTAGCTCATGCCCAGGGAGAAAAGAAATGCACAGGCACACACTCAGAGATCTGCTATCCGTGTCCCAGTGGAGGCCATATGGGATGGCCAGATGATAAAATTATTTGCTACAATTCTACCCATCTCTTGCACTATTAAATATATAGCACTTTGTTTTGTTTTTTTTTTTCAAAACTATACTTTGTATTTCAGAAAATAGGATTAACCAATGCAAACCAAAAAATGCCCACAATAAATGACAAAATTCACTTAATGAAACTAATACCCAAGCCCTCAAGTATAGGAATGAATGTAAAATCCGAGAGTGCAGTGGACCAGCACACTGACTTTCCCTCTGACTGGAGCCAGTATACTTCTGCTGTTGGTGTCACTTTCTGAGCAGCAGATGTCAGTTCCTTCACCATCTATGTACAGACAAAGATCTGCAGGAATCCCCGTTCAGTTCACTGAGGAAGTAGAAACAACAAAACTCTGAAATGTGATCAAATTTTGCCTATACTCCTAATCACCTTGGCACAAAGAAGAAGTAGCCTATCTGTTTCATTGATAAAGGATTCTAAATGTACAGCTTAGCGAAGGCAGGAAGTGGTGGCAACCGGGAATGCAGCTCAGTAGCTCAGTGAGAACATTTGTTGAGCATACACAAAGACCTGGGTTCCATCCTCCACACTTCATATACGCTGAGCATATGATACACACTTGATATCCCAGCACTTGAGAGGCTGGGTTAAGAGAATCTGAAGTGCAAGGATATCTTTGGTTGCTTAGTTCATCTGAGACCAACCAAGGCTATATAATAGCTTTATTCACAAGTCTGATATGAAAAAACTGTTCATCAAAATTTGTATTGATCATATGTATATAAATTTATCCTAATTTATGATAAATTTATGATAAATTTATCATATGTATATAAATTTATCCTAATCAGAATTAAATCTAGCTTAGGCCCTGAACCACATTTTAGGACTATTTCTAGATGTTTATCACTATCCTTACAATAATGAATGGATTAGACACGTAGACATCTTCACATGATTTAATACAGATGAAAAAAAATCACAGTGTAAGCAAAAATCTTCCCTAAGCAGTGATCATTCTGGAATTTCATTTATCAGGAATATATATATATATGAATAAGGAGTAACTGAGACTTTGCTCCCCTAGCTACTGAGCTGTGGCTTTGTGAAATGGAATTTACAATTACTAAAGAGAAAACAGCCCCAAATCCCACAACTCTTTTCACTTAATTATTCATGACATCGATCAGGGCATTTATTTTTAAAAACAGATGAAGCTAGAACAGGCTCACACAGAAGAAGACTTCCTGCTGGCTTGCCACTGCAATCCAGGAAGCTTCTTTCCCAGGGATTCAGACTTAGCACATGGAAATTTCTAAGCCAATCAAACATCACCAGGACACGTGGGAAATGAGCTTGCAATATTAAAAGCTGTCTTTGCAGGTGACACTTTTTATTCTAATTCCCTCATCAAGATTAATTTCTGTTTATTGTTCTTGATCCTAAAAATTAAATAACTTCTGCAATATTAAAAATAAATGCACTGGTGCTGAGGAAAATTGGATGGGTAAGCATTTAGAAAATTAGAAATCGCTTTATGTTTACAAGCCATGCTCACTTGCAGTAAATCACAAGACAGAGGCATTAGCAGGAGTCACGTTCTAGTGCTCATTACAGGTATCTTGGAGACCTCCAGAAACATATGGACGTTCAAGCAGTTTCCTGAGAGTAGAAAGACTGTAGTATTAAAAGCCAAACAATTTCTATGATTACTTTGGCCTTGCTAGCTACCAGCAGGATGCAGAATCTATGACTCCTTCTCTAGATTCTGGACTGCCCTGGTGACAGGTGTAAGCTAGCAAAACATGTTAAAGGAGAAACGATGGAAAACCTAGGCTTCTGTCTTACAAGGCCTTAGAGCCTCCACTATTGGGAATTCAGGAGAAAGAAGAGCAAAAGGGAATTGCTTAATGGCAGTGAGAAGGAGCAATCAGGAGAGATCTCAGTCATAATCATCCCCAAACTGACACTAGCAAGTTATCCCCCCTCTAGAGTCTGACTCTGTGCATTGCGGCTCTCCTTGTAACGTCTGCTTTCTCACCGCCTGTCCATTCTAGGAATTGCACAAGAGCAGATACTGAAGAGCCTGCTCAAATCCCCAATCCACACACAAAACCTAATTATAAATAAGTGCTGCAAACCATAAAATCTGGGCACAGTTTGCAACAGAGATACTGTGTATCTCGATGTGCAATAGATAATGGATACATGTATACATGAATTCAGTGTTGTGTGGTCTGCACAATATGTTGCATCCCTCAATGTAGTCAGCAACTGCCCCACCTGGAGAATGATCCATGAGCCCCATGCTTCTGACTTTGAATGCATGGCTTTATTAAGAATGTAGCAAGAAAAAAATGTAAGAACAAATAGCAAGAAACAGGTAAATAGCAGAAGTAGCATCATCAAATTGCATACTTATAACATTCAGCATATACTGACTGGGGAAGCCCTGCTGAGTTATGCCAACGCTCCTGAAGGAGAGACAAGCTTCCAGCTTCTTTCTTCCACCACAAGCATTTCTATACACAGTGGGGCTAAATTATAATAACCAGTGAGAAATTGCTTACCTCCTAGCTATTTTAGTCTTTCCCAAGGACACATTCTTTTAATATGATTAACTGTGTGTTCTCTTTTTTCTTCCTATCACAGATGCAAGTGGTGGGGGCAGCCAGCATGCTTGGGAAATGAATATGGGAGATAAACATACCTGAATCTAAGATAGAAGGGGCTTATCTTCCTCTAAGGGTCAGTGTGCAATGAGAAGCATGTGACAATTTACCAATATAAGATACCTTACAGCAATGCATATTCATCTATAAAAGAAAAAGCACTTCTTAATGGACGTGTCATGCATTGACCAATAAGATAAAATAATGATAAAGTGATATAATGCTATCAACCACTCAATACATGATTATTTATGCATCAATGAGATATGAAGTGCCTACTAAAGACCATAGTGTGCCAAGCACAGGTAACCAATACTCAGGGAAATTTTACGATGTAGAATTGTCACATGAGCAAGTTAACGGCAAAGATAAAATAACTGCTGTAATAACCAGTTTTTAAAAATCAGGAAACTATTTCTAAAACTTAGAAGGAAATATATTGAAGTAATATAGCATCATAAGAAAGCTGCGTAAGTCACTCATTGGGAGTGGCTAGCTCAGGATTTAGTACATAAATGGTGCTAATTACTCACCGATCTCAAGGACCCCAAGCCAGAACACACTGTGAATAGTGGGTGGATTGTTTATTAGTTTTCTCCCCTTTGTTCATTATGCTTATTTATTGTTTGTTTTATTTATCATTATCATTATATGTGTGAGAAGAAACCCATGTACTTCTGAGTACAGACATGTGGAAATCAAATGACAACTCTCAGTAGCTGATTTCCTTCTTCCACCATGTAATCAGGGATCAAACTCAAGTGCCATTATACGTGTGTGGCGAGTGCCTTTAACTGCTGAGCCATATTGCTATACTTGGCTCAGTATTTCTCAGAGCCTTCCATGAGCTCCACCTCTAGGAAAAGCCAAGTATCCTCTTCCCATACTGCTCAACATGAGAAGCAGACATGTAATAAGAGCAATGTGGGACAAATACAGAAAGACTCTTTCTTAATGATGCACCATCTAATCTGAATTAGGAAGATCATTGGGAAGATCCTAGCAGTGGCTGCTGCTAAGTATGAACACAGAAACCTGGTCAGGAAAGGCTAGTGAATTTCTGATAATGTAAGAGGTCCCTAGGATAAGTTCAAAGCAGACGGTGGGACTTAAATCATAGAAGCCTTACCATCCACATCAACTAATCTAGACTTTACCCAAGGATGTTTTAGAATGATTTAATATTTAAAAGCCCCATACTCCCAGTGTTATAGAAATACAGTCAAGGTAATATAGAATGAGGAGCTGAGCTGTGGCTCAACGCTGGTGCACTTGCTTTCACTACACAGTACACAGAGTTCAATCCCTAGGACTGCTGGGAAATAACAAACAAACGAACAAAACAGAATGTAGAACAGACCAGGAGAAGCCAGAATGGAAGCCTCTGTGATAGCTGAGACCTGGGATGAGGATGGCATAGATGAAGATGTTTGAAAAAAAAAAGCTGCAGGAAACCGGGCTGCTTCAGGAGTTATTTCTTCTGTTGGGGGGAAAAGGGCTGCATGTTAATTCCACATCGCTTCCAAATAAAGGAGTTTGTTTCTTTGGTTGATTGTTTTTATCACAATTCCTGCTATGATTTGGCTCCATACCAGTGCTGTCTTTTAGGTAAAGTAGGGGGATATAAGAATTTAAAAAATAAGGTAACTGTGATAATGGTGTTGATGAGTCTCATATGTTTGTACACACATATATGTATATTGTACATATTGTAGCAGGAGTCCCTACTCCTTTAGAATTTTTATGTGATACACTGGGGATATGGAACTGGAAGAGACCACCTCCTGTAGCCAGGCATGAACCTCAGTGGAGTGATAGAGACACAAACGTACCCACAAAACTTTCAACTCAAAATGTATCCTGCCAACAAGAAATGCAGGCACTGGGGATGGACTGAGACTTAGGGAATGCCTATCCAATAACCTGACTAACTTGAGACTCATCCCATGGGCAAGCACCAATCCCTACCACTATTAATGATATTCTGTTATGCTTACAGACAGGAGCCTCTGAGAGGCTCCACCCAGCAGCTGACTCAGACAGAGACAGATACCCACAGCCAATCAGTGGATGGAGCTTGGGGAACATTATGGTAGAATAGGAGGAAGGACTGCAGGCCTCAAAGGGGATAAGAACTCCACAGGAGACCAACAGAGTCAGTCAATTAACTTGGATCCTTGGGGTTCTCAGAGTCTGAACCACCAACCAAAGAAATACACACATACACGGGCTGGACTTAGGCCTCCTCACTTATACAAGTAGCAAATGTGCAACTTGGTCTTCACTTGGGTTCCAAACAACTGGAACAAGGGGTATGCCAAAAGCTGTTGCCTGTACATGTGATGTGTTCTTCTAGCTGGGCTGCCTTATCTGGCCTTAGTAGGAGAGGAAGCACCAAGTCTCACAGAAACTTGATGTGTCATGTTGGGGGTACATATCCAGGGGGGCCTCCACCCACTCAGTGAGGCCAGGGAGAGGCATGGGGGAAGGACTGTGGGAGAGGGTGGCCAGGAAAGGAGCAGTGTAAAGTAAATAAGTAAAAAATAAAATTAAATTTTAAAAAAGGTCTTTCTCTGTGAAGATACACTAAATAAACAAAAAGTAGTTATGTCATCTACAATTGTTGTGCTGAATTCATTGCTACTCTGAGATGTATGTGACCTGGGGTCACAGTGTGGCTATGTATGTCAGTGCACAGCTTGGTGTTGAGGGAACTAGTGGCCTAAAGTTTCTCTTTGACTAGAGAAAAATGGCATTCATGTCTTGCTTGTTTTTATGCACACAGGAAGTTGATGGAGCATTCTGTTCCTGGCAGCTGCTCAGGACCCAGGCTCACAGGCACTCTTTGTAAAGCTTGTCTTCATCAGCTATGCATTCTATGAGAAAAGGGACCAAGCACCCACCACAGGAAGAGACTCCGTGTCGAACACTCACAATGCATTAGCCAAAGCAAATCAAGCCAATCTTCTCCATGAATAGGACAGCTGAGAGCCAGATTCTCCCAATCGTTCAGAACAGTAGTCATGCCAAGTGAATCTGCACTTCTAGATTACCGGATAAAATAAAGTAATGGCTAAAGAGATACAAGAGAGAAAATTGAGAGTTTAAATGTGAGTGCCATAAAGAAAACTATTTTAAAAGATTCTAAATATAAATATAGGTGGGACAAAGAAAAGCAAAGGAGGGGCTGAGGTTATGGCTTAGCGGGTAAAGCACTTGGTCTGTAAGCATGTGAACCTAAGTTGAAATCTCTAACACCGGCCCAAAGAGCTAGAGTATTAAGTTTATAGAGTATTAAGTAGTAGATACAGTTTGCGTATAATAAGTAATAAACACGTTGCTGCTAAGCAAAAAAAAAAAAATAATCATTTGATACAAAAAAGAAAATGTCAGTTCTTATAGGATCAAGTACTCTCTGAGAGCTTTCAACATGTATTTCCCTTCTTGCATATGTCTCTTTTATTTAGGAAGCAATTTAAAAAGTAACAATTCATTCATGGGCAACAAAGTGACATCTTACATTTCCTGTCTCTAATTTGAAAGGCAACTAATATCCAGGGGTCATTTATAATGTTAAATGGACATGAGGTTTAACGGCATGACAGATTGCATAATTGGCCTAAATTCTTCATCCTCTTTTATATTTACATCTTTAGCCACATGTCTTTATAGTTCTTCTCACTAAAAAAAGATCACTCTCCATTCCTGAGTTAGAGTTTGGCCATGTTTCTTTTCATGGTCAACAGAATGAGTCAGAGGTGATGAAATTCCAGTGGCAAACAAAATAAGAGGATTTATACCATACGCATTTTTGTCTTTGTAAATGGTATGAAAACAATTTTCATCAGAGAACTTTATCCATAGGCCGGAGAGAGGTGAAAACAACCTAGCCAGACCCATCTCCAGCAAAGTAAACCGGTCCAGTCTAAACCTCAGTTGACTCATGATTAAGCCTGAGTGTAGCAGAGCCTAGGACAACAGAGAGCTGCATACATTCCTCATGTCAAGCTACTAACATTTTGTGGATTTGTTTTCTGTGTAGAATTATAGTAGCAATAATGAGTTCGTATAGGTAGGTTGTGATCTATCCATTCTCTAATTCTTGCAGTTTTGCAGAGTATAAGACATAGTCAAGAATGTAGCAAAGGCTTTAATTCCTAGAAGATCTAGGTAAAATGGCACACGTCTATATTGCCATGGGAGGTAGAGGCTAGAATTTCCTGAATCTAAGCTTAGCCCAAGCAACACAGTGAGACTTGATTTTTCTTAGTTTGCATTCATGGAAAGAGAATTGCTAAGATTTTTAAGGGTGAATGCATAAAACATGGGCAAATTAAGAACTAAATAACAAGACAACAAATTTTATGACTTAAAATTAACAAGAGATCGGAAAAAAAACTTTTCACAGAAAACCACAAGGCAATGAGCAAGACAACCACGCTTAGCATAAACAAGACAGAGACCTGCAAGTTAAGCATATCCTGTTATTTGCCGTAGAAGCTGTGTGAGATATTTAAACAAAAGTAGAGCGAGTGAGGACAAAAACAGAGGGGATGCCTTGCTCACCACTGGTTGGGCCATAAATTAATTCCACCAGTGTGGAAATCAGTATGGATGCTCCTCTAATATACAGTTATCACCACTGCTGTCAATATGTTGTGTGTATAGACATACATATACTGAAACATGTCAGTAGGTGAAAAGAAATCAATATATAGAAGAGATAACGGCACCTTTAGATACTCTGTAGTGTTATTCACAATAGTCAAGGCTGCAAGTCACAAGGCACAAGGGATCAACTTTGATGTCCAATCCTTGATGAATGTCACATATAAACATACACACACACACACACACACACACACACACACAAATAGTGTTCAGCATTAAAATGAAAACTATGTCATTGCAAGAGTACTTGTGAAATTGGAGAATATACATGTTAAATGAGAATTGCCTGGCACAAAATGTAAACTAAGACATCATCTCCCTTCTAGTAAAATACGTTAAATTCACAGAAGTATAGAGCAGTGACCAGCCAACGTGTAGAGGTGTGGAAGACATTGGTCAAAAGACAGAACTTTAACTAGATAGGATGAATAATTTTAAGAAATCTATTCTATAATACACCAAACATTTTTTTGAAAAAACAACCCAATGTACTTAAAAATGACCAGATTTTAAGTATTCTTATCACAAAAATGTGTAACCTAGTATGTATGTTAATTACTTTAATTTATTCATTACTATGTGTGCAATTTCAGCCCAATATGCTGTTGACAAATACATATTTTTTAAAAAAAATATTCCAAGTTACAAAATAAAATTTTTAAGGAAGGTGCATTTATGTTAAATTATGTGTGTTATATGTGTTATCGTTGCCTAAAATACGCCTCAAAACTTAGCAGTTTAAATAAACTCATTTTCTGACGATTCTCGATGCAAACTGTGCTAAGTGAAGCACTCTGATTGCTGGCTGTGCCCTAACTGAGGCTGCACAGTCACATGACAGCTCAGCTCGGGTAGGAGGCCACACTCTACCAGGTTCTGACTATTTACTATCGGTTGGCCGACTACAAAAGGACTATCAAGGCTACTTACAAAGTGACTCAGAGTAGGACACTACTGTAAACAGCAACAACCTAGTCTCTTAGGACCTAAAAGTGAGGATTTCCCAAGGGACCACTCGGGCAGGGAGGAAGGAGCACTGTATCATGCAAAGAGCAGAGGATGCTATGCCTGTCCTATTCTTATAGGCAGTCTGCCACCAAGCTGCTGTGTTTCATTGTTTACTGAACACATGCTTCCATGAAGATGGAAATTAAAAATTGCCCTTCCATTCTTCTGCACTATAAATTGCTGTACAAACAAAGATAGGCAATTTGTTCAATAGGAGAAAAGTCAAAGAACTAATCCTTTAGGGGTCAGTACAGAAGGCATGATTTAAAATTTGACCCTAAAGAAAGAAAATCTAAAAATGGAAAGGATGGGCAGAGTTAGCTGGAGGGGAGGAAAAATAACTAGAAGTAGAAATTGACTCGCTTTAAACATCATGGGGTTGTTTGAATCTTGAAATGATCCAATATGTCACCTCATCATTCGACTTGAATTTCTTCTGTCTGGACAATTTAAAACATCGGTATATCTTGCCTTAGAAATGTTGTGATCTGTAGTTAACACCGGTTCATTCTTACTTCTAGCTTGTGCATTTTTTGCATACCCATGTATATGCATAAGTACGTGTGTGAAGTGGAAGGGCAGGCACCTGAAGAACAACACTGGGTAGAAACGTAACAAGAAAACTATCGTGTTATAACATTTGAAGAATAAAAAGTCAAGACTCAGGAGACAGACCTCAAGTGTAATTTCAAAATTACAAAAACAACAAAAGATATTATTTGAGGATCTCAGAGCAACAATCTTGATGCTGTTCAATTAAAAGGAGCCAAGTCTTGTATTCCAAAAACTTTCATCAGATGGAAATATGCTCTCTACTTGTGAGTATCTTCACACCATATGTGATGAGTTTCATGACAACCCCCCGCCCCGCAAAAAAATAAACTCATACATTGAGGGTTCTGTTATTTTCAAAACCAATGATGCCACTAAACACTCTCAAAATGACTGAGAAGAAAGCACTGCTAAATACCAGTGCAATAGTCTAATAAATTGATACTAAATATGAATATGATTATCTTTACATGGCGCAAGAGAATATTTTTATTTCATGGAATGAGAAAGAGAATCATTGGTGTTCAAATTTCAAAAACATGCAGCTATACACAAAGCTTTCACTTAGCTGCATTTAAAAGAAAAAAGAACCCTAGCAAGTATTCACGGAGAAGAGCAGAGAAAAATGACGGAAACTGTCTAATACATACAAATGTAAGTGTTTCTATAGACAGAGGGAATGAGTAGGGAAAAGGGGAGGAAGTGTTGTCAGGCACACCCCACTCTGGAACAAATATGCCTTATCTGTATTCTACAGCTCTCGAATATTCACCAGAATTAGGGCTGATGCCTCGTAATCAGCCACTCTCTGCTGCTTTACATGCAGGGATGGGGCCAGGCCAAGTGAGTAACATACATCAGATCAGATCACTAGCTATATTGTTCAGGTTGATTTTAATTGCCTGAAAAATGTCATTACCATCTTCTGCAATGTGCTAAGTTATTTTAGAGCGTGCCTATTTCCATGTAAGAAAGAAAATTGGACTGTTCCTGTAAGAACATGCAGAGGAAGATTCAGTTTGACTTTAGCTTTAGCCGCATGAAAAACTTACCCAGATCTGATCGTATAAACAAATGGTTGTTACCTGTAGAATTTTGCAAATGCATTTTGGGAAGTCAACCCTGATTCTCTCTCTGATGACCCCAGAGAACCACCCAAACGTCATGTCTAGTTTGACAAAATTCTTACAGTTTTCATTTCCACGGTTACTCTTACATCCAGCAGCTTCAAGGTGAGAGAATTCATGAAATTTAAGAACCAGAAATATTTCTACAGAAAAGATACATGGAAATAGATTACTCCAAACTGAGAAGACATTTGCAAAAATATATAACAGTGACTGCTAACATGAAAATGCTATCTCTTGAGATATTTGTTCTTTAAATCAAAATCTTAGATATGAGAATCCATACAGGACACAGAACCCTCCTCATACTCTCATGAGCCTAGGTTTCTAAAATGGTGAAAACTAAATAATTTTTTGCCTGTATTCTGGTTAACAGCAACTGGGTGAGGAAGCTGAATCAGAAACAAATACAACTCATATTTTGATATATGCTATTTTTTTCTTATAATTATTTAATTTTTTGGCCAAAATACAGATTAAGAAGCTTCATCTCTGAGAAGCTTCAGAAGGTCTTCTAGGGACTGAAAAAATCTGTTAGGTTAGCAGGGCAAGAACATGCTTCTGCAGGGAGACAACAAGAGCTGTAGAAACAGCGCAGCGGGCAAAGTGTTAAGATACTCAGCAGTGACATGAAAGTCAGCCAGAAAGGAATATATGCATAAACCCAGCACTGCATTAGGCAAAGACAGGAGAATCCTGGGAGCCTGCTGACCAGCAGGACTATTATAATCTGTGAGATCCAGGTTCAGTGAGACAACACCTATCAAAAATGTCTTTGATGTTGAAGTTGCCTGTAAGGGAAGCAACTGAGAAAGACATCTGACACTGATTTCTGGCCTCTCATGTACACATACACACATGTTCTGGCACACAAAAACATGCAGGAGTAGGCAACAAGAGAATGGTAACATTTCTACAGGATGTGGGGTTCCCGATGAAGATATGACTGCTGAGGTAATGATACCCACAAAGCCTTCCCTCATTCCTAAATATCTGTTTACTGTTTAGCAAGACATGCTTTTGATTTGTTGTGATTCACTCATTTACTTGTTCATTGCAGATGTTCATATTTTATGAAAATAAAATGGATTTTGAGACGGCTGAATTGCTTTAATCCACTAAAATCAGATCATTATTGTAAGAAGACCAACATCCAGGACATAGACCCTTTAGCTTATTCTTACTTTAAAGAAAATTCTATTTATCATAGGATTTTCTTTCCTTCCTTCCTTCTTTCTTTCTTTCTTTCTTTTTTTTTTTTTTGAGACAGGATTTTTCTGTGTATCTCTGGTTGTCCTTAGAACTCAGTTTGTAGACCAGGCTGTCCTGGAACTCAGAGACTCAAAGATCCACCTGTCTCTGCCTCCTGAGTGCTGGGATTAACGACCTGTGCCACCACCACCGAACTGCCAGGGGATTTTCTAAATTCTAATCATATCATTTGCTATCAACTTATGACTTATCACTCCAGAACGTCATAAGTAAAGAAGTCTTACAAGTTTATACTTAAATGACTTTAAGGAACCCCCATATAACTATAGCTGAACTCAATAATAGAAGGTAGATTTTTAATTACATTGATATTTAACTAATTCTCAATATGGATGTATTACTCCAGAATAGTAGAAAAGGCAGATAGTAAACTATTTTACAATACTAAGTTATAGTCCATCCTCCTTAAAACTGAGTGCTTTTTAAGAATGGCTGAATGCAGAAGTCTCAGTGGTTTTATAGGGAAATGAGTCAACTAGGGACCAAATGGGTCAGCATCACCTGCCAAATGGTAGGGCTAGAAGTAAAGGCTTCCCTACAGAGGTCAGGCTAACCTGAATTCAGATAGAAGATAAGTGCAGCAGACTGGAAATCCTACGTGGTTTTAGAGTCCTATGAGTTTAGACACACAAAAGGAACAGTAAAGGACTTCAGTTCTAAAAAAAGTTTAAGAAGTCCCCTCGCAGCCAGAAGGCTATGTGCAGGGTAAAATTAGCATAAAGAAGTCATACGATGATAGGCTGTGTCAACAGCATTTTTCTTTTTCATCTCAGCAGGGAGGTATCCAGTGACCCAAATACTTGAATTCATGGCTTAATACAGCTTCTAGGATCAGACAGACTAGAAGCAAGACAAAGTGAGGAGATTACTTCTTAACCAGGTTTATTTTTGGTGTCAGGTACAAAGGTAGAAGAAGTGTTTAGATCTTGGCCTAACACAAAGTAACACAGGAATACAGAGTGGTATGTTTCCATTGTATTGACAGCTACAAGAACAAAGGAAGCAGACAATTTGACAGAATATTGAGGATACCTGGGTAGATGATGCTGACAAGAGACAAGAAGAGAAAGACTCACCAAAGCCAAACTGAAAATAAACTCTACTTACACATGATGTGTTTGAAAGAGCAGATATCTCAGAGACCTAAGATATGGTACCAGTGAGACAGGGAGAACACTACAAAGATCAACGGAAGACTTCTGCTGAATGTGAGCCACCTGGTAAAGATCTTTGGTCACAGGGATACTACAAGCATACGATGTAAACTCACCCTCCCAAAATCTCAGTGCTCATGGGTTTGTTTAGCACCAATGTGAATCACATACTGTAAAAGGAAGTACATAGAACAGCAAGGATGCCGACTTACAAAATGCTCACTGGGAATCAGGCAGTGAAATGGACAGTTCCATTTGATGAAAAAGGCTATGGAGAAAATGAATATATAGTGTCTAGAGAGGATTCCTAATATACATTAGACACATAACATAAGAGCCCTCTGTGCGTCTGTAGAGTCAAAACTGTGAGCTAAGGGCTGGTCTACGTCTAAGTATGCACTTGTTATGAATGAGCACTCCATGATCATTCCAAAGCTGGGAAAGCTGTGAAGAAAAGGAGCAACTCCAAGACACTCAGGATGCTCTTGTTCCTAAAGCATGACATAAGTGCTTAAGTCCTATTTAGCTCCATAGATGATGCTTAGTAGATTTCATTTTATTTGGAGTACAATCAGAAAGCATTTAAACATTATATATAGAAGAATACTAATTTAACATATGTATGTATGTATGTATGTATGTATGTATGTATGTATATGAATGCATGCATGCATGTATGTCCCAGATGTTCCAGTTGAGTAGAATTATATGGAAGACCAAGTTGAAAAGAGACAGAGAACATGAAGTAGTGCCCCCCGGGGAAGAATTTGGTGATCTGGAGCAGGACGGTTTAGGTGGAGATAGATGAAGGCAGGCAAATGAGAGGAATAGTTCAGAGTCCAAATCAAAAGACTTGAAGCACACTGATGCTCCAGTTTCTCCAAGCAGAAAGAAATATCTGATGTAAAGTAACAAGTCCTTGGAAATTTCTACCCTATTAAAGTAATACATCACCAGGCTCATTTATCAGTAATGTAAAGTAGGTTGGTTGCAAGGATCTCATGTCTTAACAGATGAAAGATAATCAAAGTGAAGTGACTTACAAAATAAATGAGAGGAACTTGTTCTCCTGTTTTACAAAATTTACAATCTGCCTTAACAGCACCTGAGAGAATGCAGTGGAATTGCTGTAACAGATATAATCTATTTTTCCAAATGCCAATATGTCTGCAATGAGGAATATGCATACCTTCTGAATTATCTTATCCTATTTAATAAATCATTTGAGCTTCCCCCCCTCACTCTTTGCAAGACAGCTTCTTGCACAGTAAAGATTCTACAAACATTTACATTCCGAGTTGCAGAGCTGTTTGAAATGCTATAAAGTTCTGCCAGTACTTCTATTACCAACCCTTATTTCTTGTTTATAACATGTACATAAAAGGAGAAAAAATAAAAATGTACTATGGATTGAAACTTGGCATACTAAGCTTCAGCCGGGGAATGCATTTCTTCAGAAACAAATTTTCCAAGATATGTTCCCAATGAGTGTAAAAACACAGGAGCTGGGGTGGAGAGACATTGTAAACAGAAGCCACTTAGGACCAGCGCTCCTTCTAGATCTCAAACTAGAATTCGTCAACACATTTTCACAGATATTCTTAAACTCTCTGGTAGTCTGTATTCCTATACCTTTCCAAAACTGATGCTATCTAAGGCACGATTACCAAGCATAAGTGGAGAAATAATCCATCAAGACTAACCACTCAACTCTACACACACACACACACACACACACACACACACACACACACACACGTCATGTTCATACACATAGTGTATATTAAAGTTCCTTAGGTATGTTCACTTTCAATAAAAAAAATAAATGGCAAAGATCAAATAGCTTACCTATAAACTTCTGAGGTTGACCAAAACAGAAACCTCAAAGAAATAGGCATAGCAACAGAAAGTCCTCATGTCCTCTCCCTATCTCCTACTGCATACAAGTAACCTACTTTTGCTGCTGTGAACCCTGAGTGGTGATTGAGAAACTAGAAAAGCTGGAGCCAGTCAGAGCATCTCTGTTCTCTGTTTCTGCCACAATACAGTGATATACAGATCTGGCTGTCTGCGTGGGCCAAATATAACTATATACTGTTTCAGTGGCAAATCTATTAGATTGTAATGAGAACTTCAGGTTGGACACTTAAATTATGTAGTAAACACAGAACTAGCAGGTGTGTACTGAATGACTGAGAGGGGACTGGACACTTATACATGGGAAAGATGCATATTTTGCTAGAAGAGTGAAGAGGCTATTAGTTTGTAATAACTAGGCGTACATGAAATGTGACAGAAAAAAATACTGAAGATAAATCAGCAACTCAAAGGCTACAGCTTATTGTCTGCAGCTAATCTTTGCTCTGCTTCAAATTGCTTGGCACTTTGCTCCTACTAAATATTTTGTTGCTATTTTAAGAAACACTTGGACTGACCACTTGTGTTCTGAAGGATATTTAAAAGTTAGAATCCTTCAGGAGAACTGGACCAAATGCCTTCACACATTCACACAGACAGCTGTGACACCCAGACAGTCAGGGGAAACTGGAGTGCTATTGTCAGAGACGGCCACTGCCTGACTCTATTAGCCTGCAAATCAATTATCTCTCCTATGTCCCTGCTATCCACCTTTACACAGAAACACTGGCTTGCATGCAGCTTCACCATTAGCTGGTAAAAGTGTTCAGCAATTTGCTAGTGAGTAGTTACCCTCTTCAAAAACCACGTGTTATTGAGTCTCAACCTAGGTCAAGCAAGCATTCAGAGATCCTAACTCTACCGAGCATGTGCATACAAACATCTCTACATTTCATGGGCTCAATCTCATCAAATACCTTTTATGACCATACACAAGAACATTCACAGTGACATGCAAATATTAGGCACTCTACAAATGTTACACTCAGTCATGTGGGCGTTAACCTGCAGGCTTCTTCCCTCCTGACAGGAATCACCACACAAAGGGTTAAAGTCACCTACCAGGATGCAGTCAAAGTCAGGTTGGAGCTAGCAAACGCAGCCACTGGTGCAAAAACTAAGTAACAAGTCTGACTTGCTATTGAGACTATAATAGCTCTTTGAAAGGCAATTACTCCCCCTTTCAATCTTTGAGGGACTCTGACTCGGTGTTCTTATTAATTCCCAGTTTTAATCTATTTACAGATCAGACTGTTTTTCTCACCTAGTGTGATATTCATCTATGTGGGGGTAGTCAGAAATCACGACACACATCCTCCTGTACTGTACATGTGTGTTTAGTTATTCTTGCTTAATCATTCTAAAATTATTTGGGGGTGGACCTACTCCCCATATGAGCTGGGGTTTCTGGCCACCTTCGCACACCACACACATCGCAAGCAGATTCTTTCTGTAGCTCTGCTTCTGGACATATTCGGTTGGGGTTAGGAAACTGTCTACCCCTTTCCTTTCTGAAGGATGTCTGCTTCCGTCCCCTTCTGAACGGAGGTTTGCTGTCCTCACCAGAGCAGGCACAGTTGGTTTTTTTAAGTCATTCCTTTGAGCGCACCTTCTTGTAAATCAATAAGGGAGCGCAATCCTGGGTAGGACCTTAGGATTGGTGAGCCCTTGTGGAGCAGCGAGCTCTGCACAAGCAGAGCCCAGAAGCCTTGCATTTCATGCAATCGGAAGTAAGGAACAATCCATCTAGAAAGTGCCAATACTCTAACCCGGGTGCCTGAGTTGGCACTTCCCGGTTTTCTGCTTTCAGATATTCTGTGTGAGAATTACAGGGCTCTTGAGAACATAAGGTTAGCCAGATCCCTGTCAGCTCTTAAGTCAAGGCAGAAGAACTACAGTCTATCAGAACAAACCTACAAGGGATTCCACATAAGGCTGCCCATTTCTGAGCGGAAAGAAAACGCAGCTGAGAAAACTTAGGTGCTAATAGGCACATTCTACACTCTGGCTTGCTCCGTGCTCCGATCTGTAAGTCAGGAGCACAGCTTCAGACTGAAAATACATCATGTTTTGAACCTGAAACCATGCCCTGGGATTCTCAGCCTCCCCAGGACTCCCAACTTTTTTTTTTTTTTTCACCTTTCAACTTTCACTAGCCAAACTGGCTTCTCTTAAGAGGAGAATTGGTTTCTTTTTTTTTTTTTTTTTTTTTTTTTTTTTTTTAGCTTCTCGACCAGAGAAGGTGTCTCATCCCCAAATCGATCCTAACCCCAGAGTGGGGAAATCACGTCCCCTGCCAAACCGGCCCCAGAAGCATCTTTTACTCTAGACCCATCAGGTGCATCTATCTCCCAAACAACAAACTTTCCGGGCCGAGGAGCCTTAAAGCCAGTGGGTAAAGTTTCCCAGGCAGGTGATTCGTCGTCCCAGAGCCAAGACTGTAGTAGTGAGCAAGAGGACAACCTCGACCTACCTAGCTGCACCAGCTTGCAAGGCGCCCGCCCCGCCGGCCCGGCCCGCCGCCGCCGCTGGCTAGCCCGGGGGGCTGCCGTGCGCGCTCGTGCGAGCCGCCGCCTTCGCCGCAGCGCCCCCGTCCGCGCTGTTCTGCAAGATTCCACGCAGTTCCCTGCCGGACCCGCGGCGCCCGCCCGCCCGCCGCCGGCGCCACCGCGCGCCAGGCTGCTGTGGCTGCTGCAGGCGCCGAAGGTGCGCTGCCAGCTCCTCTGCCGCTCAGGCTGGAGCTCCTGCTCCCGCGCGAGCACTGAAGGGAGGGAGGGAAGGAGGGGGACAGAGGGTGGGAGAAAGGGGCGGGGAGCGCGGCGGCGCAGCCAACAGGGTCCTGCGCCTCACGCTGCTCTCACCACCACCCACCCCTGCGCCTCCGCGCCCCGCTGACACGGGTCCCTGCCTGAGCCCGAGCTGCCTGTGCCGGCTTGCTTCTGTCCAGCCACAGAAGGGACCAGGCGGAGCTGGTTGGTTGGCGGTCAGCAAGTCACCACTGGGTGGCCTCCTGCCTCGCAGCTGGCGTCTAGGTAGCACCTTAAGGACAGGAATTCCAGGTCTCTTGCAGCTGAGCTCACACAAGTGCACATAATCGCCACTTTTATCGTTAATACGTAATTATTAAGTGTACGCTATAGGTAGATAACGGGTGGATAAATTGATGGAAGGAAGGAGTCACAGACAGACAACACTCCAGGTAGTGGACGTGGTGTTTACAAGAACTCTACACATGCAGTCCTCAGACTAACCCTAACTTTATTCTTGTTTTGTGATAGAAAGAAATTAATTTGCTAAGATTTCAATGAGTATGTTATGAAACTAATCCCAATTTAGGTTTTACAAGGAGCCCATTAAATCGCTCTGGACATTTTTATTTCTATAAGCACACAGAGATAGAATTGGATTAGATGATCTGGATGTGAACTTAAACTTGCTGAAATCCCAAGCCTTTGAGCTCAACCCCTAGCTCAATCGAAAACCTGCTCAAATAGTACAACTTTGCTTTTTTGTCAGTAAAAACAATTGGATCATATGGCTGTCATTCATGTGAGGAATGGCCAATAAAAAGAGTGGAAATTTTAAATATATATATATATATATATATATATATAAATATAATTATATATTTTTATAATTGTATATGATGTGTATAATTATAATGTTATAATTATATATATATGTATATAATTTATAATATATATATATATGTGTGTGTGTGTGTGTGTGTGTATTATAGAGCTACAGGGCAGAGTCATTTAGTATCACTGGCATCAGTAAGTTCCAAGAGATAAAGTTGTGTTTTACACGGGGGGGGGGGGGGGGGGGGGGGGGGGGGGCATGAGAGGGACTTGAAGATCAGGACTAGTGAGTTCAACACTAAATTGTACTAAGCAGATACTTTTTGGCTACACACACACACACACACACACACACACACACACAGACACACGTATAGGCACAATGCTGAGATATCCAGGACCTAGTGTACTTCTTAGCGATTATCTCTACGAGTGAGACTATTTTATAAACCTTGTTCATTTTTTTTTTTATTTTATTATCAGGTTGTCTTCCCTTTATATTAAAAAGGATATAGTCATTGTAGTTAAATTAGACTGGAGCGTTTACAGCTCTGACTCATATCTCCAACTTTCCCTTTCTCTCTCTTCTGTGGCTGCTACTGCAGACAGAAGGAAACAAGGTACATCCAGGACACCTCCCTTGGCAAGCCGAATGTGAAAGGGGAATTCCATTCCGCTAGGCGTAGATTTTCAGTCTTCTCCACTTTCTCCCAAGAGACCATAATCAGTTGCCCAAAATTCAGAAATAGATTTGAACTTCTAGGAAGGTTTGAGGGGCTTTGAAAGAGGCTCTAACCCATTTTGTCACTAGTGGTGCACCACGTTGCTTCCCACTGGCTTACTGGTCCCCACCCTTACCTAAGCAAACACAAAGGGCTTCACTGTAGGTGCAGATGAGTCAGCCTCATCCCTGAAGTGCTTCAGTAGTTCAGCTCTTTCACCCTAGCAACAGACAGCAGCCTCTGGCATACACTCCCCAAACTCCCCAAGAGATGGCCATTTTTGCCATTTCTCTTACTACCAGAAAAGCTGCTCATCTCCCTAAAAGTAATGATTAAGTTTAAAATAATAATAATAATAATAATAATAATAACATGAAGTTATTTATGTTTGAAAGGAGTAGGGGAAGCAAAGATAGAGACAATGCTATAAATAAAACTAATGTGCTTTCTCCCATCAGAATTAAATTGCAGTGAATTTGGTCTCCTTAGGGTCTCTCTACTTAGCAAACGAAAAATATTAAATCAAGAGAGGAAGGAAGGTTTACGGTCGGAGCAGTTGTTATAGGTTACTGTAAATAATCTCTTTGCTTGCAATCTGAGAACATGTTGGCAAACCCCCTGAGTGTGACAAAGTGTTTTATTGGGCAGAACTGGTGTGTTCTGGAAGGATCAGAGAAAAACTTTACATGCAAATTATGCTCATGCCTTGCAAGTAGCAGGTACAATTACTGTCATGCCCACATCCATCACAGACGTGCCTCCTCTTTTAATGCGGCTCCATAATGCATTTTACTTCTAACACACCTATATGTCCTATCTAATGGGACTAAAAGGACACGTGGCAGTGGGGAGGGGGCTGGTCCAAGGCACTAAAACAGCAGTGAGACAGACAGCAGAGAAGATCATTTAAATTAGACCAAGAGAAATCTACACACTAATCCTGCCTAGCCCTCTGCACATCATTCGTTTCTTCCCATCTCAATTCATGTTGCCTGTGAGGCTGAAAGCCAATGCGTACTGGCAAGGGGGGTTGATGAACTTTTGAATGTTATGGTTGCAGCAGAAGGGGAGCAGGGACATCCTAAATTGTGCATGACCCACGGCAAACGTTAAGCATGAACCCCAGTTCCCCGTCAGCATGGGTAAAGGGTATATAAATCTATGCATATAGAGACATGCTCCTTGTTTCAAATTTCCTCTTTGCTTAGAATGTAAAGCATAATATGAGTCAACTGAAAACCTGATATTTACCAAAAGTTGATACACAAGAGCAGGTTTAAATAAAATTTCCATTCAATTTCTGGGACGGAAGCCCAGGAAATTAAAAAAAAAAAAAAAATTAAAGGCACATGTGGATCGTCTCAGTGTGAATGCCGGATGGAGTTTTTATTGAATTTGGCCTCGACTGATTGTAGCATTATAAGCAATTCTGCAGTTAAGTTTCAGCAGCCATTTAGATGGCAAATCCTCTTTTTTTTTTTAGGGCATTATAACTAAGAATAATAACTTCCTTTTTCCTACGGTACCTTTTATATCAAAGCTCTTTAGCTCTGAGATCATCTTTCCATTGTTAAGATGTGCCATCTGTGTGGAAAGATAGAAACTACTTCATGACATTGATAGCACACGCCACTTGTTTGTTTCCTTGTTTGCTGTTTAACAAAAGGAAATGAAGAAAAATATCTACAGAAGGCAGAGACTGGAATTCTTAGGCAAGAGGACAAACTGGAACACAGCCAGCTACTGACTAACACATCTGTTCCTTTGAAAGTGGCATGGAGTTTTTCCTGGGTTGCAAAGACAAGACCCAGGAGCCTCCCTATCTTGCTTCCAATGTTCTAGATTCTGTTTGGATGCTTCACTGGGGAATGTTCATGCTGTCTACAGTGCTGGCTTGAGTGACTCTGAGGGTGTTTGTTTTTGTTTGTCTGTCTGTTTGTTCAAGCTAGACAATGAACTATAATGCATCCAAGTTGGAATAAGGAACTCCAGTTGTTACAAGAACAGTAATCACAACTTCACCATCAGATTTTGCATTGAATGCCTTAATGGCCACTGGTTATCTTTATTGGAGCAAGTCCTCTGTATTTCTGGTAAAAAGAGAGGGAGGGAAGATTCTGATGTGTGTGTGTGTGTGTGTGTGTGTGTGTGTGTGTGTGTGTGTAGATGACATACTCTACCAGACCCTACTTTGGAACTTATTTTGGACACTGATGTAATAATGAAAACTCAGACACTGACGCCTTTACCGTATTCTGAAGGTATCTGTTGAAGTTTTGCCTCTTTGTGCTTCTCCTGATGCTATCCTGCAGATCACTGTTTCAGAACTTTATTGTGTTATTCATACGTTTCCTTTGCTGGATTGTAAGCTTCCCAAAGGCTCTGTTTACTGCTCAATGCAGAGTTCCAAGCACACTGTGCATACACATAATGGGTTTTCGGTAAATGTTCAGTGATGAGCAAACTTCCAATGTGCCTGGTGCTGTACAAACTGCTTATGAGGGCAGTCGAGCATCCTCATTGCCATTTCAGGATGTAACTACTCTGGTAAGCCTTCTGAAGATGAATATGCTAAGATACGAAAAGTGAGCTCATTTATCTAGAAACTCACACTTCCGAGTTGGTACACACAAGCTGTCATCCTTTCCTTGATGCTAGGGTCTCTCATTAGTGTGGATATCACCCCAAGGTCAAGGGGATTTTTGTCATCCATATGTTTTCAAACTGCCTTTTAAATATTTATGTTGCTATCCACTGATTAGCCCTGCTTCAGCCTTGGTCAGAGAAGCTGTTTTGTAGTGAGTAGTGATTAACCCAGCCATGGTGAAAGAGCTGAGACTATTGAGTGTTTCCTTACCTGTACTGCTATGTCTACTTCCACCTGAAACGCTCAGAAAGCACCACAGACGAGGGGTAAGAAACACTTAAGGGCCAGAGGTTGGGAAAGAGCATTGTAAACTGTGTATGCTGGACACTGCATGGCCACTGCTCACACCAGCTATGTTTGCCTGCTTGCATGAGAACCAGCCCTTCAACTCTATATCATAGTTAGGAGAGGGACTCAGGAGAGGCATTCAGGAGGACCCATCCATTCCTCAGGAAGTATTGGTGGTTAATAACTGCCTAAGGAGAGAAAGTTATTTTCTCCAATAGTGTAGTTATGTTCTCCAATATTTACTCCACTAGATAACCCTCACCCATGCTTATGTAAGGAACCCTAATTAAAGCCATGGGAATTTCTACTCACAAGTGAGAAAAAATAGGAAATAAACTTGGAAAGAAGAGGAGGTTCAGAGTGAGTGGGATAAGAGACACTATGAGGGGGATATATACAATAACATTGTAGAGAGTATGAACCTGTCAAAGAATAAAATATAATTAAAAGGATGTGGTTGTGGTATTCAATAAGCACTCATTTATCCATCTACCTAGGCTGTTCATACCAGAACTGACATTCTCCCATTAAATATAAAGTTTCTCTTCTAATTTTAGTATGTTAAAAAAACACCATTCCTTCCATATGTTTTATCTTAATTTGTTCACATTGTTATTGTGATGATAATTCTTTGATGAGACCAAATGTCTGGCTTTTTTAGATTAGGCTTCTCTTCTATGTATAACTTTAAAATTGTTATGCAGCTAAATATATCTTATTTAACATGTTGAGACAAAGGACTTTTTATCTAAAATTAAAGGTAAAAGAAAGTTCTCTGGGTATTTTGAGAAAGGGAAAAAAATAAAACACTAGATCTTTATAAAAGGACAGCTAATATTAGCTTTAAGCTTTAAAGTATCTTTGGAAAATATAAAGAATCCAAACCATGTGGCTGAGGGTGTAGCTGGATGATGAACAGAGCACATGGGAGGAGGAAGGAAGATGGAGCCTTGTCAGTGCTTCACTTTGAGTCTATAATCATTGGTTTCTGGTTGTATCTTTGTGGATCAGGAAACAGAAACTAAGAGAGCAACCTCTGTGGTTTCTTATTCAAAAGGCACTAATTAGTGAGGATACTTCCTGCGTGAGTCAGCATCCCAGGACTGTAAGAGATATTTGTGATAGTCAACTTATACGAAAAAGGTTTAATCTTGTTTCACAGTGTGTGGGGTTTGGGTCTAGGAACGATTGTGTGGTTCCACTGCTTTCCAGCCTGGTGAAGAGTGTCTCAGCACATGTAGTTGAAACAAGTAACTCAGTTTGTGGGTAAGACACAGAAGAAAGTTAAAGAAAGTGCAGGGTTCCGTAATCTCTTTCAAGGTCATGTCCATAATGATCTAAAACTTCCAGTAGGCATCAGATCTTAAAAGTGCCAGTACTTCTCAATGACATTTGGTTGGTGACTAAGCTTTCAGTTTATTTGATGGGTATTATAGGAAGCCCCTAGCAAGTAAGACTACCTAACATCATCATATCAATGGGCAGGCATTCAGCACATGTTTAGGACATAGACATTCAGTCTTCAGCAGTGACTCAATCAAACTCAAAGTAAAATACCCTGCAGCAGGAAAACAAAGAAAATCAAAGAATAAACAGACTGAGTTTCTGTAGAGCTAATTTATCACTTCATGGTCCCAGTATCCTGAAGTAGACTGTCTTTGACATTAGTAGGGATTTGTAGCAAATGAATTTATTTTTTTTTTAATTCTTAAAAGGAGACAAAAAGATGCCTTCTAATTTGCCAGTTTACTATGATTGAAATGACTTTTCTGTAATAACTTAAGACAGTCTTAAAATGAGTAGCCAGGATTATAGAACATTTGAAGGAATCATTTCTGTCATTGCTGTGTGAAGCCTTCTGCAAGGCTTCATGGATTTACCTAACTGGGGTTACAAGAGAATGAAAAAAAGAATACGCAGAGAAACAAATAGAAAAGCTGGGATCTGATGGTCAGTTCTTAGTCTGATGGAGGTCACCAATGGCATCTGAAAATCTCAGTGTTTAATTTATCTGTCTGAGCTGTTGAGAAGGGTTTATAATATACATCTGAACCAGAGATAGGTATTTAACAATTCTGGGTAGGAGATCTCTGAATGGAAAAAATCTCAGATTAAAGTCCCCTGGAGGAGAAAGCTGTGACTGATAGTTTCTTCATGTACTGTCAGTATTGCCATTAAGACCAGAGGGAGGTTCTGTTATTCCTCTGACTCTCACCTGGGTAAGGGTTTGTCGCTCTCCTGGATCTGAGGCATTGGGTTCTTGATACAGTTGTGCTCATGTAGACAATAAATAACTCAAGGCTTGCTCTGCTCCACACGACGGTACACAATTCTCATTTTGGACACCTGTAGAAACAAATAAGATCCATGTCCATTATTTGTAAATAACTTTTGAGTGCAGATACTATATGTACCTAACTTGTATTTACTGAGGTAAAATGCACATTTGCTTCCTCCTGAAGTAGGTCAGTGCTGTGACAATGATGGGTCTCACAGCCTTATTCAGAGCATTCACAAGGCTTAGCTGGCTTTTAAAAATTTTTTTTGAATATATGAAATACACTTAGATCACTGGCTTTTGAAATTTTTTCTTTTCATTTTGGTCAAAATAATGAAAGAAGGCAAATTTTTCCTCAACGGAACAGACATTTGGTATGCTAAATTATCTTTTTGAGAAACAGTTAACTAGAATCTTTACCGCATTTAGACTTTACTACACATTCAAATCACCAGGAGTACAAGGAAACTCTTCCATAGATCCACTGGCTTCAACTCACATTGCTAACTTTAGCATCTCATGGCCACCCTGAGGCATGAAAACCCTTTTTGATTTCAGATAGAGAGCTCATTTGTGTACTTGCACAAAAAAATAAATAAATAAAAGAGCTTTTGTGGTATGGCTAAATTGTTTCTACTACAAAATATGTGTTAAAATCTTAGCCCCACATGCCTTTGAATGTGACTTTAATTGGAAACAAGGTCTTTCCACACATACCTTACTAAGTTAAGCTGTAATTGATCATATTAGATTACAGTAGATCCAAGTCTAATTATTGGCAGTCTCATAAAATGAGAACCATTGAACAGAGATTTAAAGAGAGAAAGAATGTGCAGAGACACAGAAGATGTGTGACCATGGAGGTTGGATGAAGGCTGTTGGCACTGGGCACCTACAGGCTAAGATCCTGAAAGGGTTTCTGGAATCTACCAGAATTTAGGAGAGAAGCACTGGATGGTTTCTCACTCTGAGCCGTTAACCCTGCTGATACCTTGATTCTGGAACCGTGAGCTCCTTAACTGACAGGATAAATCACTGTTGTTTCAAGCAGCTGAGTTTATGATAAGTATCATGAACTCTGCACTTCCTGGTTAATCCAACAATGAGACTCAACTGTAGTAAGTAAAACTCTCCTCCCCAACCCCTGCTTCATTCTCATTTCCCCATCTAGTTGAACTGGTGAGTGGTTCTAAATTAATAGCTATTTTCACTGACTATGCCAAAATAAATTATTTAGCCCCGTTACCCTGTTTTCATGCCTCAACACTCTCATTAAGATGCGAAATTCATAATACCTACTTTGATGCCACATTTTCCCCAATCATTGTTTCAGGAGTTAGATTACATTGTGTGCTGCATCAAGCCTTTGTTTATTCACAATTCCAATCACGCCTACAAAACAGAGTGTGGGTCACTTCACTCAAGTGTTTCAGGATACAATAGGTACAAATGAATAATTTTTTAAAGCATAGAACTAAAAATTGAACTAACTGTCTCCCTGTCTCCCTGTCTCCCTGTCTCCCTCCCTCCCTCCCTCCCTCCCTCCCTCCCTCCCTGGTCATCCCACTGTGATATGTATGTACACACATGTGTGTGGGTATGCTCTCATGAACAAGCCAGAGGAGTTAATCAGATATCCTGTGTTTTCACTTGCAACTTATTTCTTTGACACAGGGTCTCATTGAACCTGAAGTTACACAAGCAGACAGCAAGCCCCAGCTATCTTTCATCTTTCTCTTCTGGACACACACACACACACACACACACACACACGCACACACACACTACAGACACACACAAAGGAATATGAGCAACAGACAGACAGACAGACAGACTGACAGACACATACATACACCACCACCACCACCACCACCATGAAAGTAATAGGCATGTGTTTTATTTATGAGAGCTGAGAATTTTAACTCAGGTACTCATGCTTAACAAGCAGTGTTGTTAGTCACTGGACACCTCCCTAGTCTAGAAATTTCTTTTTTTAATTCTCTGTCCAAAATGATGGGTCCTGGATATAGTTTGACATAAAAAGTCTCCTTCTTTAACTTCTTTAGTAACTTTAAAATAGCCCTAAACTGCAAGCCATTTTTTAATATGAGAATAAGAGACTCTCTTCACTCAGGAACCCTCAAACTACTATACACACCATCTGCATCACCAGGGTACTATGTGGAAGTGTGGCTTGCTTATGAACAAACAACCTCGTGGTGAAGTGCTGATATAACAGCGCTGCTTCCCGTCAACAGAACTGATGCTTATGGGAGGAACCATGGAAATGACTCCAGTGAATGAAGTATGTGATGGATGTGAGGAAAACTTAAAAGCACTTCCATGTGCATGTAAACATGTAAGCTTTCTGACAGACTGCTAGCTCCCCAAAATAAACACTAGTCACTATTAGCATCTTCCCACTATGACCTCTAGGCAAATTTATTTGGGGTCTATTTCTAGCCTTAAGATTCTCAGGATCCTGAAGGAGGAAAATACACACAAGAAAAGTAAGAAGGGGAATAATACTCATTAAATAACTGAAATGAAAGTCTGCCTCCCATTGAAAGCCAATGTACCGCAGACATAGCTAATGACTGTCTATAGAGTTTAAGGTGTCTTGTGCAAAGTGAAAATGAGGAATGCTAAATCAGAAAACACATTTCTTTGTGAGACCGTGTCCCAAGTCATAACCTAGTGATGCACTCATAAGCTTACTGCAGCTGTGGTTGTCTGCACAAGACCTGCACAAGAATGTGAGTAGTAGCATTGCAACATGAAAAGGGGAGGAGTCCATGACTCCTCATCCCTTCCAGAGAGACCAGTGGCATTTCATGCTGGTACAGAAAAGGTTGTGCCATTTTCGTGAGTGGTGTAGCCGCAGAGAAGTTGCTCTTGTTCATTAACCTCCCACCCACGCTAGAACAAGCGACTCTTACTAAACTCAGTGTGGGACACACAAAAAGACAGGAAACATAAATATGGCTGGGAAATTTGCTGAGAAAACAAAGTTATGAAAAAAGGAGGGGTGGAGGATGAAAATGAGGTTGATGAACATGACTAAAGTTTGACATATATATATATATATATATATGAAACTTTCAATGAAAACAGTTTAGTTTACTAGACAAGAACATGAATATACAGGCCTTTTCTCTTTCTTCAATGATCTTTTTAATGGTCACTTGAATTGAGCTAATTTTTTTTTTTTAATTTCGCTTTGGTCTTTCTAAGAACAGTTAAAAATAATTATTACTTCCATCCGTTTTCTTGTGCGTCTGTTTGACATACAAAGTCAGTGTAAATTGAGCAATTTACAAATTAGTTTTTAAGCTTTCTATGTGTATGTAAATTTTGTTTTGTTGATAAGGAATGGAAAGGGTAGACTGAGCTAACTCAGATATGTAATCTTTACAAACACATTCCTCTCTGTTCTCTGTCTCTGTCTCTGTCTCTCTCTCTCCCTCTCCCTCTCTCTCTCTCTCTGTCACCCTCCCTCCCTTCCTCCCTCCCTCCCTCCCTCCGTCCCTCCCTCTTCCCTTTGTCTTACTGAGGAGGAAACAATGGAAAATAGCTATGTGCTCCTGGATATGATGAAGTCCTTCTATGTCATAATTTTCAAAGCGGTAAAGAAAGAAAGGATAAAAAGGGATAAAAAAATGATGCTTCCCAGTCTTTTAGCATTTCTTGGAATACCATTCTTCTCTTTCCTCTCTGGGATGTTTGTCAGGTTTACCCAGCCAGCATTTGGCACAGTCTCATATATAGCACCAATGCACCAAAATCTCTGGCCAGAGGCCTTTGAGAAAATTACTTGCAAGGAACGGCAGACACAATGATTGTGTGTGCATGTAATCACCATTGAAACACACCCTCATGTACCAGTTGGATTTCGTTGATAAGACATAAGTTCAAAGACACATGTAGAAATCATCTTATGGTAGTGGCAGCATAGCTTTCAAACAAGCCTCAGGCTTTTATGAACTCACATCTCTGTGGAACTGGGCAGGCTCTACTGCTGTGAAGCCCTTGGACAATGCCCTCATATAACCACAGTTTCAAATGTAATGCTGTCTTTCTCCTTACTTTCAGAAGTTATATTTAAAGTTGGTTCTAATGATAATGAGTGAAAAGGGTGGAGTGATAAAAGACTGAAGACATTCAAGCTAATAGGGGCTTTGAATTGGTTTTAAAATTGTTTTGATTTACCTGTTAAGTATTCTATCTAAATTTGTATTTAATAAAGATTAATCTTTTCCTTATATGAAGTAGGCACATATATGCCAGCTAAGTATGTAGTTGCATTTTCATTTCCCTGAGTTCTTTCTTTGACTAGTACTGTAAATTTTCTGTTGGTAGTTACATAGAATATGTGCCAGACACTGTCAAAAAATTCATCCATATGTACTGCTTATCTAATAAGTTTCAGACAATTGTTATATAATTGATAAAAGTATAACTACACAGATATTCAACATGTATCTAAATTACTTATCTTTTAATTAGTATCATTATTTATTTTGTTGTATATTTCTTGAAGAATATTTTTTAATACCACACATTTTATAAGTGATCAGTTTCTTAGACTTACTTTGATACTTGGAATGGACCCTTTGAGAATATAAATCTATCTCTTTCTCAATGTTGATCTACTTTCCTCTAGACTCTTAATTTTAAAAACCAGGGTTCTTGCATTAAAATTTAGATCATTAACTTTGAGCAAGGAATGGCAGAATCTCAAAACTGGCATACGTTACAAGAATGCAGCCTAGGGGTTATACAAGCTTTTCCAATTTTTAATACTCCCAGGTGCTGCTTTTGTTGAAAACATTTCAACTCTACCCCATATTTGGTATGCTGCCCTTCTACCAAGTGTGCAAATCTCCTCTAAAACTCATTCTTAATAAAGCTACCAGAATCAGAGCCAATCAAAACCAGGAACAGTCTTCATAAATATTCACACCTCACCAGAGGTTTAGCTGTAACAAGTAATGAATAGTCATAGGAACTCTCATCAGTGACTGAGACCCATCAAGGCAAAAACAAAACCCACTTCTGAGAGCAAATTAATGGTCTATAAAGCAAAGACTAAGGGGTAGAAAGAGAGTGTGTTTTTCGACCTAGCGATGTTTCTATTATGTTTCATGCATCATTTATCCCTTGCCCCCAATTAAATGCAGATTTAAATATAAATATCTTTCAAAGACCTGATTTTCCTAGATTATGACTTTTTTTTTCTTTATACTGGAAAACTGTGTACTAAAATGTCAGCTGGAAGACACACACATTTCTTGAAAGCATATCTGTTTACTGATGAGACCTTTGGGGAAGGGCTGACTGATGTTTGCAAATGGTTAGTGGCTTGTGAGAAACTTGAAAACCACTTGGTCAGACTGCCTTCGATTTGAGAATAAAATATTTGAACTTGAACCATTAAGAGTGTGGAGACATATGAACTTCAATAAGTCAGAAGTATTCTAGACATTAAAACCAGGAACGGAGGAAAACTGTCTCATTTTCCTTATTTCTCTCTTAACTGCTTTCTAAATAGAATCGTGCAAGCTTCCAACCCCCTGCATCTGTTGCAATGTTTGGTAGATTAGATATTTGGAAAGCACTGCTGTCTTTCCAAATCAGAGTTAAATGGGATTGGTCCTCTATACAATTAAAAATTATTTCATAGATATGTACTACAAACTGTATACCTCTAGTTAAGTGGCATATTTCCCTCCTGCACATTCTTCACCTGTCGGCATAACCAAGCTATAAAAAATGAATCAGAAGACATCTATGTATTTTAATCAATATCCAATTTATGTCCGGAGAAAATTCTTTTATTTGCCCATTTAACTTTCTTATTATCCACTCATATGCCACTCTGTCTTCCTTTTTATTTTTTTTTAAAGTAAACTGCAATTGACTTACAGCAAATTCATTTCACAGCCTGTCACCTCTCTTATACTCCACTCCACATCTTCAGTTCAAAAAACTTGCAGCTACATTCTAAATTAAGTACAAATTCAACTCTACACTCTGGTTCCTCTCATTAGTACTCAAGGTTACTGAGCCTTTGATATCAAATAATAGATACCCAAACACAAAGAAAAACCTATTTGTCATAGAAATGTAAAACCCAGAGTTGACATTGATTTTGAATGCTCTAGTGTCAGAGCCTCAAATCATGAAATACGTGAAACCATCAATACATAAAACCTCTCTTCTTCCTTTATCCTGAATTCAGTATCTGTTACCTGCTTTCTACTGGTAACTCCTAGCTCTTCCAGACTTACATGCTCTAAGCTTTTATTCTATCTGACAGAGACTGCACCTCAACAGTTCCAACAGAGGTTTTACTAAAAGATGCCCAAAGACAACCATCAGTCTATCCTAGATTATTCCTATACTTGAATCATTCTCTGCTGGTAAAGAGAGATGACGCTGTGACTAATAATAGTCTTGTGTCAGTATTCCCTGATTTAAATAACTCATGGAGTCAAGTGCACATGAAAATTATGTGGATTGTGATATCCACAGGAAAAGTTCTAAAGCCTCTGAATCTGCTTCCATCAGAAACTACAGCATACACTTTTTTTCTTTTTCTTTTCTTCCTCTATACACCAAGGGAGAAAATTAATAGACAAAAAACAAGAAAATTTGTTTACAAATCATCCTTGATTGGAAGTGGCACAGGGTGTGATGGGGAAGATTCTGGGAATGAATGGAAACCATGACTTTTGATTCTGATATGAGAATGCTTAGTCCCTGTGCTGGCTAGTATTATGTCAACTTCTCACAAACTATAGTCATCAGCAAGGAGGGACCTTCAATTGAGAAAATGCCTTTATGATATTCAGTTCCAAGGCATTTTCTTAAGTAGTGGTCTACAGGAGAAAGGGCAGCCCAGTATAGGCTGTTTCATTCCTGGGCTGGTGGTCCTGGGTTCCATAATAAAGAAGGCTGAGCAAGCAATGGAAATCAAGCCAGTAAGAAGCATCCCTCCATGGCCACTGTAACAGCTTGTGCCTCCATGTGCCTGCCTTGAATGAGTTCCTGTCCTCACTACTTTTGATGATGAACTGTTATATAGAACTGTGAGTGAAAGTCACTTTTGGTCATGGTACTTCAACACAGCAATACTAATCCTAACTAAGACAGTCCCTTGCTGAGATGGCAGGACTCAGTGGAGACATGACTTCTCTTAAGGTAAGGCTGAAATTTGCCCCAGTGTTTTATTGGTTTTAGGCTCTCTGAAATGCTTCATCATATATTCAATATAAGTTGGATGACATATTGAACATCCCAAAGTACAGATGATAGCCCAGTGCTTCTAACCCCTGGGGCCTCCTGTTTTAATTAAGCTCTTCAGACCTTCACAAGGGTACAGTGGTCAAATAAGAGTCTCCATGTGATGTATGTTTGCCCTCCATCACAGGGTTATACAAAGACCATTTTTAAAGACAGAGAGTTCTGTAAATTTGTAAATCTTCTAAAAAAAAAATAAGAACACAATAATAAATACTCACCTCAGAAGAATCCTTGGATTCAATCCCATGTCTGTTTCCTATGAGTATGCTATAGAAGAGAACGGGATAAATAAGATTTGTCCTTCTTCCATTTCTTTTAAATCTGTGCTCCTCAAATGTTGGTGTGAGGATAGATAGGATACGCATCACCAGGAATGCACAGAATGTCAGATAAACCCACCCTGGGAGAGTCTTTAGCACCTCATGTCATGTATCTAAGGCATTAGCTCATAATAGGTCACAGCAATGAGAAGGGGGATGAAGACAGAGTGAGAACAAAAAAGCGTTAGGGGATGGGTTACCAAAAAGTAAGGGTAGATGAAGGAGTCTTAGGAAACCCTACTGCTTAGGATGATTTAAAATATACATTTACACGGAAGTATTCCACTTACATGAGCAATGATACTCCCGAAAGATATGAGTTGTCAAATGGAAATCATAGTTGCCAAGCACAGGATGTTATAATCATTGCTCTTGACTGTATGTTTTAAATAAGGGGTAGGAGCCTGCTGCTGTCAAATGGTAAGTACACACACAAAGATGCACAAGAACCCTGGGAAGTGAACATATCACAGACACTTTGGGGATCCATTTTGTTACTTTGTTTAGGACAATCAGCAGGGAGTATCTTTCTGCAGTGCTTCAATACATTTTCCTGCTACCTCCCATGAATCAAGGAGTCCTCTTCTCTGTTCCTATAGTTGGGGGATAAGGATTGATGTTTGCAGCCTGCCATATACAACTGACAGAGTGCCAGATGAACAATAGTTGATTCTACTGAAGCTGAGGTTTTCTTTAGTGCTATTATCTTCATGAACAGAAGTTGTCAGAATTGCATTCAGTCCTGCCAGTGTTGAGGAGGACTTTAGGTTTAAGGTTTTTAAAAATTATTTCCTGTTTCATTTCCAATGAAAATGAGTCCCAGACTGACACCATCCCCCCTTTTTTGTTTTTCCTGTCATATTCTAAACTATCATCTAGAAAAACACCCGAGGCAGGAAGGATTAGAGGACTATGTCAAGCATCCATGAAACATTATAAATTAGTATTTTCACACAATTGTCTCACCTTTAAACTTTTTCAAAGAGCCACTGCTTTTCTGAATTATGTCATTCCCATTAATTTGGTAAGAAAATAATGCTAAAAAAAGTCCCATAGCTAAGTTTGAACTTTTAAACACCCTCTACTCTTAGCTTGTTCTTCCTCCCTAAACATCTTTAACTTTGCCCTTCTCTCTTTTTGCAAGACCGGTTTTATATTTACTTATCGGTGTGTTTATAGGTGTCCATGGCCACATCTGTAGCTGAGCATCTGCATGCAAAGGCCATGGTGGGTTTGCGATTATGAGAAGCTGGGGTTTCAGGTGGTTGTGAGGGACCATAGGTCAGTGCTTGGAACAGAACTCTGCCCTGGGAAAGAATAGCAGGTACTATTAACTGTTAAACTGCCTCTCCAGCCCATCTTTTCCATCTTTAAACCTGTCAGAATGCCTCCTTCTACTTCTCTAACAGGTAAGTAAGTATGTCTGAGAAGGACCTACTCCATTTGGCTTTCAATCTAAGATGCTGTTCATGCTTTGTCATCCTTGATAAATCCTAGAGCTCATGTATGATTTGTACAATCACATGTGTAGAATATTTTTATTTTGTACTTGTTTAAACTTTCTGATACTGTAAGGGTCACTGAGAAGGCGTAGGAGGAGTCACTGATATTGGATTTAGTAAAATCTCAGGTCAGGCATCTGAGTCATGAGGAGGTAGATAATTCCTTCTTGTTGAACTGACATGAATTTTTCTTCTTAAGTTGTGTTGGAACCTGTGCCAAATTTTTAATTTAATTTAAATAAAAAAAAAAGAATTCAGCCATCTCAATCGTGTAACTTGATATCTTAAACTAAGGTGGGTGATGAAATTCACATTTCACTTTGACTCCCTTGAACTTGAACAGAATTGAATGGCTGAGAAATAGTTCTCACCAACACTCAAAAACTCTCAGTCAGATGGAGCTGTCCACAGCAGTGGCATTTACTAGTTTATGAGTCTCATTTCAGATGTCCTTCCAAATGCAAGAACTATTTGTGTTATTCACTTTGTACCCTAACTGCTTTGATCATAGATTCGGGGTCAATATTTATTTTTTTTGTGTTAAATCAATGAAAGATTAATAATAATAATATAATAAAATCCTAACTAATTATATTCAATTGCAGATGGATCTGATGAATGAATGAATGAATAGTACAGAGGGGTGAGGTGTTCCGTTGTATTTTTAAACTATAAATGTAATATTAATTTATAAAAATATTCCTTGAACCTGTGGCTTTAAAAATGTCATTTATTCATACTCACATATGAGTTGATCTAGCTGTGTTTAGTTAGAGAACAAAGCTTCAAGTGTGGTTCTGCCTGGGCATTGCTCCTTGTTGAATTTGGCTCGGTCTACACTACTTGTGTTGACTCTGAGAATCTGGCTGATGATACAGCAATTACTCAGGATAGTTTTTTTCTCACCGTGATGGCAGAGGTCCCAAGGAGTAAATCTTCCTACATAAACACATCTGATGCTTGTGCTTCTGTCATGATATTAGCATCTAGCTGTGGGTAAGTAGGAGAAAAACAAAAGACAGAAAGAGAAAAGCAAAGTGCTGAAGACCAAACTCAAGGGTATTGGTAAGAATGTACATTGGTTCTGTGAAGAAAACAGAAAAGTCTCCAGGCAGAAAGCATAGTTATAGGCAGGAGTGAATTGTAACTGTTTCAACCCACCATATCAGGAGTCTTTAACTTACCTATTATACATCTAGGATGCCTGTGCTTTGTAACCAAAATAGCTATGGAGGGTTTTATACTCAATCATATTTGAAGATTTACTGAATTAATGCCAGTTGAGTTGTCTCTTTCCTGCATTTAAACACAGTTTTTTATTTTTGTGTACTAAAATGTTACTGTGAACACTTTGTGCAAGATATTTACTTACATTAATTATTATTTAATTATTCCTAGTTAATAAATAATTCTATTCGATTTTTATTATTAATTAATTATTTTTAAGTAATAGTGATTTCATGAGTACTTTGTTCTGATTTTGCACATTTTCCTATGGAAGCTTATCATGATTTTTGACAACCACGCCCATCTCTCAGAGCTACAGTGCCATGTCATTTCCCCTCTTCATGATCAAATCCAATGCCTTGAGCATATTTTTGCCTCTCTTTCTCAGTGTTTTCAAGTTTACCCGTTTCTGTGGTGCTTCCAAGGTTTAATGTTTTGCACCCTCTGCTGGGGGAAATACAAAGAAAATTCTATCAACTGTGGAGAAGAAAGTGATTTGGGATAACGAGAAAAAGCTCTAGACTGGGAGAATGCCGGGCTCATAAAAATCATTTAGTTTGCAGTTATTTGCACAGTATGTTTCTGTAACTCTCCTTAATAAACAACATATTAAGACATTTAAATGAAGAAGCATTAAAAGTACAGAGATTCATCATTTATGAATCAGAGAGTTGTGAAAAATTGGATTCAAAACTGTTTCACTAGTACATTTTAGAACATATCTAATGCAAAACCTATTGCTGAGAACTCAAGCCATTAAGAAAAGGAAGAACTAAGTATCTGAATCAAGAAAGCCAGAAACTTGTAACATTTTGTTTTGTCTTCCAAAAAAGATGTTTTTATGTTCTGCAGGAGCAATCTGTTTAGGCTTTGATTTTTGTTTATGACTTTTTCTTCAGCAAGGGCATGGGGTTGGGAAGTTAAGGAGGTGGAGGGAATCTAGGTGGAGTTGGGAAAGGAGGTGAAACAATGTGATCAAAATAAATTATATGAAAAATTAAATAATGAATAAATAAATGAACTTAAGTTGTCAGCACTTGTGGGAAAAGTTACCTGTAGCCAATCCTGATGACCTGACTTCAGTTTTCAAAGTACACATTACAGGGGCGCTGACTCCTGCAAGGTGTCCTCTGACCTCCACACACATGCAGTGAAAAGGTAAAAAGTATGTGTGCATAACACACACACACACACACACACACACACACACACACACACACACACACAGAGAGAGAGAGAGAGAGAGAGAGAGAGAGAGAGAGAGAGAGGTTGAACAAGTAAAAATATAGACTTAAATTCTATATCCCCTCACAATGCATAATAGAGAATGGTAATAGGAGTACATACTGGTATACACTTTCACTTAAAGTTTTCCACATGATGCCAAAGCCAGTCTGAAATTTCTTCACGTAGCTTCAAAACATAACATAAATCTAAGTTCCATGATACTTTCCATTTAGTAGAAAGATACAGCAGTCTCTAATTTTTTCTTTCCCATTTAATAATAAGTAAACAATCGTGCCCAAAGAAAATTATCACTTAGAATAAAATATTACACAGAAGTTTGTCAGGTTCTAACAGAGGTTACTTCCAAATCTTTGCACATAAACATGTGTGACTATTGTAGATAGAATATAGAACACCATTGCCAGTGCCAAATTTGTTGACAATGTGTACATTGTTGACAGTGATCAAATTATCCATTTCCCACACTGCTCTTTAGAAACTACCCTGGGACGAATATTTCTGACAATACAGCTGTCCGAGGAGCCCTTAGCCCAACAGAAGCCTGCTATTTTCTAATCCAGGGCAATATTTTCAGTCCAGAAATTCTACTTCCAAATGTCTGACAGATCCTCGTGTTCTCACTGAAAACAGTGGCACCTCTATTGATCATTATCCTTACACCTTCAGTTTTCTTTTCAATTTGTAACTTGTTCATATTCAGGCTTCCCCTGACCACGTTTGTTGCTCTGAGAATTGCATCCATTCCACTCATGCCTAAAAAGTTAGTTTGACACCCTTTGATATGTATAGTACAAATCCCTAAATGGTGAATCAAATCCATAAGAATTCTCCTCCATGGAAAAGACTGATAAAATAAAAGATCAATTCTTATCATTTGTTTTTTCTTCATTCTCCTCACATAATAAACGTAATGTAACAATAGTATGAAGTACGAGTATAAACAGAATTACTTTTTAACACCTTGTTTTATTCATTTAAATAGTGTAGGAGAGACAGTAAATAAAATTATTTGACCATAGCAAATGCAGACCTTTGAAACAAGGTGAAAGAGGAAACAAAGTTCAAGAGGCCTATTGGATGCATTTCAGTAACTTAATGCAGTGCAATGACTTTATATTACCTGGCCTGTATTTCTCAGATTTCTCTTCTATCTTTCACAATTTATACTGTTTCCACAGACCTATTTTATTTTATTTTATTTTATTTTATTTTATTTTATTTTATGTATGGCTGTTTTCCCAACATCTATGTAAGCAAACCATGTGCATAGCTGGTTCCTGAGAAAGCCAGAAGAGGGCATCAGATCTGCTGGAACTATAGTTTACAGACAGTCTTTAGCCACCTTGTAGATGCTAGGACTCAGACTTGAAAACTGTAGAAGGGCAGCCTTAAGAGCTCTTAACTGCTCAGCCACTGCCCTAGCTCTAAACCAAGCCAATGTCTTTAAAATCTCTCTAGAACACCATCCTGGTCCAAGTGTGAGAAAATCAGTCTGAAAGCCTTTACTTGTCTATTTCTTCATATCCACTCAGCACAAAATGCTTATAAAATATTAGTAGAAGATATTTTTCTGTATGGTTAGGACAAACCTAACCAACTATTCATTTTAATTAGTCAGTCAATTATATTACATAATTTTTTTTACATAAGGTTTTTTTTGTGAATTCAACATTATACTTCTTGATCTCTCTAATATTTTAATAAAGGTCCTTTATCCATTGAGTTTTCTGAGTGAGGTAACCCAATCACAAAAAACCACACATGGTATTCACTCATTGATAATCGGATATTATCCCAGAAGCTCACCCAAGATTCAACTCACAGACCACATGAAGCTCATGAAGAAGGAAGACCAAGTGTAGGTGCTTAGGTCCTTCTTAGAAGGAGTAACAAAATACTCAAGGGATCAAATATAGAGACAAAGTGTGGGACAGTAACTGAAGGAGGGACCATCTGGAGACCATTCCACCTGGGTATCCATCCCATGTGCAGTCACCATGTGCTGATGTGAATGTCAGGAAGTGCATATTGACAGGAACCTGATATAGCTGTCTCCTTAGAGATCTGCCAGAGTCTGACTTATTCAGAGGAGGATGCTCACAGATAACCACTGAACTGATCAAGGGGTTCCCAATGGAGGAGTTAGAGAGGAGAAGCTGAAGGAACTGAAAGGGTTTGCAGCCCCATGAAGAGAGCAACAATACCAACAAAACAGAGCTCCCAGAATCTAAACCACCAGCCTGGGAGTACATAGGTAGTGACTCATAAATCTAGCTGTATATGTAGGGGAGGATGGCCTTGTTGGGCATAGGTGCAAGAGGAGATCCTTGGTCCCATGAAGGCTGGATGCAGAGTGTGGGGTAATTCGAGGGTGGGGAGGTAGGAGTGGGTGGGTAGGCGGCACATCCTCATAGAAGCAGAAGGATGGGGGATGAGATAGGGGGTTCCTGGGCAGGGCTAGGGTGGGAAATGGGGTAAGAGGATAACATCTGAAATGTAAATAAAATATCCAATAAAAACAATTTTTAAAAAAGTGTGAATCCAGCTCAGATGATGATTCCTGGTATCAGAGTTACTTGATATAAAACAGCTTTCAGAATGAACAGAAGTGACGTGTGCTTGAGGTACTGAATCCTCTGGGATGCTGTCTGTCTCTGCATCTCCTCTCTGCATCTCCATGGTTTGTGTCTATCACCACCATGCTCTTTCCATTTACAAAGTCAGAACTACCTGAACATGAACCCACCTGTTACTGTCCTCTGAGAGGAGGGGCCCCACTTTGATTCACATAGTCACTTGGTAGACAGAAGCAATTGCCTGAGAAATGAGAATTACTTGTCTGAACCATATGTACTTCCTGTATTTTTGGGTCACATGTGTGTAGATTCAAGTAGTCCCATATGAACCCACTGGGGGAGGGTCAAGCGTGCATGTGGTACACCGATGGATTGAAATAGACATTTACTGTGATATCGTTTTTTGTAGTCTTTTTGCTCTTAATCTTTTGCCATGACCGTGAGAAAGGAAAACTGACAGAAATTTGAAAAGTACATACTGTGGTTCTAATAAACATATTTTTTCATAGTTTGTGTTTGAAAATAAAGTCTTTATTACATGTGAACTTACTAAGAAGATGCCCCTGAGTGATAATAAGTATGATCTTGTCTATCCTGAGATTATTTCTGCAAGCCACTGATTTCAGCTCTAAATACATTAAAAGCCTTACCAATCTCAATTAGAAACATATAGACACAGGTAAGTGTTCTTCGCTCTTAATAATCATGGTTCACACCATAAACCTGTGGCATCTAACCCATCTCATACCCAATTCCTAAGTGATTGACATCCTCAATCTCAAATGTTCCCCAATTCTTTTAACAGAGCCCTTAGACCACACCAGCAGAAGAATGCTTGTTTAATCGTCATACAATACGGAGTGATAATTCACAAGTCTTCTAAACACCCTGAAGTGAAAGGATACCGATATTTCTCTAGGTTTTATACGTTCAACAAGAAGGACAAATGAATACAACATTATTTTACTTAAAGAAATAATTTAATTCTTCAATCAGACCAACCTGCCAATGTCGTTTTCAACTTCTTTAAGGGATAAGGTTTGCTGTTGATTAGGTTGCTTAGAATTATTAAGTCATAAGAAATAGATATTTTATAATTTTGATTTACCTGGTGACAAATTAAATGACAACCTTGATCTACATCTCCTAAAAATTTTATATTATCTAGAAAAGATAAGGCTAAAATGATAACTCTAAAGTGTGAATCTGAATGTTTTTGAAGACCTGTTTAGGAAAGGCTTAGTCACTCAAGGGAGGTGGTGGACTCTGTAGGTGGTGAACCTTATAGGAGGTGGGTTCCTGGGAAAACTTCATGTCATTGGGGCACCCTCACAAAGAGATTAACTATAATAAAACTAATCATTGGATGCTATCCAGAGTTACTGTATGTGTTTGTATCCTTTCTAATCACTGTGGATACATACCTGATAAAAAAACATTTTCACAAAGGACAAGCTCATTGGGGCTCACAGCTGCATTATGGCAGGAAAAGTATAACATCAATGAAAGCTCATCCCTGTGGCAGTAGAAAAGGGAACAAGCTGGTTATGTCACTCCTCAATTAGGAAGCAGAAAAACAGAGGTGAAACTGGAATGATGTATAAAACTCTACCCTCAGTTTCTTACCTTCTCCAAGTAGACCTCAGTTTTCAAAGTTCCTCCAACTTCCAAAACTACACCACTGACTTCAGACCAAGTGTTTGTACACATTAGCCTCAGGGTGACACTTCACACCCAAACGTTAGCTTCTTTTCCCTGAAACCACAGGCTCTTGAGTATTTCTTAATGTCAGATGCTTCACGCTTACTTTAAACATCCCCATATTCTTGTAGCTCCAACATGATTCAATAGTTCAGTCTCTTCTTAGATTCAAGGCGATTTCTTAAATGTGAGATGTAAACAAAGCACAAATCACAGGCTTCCAGTGTATAACCGAACAGAGTAAACATTGCAAGAAAAGATCAGGCCAAAGCAAAAACACAGCAAAATCCACATTAATCTCTGAAGCTACATGCAAGTATCTTACACAGATAGGCTCATGGAGGCATCTTTTGGGCTCCAATGGGATTGGTTAGCCCAGCCCTTCTGATTCTGCTGCCTGGGGCCTGTCCTGTTCTTTAGGTTAGCTCCATTCCATGCTCACCTATATAGGTTTCTTTGACTGATGTCTCATTCCTGACACGTTCAATGTCCTGGGATTCTTTATTCCAGCTCAGACATAGTCTTCACACCTTTAGAGTTTCTGCCTTGAGATCTCAGAATTCCATTGCAGGAAATCAAACTCTACCACACTTCCTTTCTGGAACTATCCTGAGAGTCTCCCTGACCAGCCTCCTCTTTGAATTTGCATTGCAAATTGATCAGTAGGAAGAGGATGCTCCAAAGTCTGCTGCCAGCTCGAAATGCAATCGGAACCCTTTCTACAACACTTATAAATGGCTTCTGTGTTTCTTGGCAGCTAAATCTTGGAAAGAACTTTCTCTGCAGTTGTATTCAACAGGGAACTCCCTTAGGTTCATTCTAAGTTCAGTTCCCTCTTCAAATACATTTTTATTTTTGTGAGCAGGAGCTATCATTGAGTGAGGTCTTGTCCTGAAGATATCTGTGTGATTTATGCCAATGCAAAGTGCATAGGTTTTTCTTTAATTGTGCTAATTTCTCTAACAGCTATAGATGGCTTGTCTGAAGCCTCCTTTTCCACAACTTTAAGCTTTTCCATCTACTTATCTCTCAACAACTTGTATGTTTCTCTTTCTCTTTCTCCCTGCTCTTCATATATGACTTTCCCTTGATGTTGCATAGCTAAGGTAGTGAACAATTTCCACACCATAAACTGAGCACCTCGAAATTTCCTCCTCCAAACAAGTTAGTCCATTACTTTAAAATTTACTTGTACTTGGCATATAGGCAGAATGCAGTTAGCTTCTTGTTGAGAATATAGGATGGCCTCTAGTCCTATTTCCAATATAGTCCACATTCTTGTAGAAAAATTTGTAACCCAGAACATCACTATATGCATTTCAGTTAGTATTCTGGCCTTCCACAATGTTAGCATTTTCTCTTGGCTCCACCCAACAGCCTGGTAGTGGCCTGGCTGTCTCTGTCTCTGTCTCTGTCTCTGTCTCTGTCTCTGTCTCTGTCTCTGTCTCTCTCTCTCTGCCTTTCCTCTGTCTCTGTCTGTCTGTCTGTCTGTCTGTCTCTGTCTGTCTGTCTGTCTGTCTGTCTCTGTCTGTCTCTGTCTCTCTCTCTCTGTCTCTCTGTCTCTCTCTCTCTCTCTCTCTCTCTCTCTCTCTCTCTCTCTCTCTCTCCCATCTGCTCTCCCCTCTCCAGCCAACCTCTTTACCTCTTCTTCACTTCCTCTTTCTTCTCTCTTTCTGTCCTTCTCTGTCCCCCATTCTCTGACTCTAGCCCCTCCTCCAAAATAAACTTCCTTTTATAGTAGACCTGTGGCATGGCTTTATTGTTCAGGGCCCACTGAGGCACTTCTTTTCGCTGTACCACTGCTGCCATTTTATTAAGCACAACACACATGCTTACCATGATGGTCCTCTAATCTCTCTCTCTCTCTCTCTCTCTCTCTCTCTCTCTCTCTCTCTCTCTCTTTATAACAGCTTGCAACTTCTCTAAGAAGAAGATGATCAGATAGTCATAACAATGATAACAATGGCCCTATTTTCTGGTCCCACTGCTTTGAATTAGTTACTTATAGGTTGATCATTTTGACAAAATACCCAATGAGAAGCCTCTCTTTAAGAAAAGGAGAAACTCACTTTGGCTTACTGTATCACCGTGTCAGAAGTGACTCATGGTGGCAGAAGTGGCTCAGTAGCAACAGGGAAATGAGAAAGTTGTTTATATCAGAACAGCAATAGTTAGGGAGCTTGGAGATGGGGATGAACCTGGAGCCAGATTGTAAACCTCAGTGAACCACCCTACACTTCCTTTTGGGTGTGATCTTGTCTGTGTCTGCCATCATTTTGACTGCTTTAATACTTGGGAGTAGTCTTAAGGAAAGTTTGCATTTCTATGTGTAGACTCTGAGCCATATAAAACAAGAGTATGATAAGCACAGGGCTTTCAGACAAATGAAGCTGTCCAGAGTTGTACACTTTTGTATCTAAAAATCTCAAATTACTTATGGTGACCAACTCAAACAAGTCATGTTTTGGGTATTTGTGTCATCCCAATTCGCGATGCTAATTTTATTCGAACAAGAAAGCATAAAATAAAAATATTGGGACTTGGGCCCTTTTGTCTTTTTGCCTCCTCCATACATGAGATAAACTAATCTCCTGTGTAGTATGTTCCTTTCTTGGTATACTTTGCTTTCACACATGGTTGAGTTCAAGTAACCTTGAATAAAATATACTTACCAATTAACCTTTCCCCCGTATAAGTTGAATATCTCAGGCTTATTATTACTGGAAAAAAAGACTGACCTTCATAGGAACCATGAATTCAAATGTAACTACAGATAAACACTGGATCATTTTTCACTACAGCATAGGTGTTGGAGGCATATCACACCAGCTCCTAAGACACCTGAAATTATGTCAGTTCTGTTCATTATTTCTCACCAACATCTATCACTGGATCTGGAATAAGATAGGTAGATCATACATAAGAAATGACGAGAACAAAATGTATTTAAGTGCTTGTATGTATCTATATCTAATTCTATTGATGAATAAAATAACTGAATATACAGAAAATTATGTGAATTATATATCTCCCCTTTTATTGCCTAATGCTTTTGGTGAATTAAGTGCTGAACAATACATAAGAAGTAAAATGGTATATATGCAGAAAAATATCAAAAGTCTAGTAAAGGTTCTAGTAATTTCTTCTTTATTTAAAAGACAGAAAGCATGAAAGCTAAAATGAATCAGTTAGACCTTTGAGTCATGCACCCTGGTGTATGTCTGTGATCTCTGGACTCTGGGGATTGAGGTACAAGAATTACTCTTGAGTTCAAGACCTGGCCAAGGTACTTAGCAAATTAATTTCAGGTCAGCCTGGTATATTTATCAGAGTGTTGCCCCCAAAAAGGGGAAGGGAGGAAGAAGAGAGAGAGGAAGTGGCAGAGAAGGAGAGTCAGTGGCACCAGCAGCAGTAAGCTCATGTCTATCAGTGTTAGTCAGGAAAGAAGAAAATCCAGGCCTCATCAAGAGCCCACTTCAGTTCCATTTTATTTTGGACTTTCTCCTATTTTAAAATTAGTAATGCTTTGAATGGATCACACTGAACTAAATGCAGTACACCGAGTCAGACTTAATGCTGGAACAGCGTTGTCACTGAAATGCCTAGGCCACGTTCCAAGAGATTTATTTTAGAGAGTGCCTCCAACTTCTCATTATCTCTCAATTCCACCCCAAAAGAGTGGTTTTTTTTTTTTACTATGATTAATTTTTTAAGTTTGTTCATCTGTTTCTAGATGCACAGATGGATTACTATGCCATGTTTATTCTCCTTCTTCACTAAGCATTGACCGAGGTTGTATTGTTCAACACAAGTGCTAGAGACACAAAAGCAAACAAGACATTCCTTTCAGCCTATAGCTAAGAGGCCAGTAAAAGGTCAAGCAAATAACAACTATACATACATGTATCTTATATTATGGGAAGTTTTCTTAGGGACAATTAAGTGATGACTGAGGTCGAGAATGGGAGCCTGGGAGACTATAGAGTAGCAATGTTGTGCAGAAAGTTAACTGAGTGCTTTATAAGCAGATTCCATATGGACTTAGACCCAAAGGCTTCAATGGCAGTTAAAGACTGACTAGATACTTCAGGCAGACATATAACTCAGTAGTGAGTAGAAATGAGAAAGACATTGAGTTAAAAACATGAGAAAAAAAATGAAATCAGACCAACAAGGCTAGAGTGACAAGAGCAGGGCTTCAATTGTTTTCATTTGTTGTTTATCAAGACTTTCCTCTCTCTTGTTGTTGTTCTTTAGTGTTGTGTTTTATTTGAAGAGACAGTTGTAAAGACAGCCCAAGTTCAGCTTCTTTCACTCTTTTGTGTCTTTTTCATTGTGAGAATTGAAGCTGCTTTTAAAATAGTTTTCATTAAGACATGTTATATGAAGTGTAGTTGTCCATATATGTTGTACTCCCAACTCTTTCCAGATCCTCCTTACTTCTCTACCTATCCAACTTTATGCCCTCTCTCTCTCTCTCTCTCTCTCTCTCTCTCTCTCTCTCTCTGTCTCTCTGTCTGTCTCTCTCAAAAGAGAAAAAATAAGAAACCCACAAAGAGAAAATAAAAATCAAAACAGACAAGCAAACTAAAAGTAAAATCAGTAAGACAAAAAACAAAAGAAAACACACAAAACGCACACATATGTACACAAACATGAAAACCACAATCATTTCTAGGTATGTAGCCTGTCCTGGAGTGTGGTAAATATACCTACAAACAGTCTAAAACAATAAAAATAAATAATACTCAAAAAACAATGTATGGGAAGAAACAATGAAAGTCAGGAATAAAATAGAAAAAAAAATAACAAAAACAGAGAATCAATGAAATGAAGATTTGTTTTTTTGAGAAAATCAAGACTATTGACAAATGTTTGGCTAAATTAACCTAAAGCTACATAGAGACGATCTGAATTAATAAAATTAAGATGGCAGGAGACACATTACAACAGACACTGAGGGAATCCAGAGAATCATGAGAACATGCTGTAAAAGGCAGTACTCTATCAAACATGAAAACTCAAAATGAATGTATAAATTTTTTTATATAATGAATTACCAAATTTAAATCAAGATGAAATAATTAACTAAAACAAGCACATAGCCTCTAGTGACATAAAAGAAGTAGCAAAAATACTTCCCAACCCACAAAGGGCCAGGGTCAGATGGATTTAATGCAGAATTCTCCCAGACCTTTACAGAAGAACTAACACCAACACTCCTCAAATTATTCTATAAAACAGAAACTAAAGAAACATTGTCTAATTTTTTATGAATTCTTATTCTAGTGCCAAAATCACATAAAAACCCTACAAAAAATTATATGTCAATATTACTTGTTATCATATGATTGAAAAGTTTACAATAAAATACTTATAAACTGAATTCAAAGAAAAATAAAAAAAGCTTATCTAAGAAGATCAAGATGGCTTCATCCAAATGACTTGAAGATCTTATTACAGTTATTTATCAGAGCTACTGTTGATTTTACAAAAACCCAGCTGGTACCCCTAAGAGACAATGTTATCTTTTGCCAAGACAACAGAAGTCTTGCTTCCTCAGAAGCCATAAATAAGTTCTTATCTTGAGATACTAATCACCACAGTGATGGTGGAATTGACTAAATAATGATGGTGGATTTTTTATGAAAGAAATTGTTGTAATTATAAAAGAGACCTGGAATAGGTCATCTCTTTTGCAGCCATCCTAGGACAATAAGAAAGTCACTGTATGAATTCAGTGCTCAATCAGATACTGTACACTGACTTGATTTACAGTCCTGCTGACTCAATACTCAGGACTGTCATAAACAAATGGCAAAATGTTACAGCAGGTCTAAAACATTGGTATTGATTGCCATAAAAGATAAAGATTCCCCTAGCTCCATATTCCCAGATCCAATTCATGCCTCTATATGTGTAATATATATGCCATTGAGACCAGGGAATATAGACACACACAAAAAAAAATGTACCTATGTTAGTCTTGCTTGCTGCATTGTATGTCATCAAAGTGCAACTTTCTGGATATGCCAGGTGATACAGACTCACATGATGTTTTGCTGAGGAAAGACCCATGGGAAGACACATTATGTTTAGAGAATGTATAAATAGGGCTCAATGGACATTGGTGATGTGCTTGCATCGCTGGCTTTGCAATGCTTCATGGTCTCATCTTTAGTGATCTTCACTTCATTGAGAAAGGCACAGCAGAGAATTTCTACTGGTGTTTCCACAGGTCCTGGTCACTGTCACTTACTTATGTGGATTTGGAAGCAGAGGACTAGTGGTTTCTGGTGGTACCATTGCTGCTCATTTGGTTTGCTATCCTGACACTATGGCACAGAACTGCTGGTATCCTTACAACAAAGATTGAAATTGCCCCAAGGAACTTACTTCTAAACAGGTCCACATCCCCTTGTCCTATTTACCATCTTTTCTCCCCTACCTTTGGATGGTGGGCTAGAAGAGGAGGGTGGAAGCATTTGAGAACCAGTTTTAAAAGTAGATTTAAAAAACAAAATCTAAGCCTACAAGTAATAACATTTATTCCTCACACATGAGATTTGGGCCATATCAAGTATCTATGAATATCATGGGTAGTACCACCATGTAGTCAGTATAGAAATCAGATCTACCTGAGCTGCTCGGTATAGGTAGGGATATAACCTGTTTGAGTTCAGAAGTAGAATTTTATTTCCAGAGGTTACAGTTGAAAATCAAAGCCAACACAACAAAGCGGGAGAAACAAAAGCCATGTTTTAAGACTAGCCATGAATTTTCAGAGTTTAATCTGGTCTTTGAGACTGAATGTAGTTGTGTTAAGAATATAGCTGTGTTAATACTGGTTTTGTTTTTGCTTTTGTTTTTGAATGAAGGAGAACATAGAGAATATTGTTTGTATTTGCCTTTTACCTGTAAGTAGGCATAAATGTATAGTGTGATTACTTCCAAAGGGGATAATATGTTATTTTTAGAAAAATCCATTCTACAAGTAGATTAGATTTTTATCTTGAATATATATATATATATATATATATATATATATATATATATATATAGCCTTTTTTTCACACAAAGACTTTCTACATAGACCAGGTTGACCTCAAATTCACAAAAATCCACCTGCTCCTGCCTTGCAAGGGTTGGAATTAAAGGCATATGCCACCTTCCCTGGCATCCAACCTTTAGATTTTGATACATACCTGAAGACTCCTCCTTGCCTAAGGATCTATACCACGAATTCACTTTTTCTCCGACATTCTCGTTTGCACAGCTTGTGTTTAATTTTCCTTGTAATGAGATATTGAAATACATAAATATTGAAAGATTCCACTTCACTAAGATAAGACACTCTAGGTTATAATATCATATTTCTTTTAGAATGTCACTTTGGGAGTTGAAAAGGTGGCTCAGCAGTTAAGAGAGCTTGCTTACTACTCTTTTAGAGAATCTTACTTGGGTTCCTAGCATTAAGGGTGAGCAGTTCAGAACTTCCTGTTTATCCAGCTCCGGAGGTCTGACATCCTGTTCTTTTCTCTGTAGGTACCTTCATGCACCCAGTATACACACACACACACACACACACACACACACACACACACACGCACACACACATCCTCCCCACACACAAAATATGTACTGCAAAAATAAATTGGAAAACTGTTATTTTAATAACTTGTCTAAATCCATTTTTTGTTCAAAATGCAAACTTTGAGGAAACAAGATCCTTATTTGGGTTTTTGTTCATCAGCTTCTTGTCACTTTAACTAGTACCTGAGATTCTATATATCTCAGGTATATTAGTAATATACCTGATAGATCGTAATATAATTAATACCTCTGATACTCAACTTATAAACAGAAGAGGTGTATTTTGGCTCCACACGTTAAAAGTTTCAGCCTATGACTGGTTGTCCAATATCTTTTAATCTCTCAGTGCAGAACAAGACAGCAAAGTGTGGCGGAGTGAAACTCCTCACCTCTTTGAGTACTGGTGATGTTTTCTTGGTGGGATTAATGAACCCATGCTCACAGACCCTTTACTTCTTGAAGCTTCCAATCCTACCCACTAAAGCATCAAGCTGGGACCAAACCTGAGGCACTTGGCCTTTGAGAGATCCAAAGGTAATCAGTCAGAATGCAAAACTCCTTGAAACTAGAACTGTTACATAGGAGAAAAGAACAAAATCACTGGAGTGCTTTTTGAAAATTTGGTAAACTTGGCTAAAGTACTTAAATGGTTCGAAACAGGATGAAACTGTGACCATCCAATTTTGCCCACATTGACCTGTCACATCATGTTTGGGGAACTTTTTCCTGCAAAACAGATTTCAGAATGAAGAGGTATGTCTATTTGTATAGACTCATTATAACAGACTTATTTCTTCCCAAAATGTTCACTTCGGGGAAGTATGTTTTTGAAGGTTGGCTGAAGGAGCAACATAATTTTTCTTAACTGTATCCTTTTACTGTTACAGATGTGAGAGCCATATTGTCAGCAGACTTATTTTAAAAGTAAATCAAACTTCTCGATCTATATAGTTCCTTAATATTCTGTGAGATATGTTTTCAACCTCCCCTTGTGAAATCTTCCATGAATGATTATCTCGCTGATTAACTGTGGAGCGATGATTTATTCTACCTTGAACTTCTAGCCTAAATATAATCATCTCATTACTGGCAACAAATCACCTGAAGAGCGGTTACAGCTAGAAGATTTCCTCACAATCTGGAATCAGACACTGAATAAAACTTTCCATCCTAACTCCTATTATCATGCAACAATGAATCTGAACATTAATTGACTTCCCATCTGCCTGCATTTCTTGCTCTGTCTTACACTTCCCACCTCCTTTTTCTTCCATGAAAATATAAACTCTCTATTTTAAATATAAACTCTCTATTTCTTCCTTCTCTTTGCAGACTTAGATCTGATCATGCAATCTGAGCATGGTCAGGAAGATCACGGTAAAGAGCCATGAGTTCATCAGCAGAAAATAACTCTCCCCTAATCATTCAGTTCATTTTGAAATATTAGTTTTTCTTCAGAAGCATCCTGTATTTCTTTTATCTTTTTAAAACATTTTTTTTTCACTAGATGTAGACAGTAGTTTGAAAAGTTGTGGGAAAAGACTTCCAGAATTTACAGAAGGAATCATTTAAAATATATTTATTATAATTTTGGCCTATTAATGTATTAATGAACCCATCATTGCCTCTCCACCCTCTTGATAATCCAAAATGACAATAACTAAGCCACAATATACAGATATCTACTAAATTGCTGCCTTTGAAACTTCAATTGGGTAATGATCAGTTTGAAGAAAAAGTTGACCCTTCTCTAATTTATCTGTTGGGTTTAGTTCAAAGTTTTGTCTTCTCTCTCAGGTGTTGACTGCTACAAAGTGCAGTGCTTACAGTTTTCAACTTGTGGGCCACCTTCTTTGTAGATTAGGATTACAATTTCTTACTTCTTGGATATGTAAATTTAGACAAATAAGAAAGCCTCCTTTTTTACTTAAAATGGAAATCTTGAATAAGAGATTAACATTCAAAAAATCAATTTCCTGATACATCTGCTGAGGATGGTAAAATAGAGATGCTAGACACAGACTTAGAGTATAGTTTAAAGAAGGTAAAGAAACAATACTATAAGCCATAGAACACTCCTTTTATGCTATTGATGTACAATTTAATCCAACTTGAGTAATTTAAACTACTATATACTAAATTCTTAAAAAAAAAAAAAAAAACTGGCGTTATTTTGGAATCTTCAGTTTTTTCTTACTCTGAATGTTCTGTGCCTGTACATTCATTTAATTGTATTTCTCCATTTTTAATTAGATATTTTAGTGTTTTATTTTATATTTTATATATTTTAAAAATGCTATTGGAGTACTTTAGCTCTGTATTTTATGTGGTATTTTTAGGTGGTTCAGTAGGTGGAGGTGTGAGCCACTAAGCATGATGTCCTGAGTTCGGTTCTCATAGTCCACATGAAGAAAAGAGAGAAAAAACTCTGGAAAGTTGTTTTCTGACCTATATGTTTATTTCCTCACTGTTCTGGCAGCTGGGTGATCCACATATCAGCAGATCTGATTTCTTCTGACATCTCTTTCATTGACATTTAGCAGTCTGATTCCTATTCTGACTTGTCTACTTTCTGCATGCAGAAAAATATGCTTTTTATTCTTTTTATATGGCCACCAGCTGGACAGAATTAAAAGCAGTATTAAATATACCATATTAACGGGGCATAGTGGCTTACATTTCTCTCCATAGCATCCAAAATACTGAGGCAGGAGAATTTTCACAAGTTTAAGGATGGCCTATGCAATATAGAATCGTCTAAGTGAGCACAGAATATAGTCTATCTCCCACAAATAAGTAATCAATTTAAACAACAAAAAAACCCATATAATTGTGGTTTTAAGGACTTTGTTTTCACATTTGTTTATAATCTAAATTCCTGAACATGGAGGGTTTGTCATATGTTATAAAATGTCTGGGGATACAATTCAGTCTATAGCAATGTTCATGTATCACAATTCTATAATAAATAAGGCATGCATTTAATTTTAGAGAACATTTTGGATTGGGTATAATTTTCATACTTTGAAATTAATAAAGTCACTCATTAAGCAAATTTACTCATCAGTTTGTCAGTTGAAGATATGGTTGCCCCAATATAAAAAATACAGAATTAAAATATTATTCATTATTATTAGAACTCAAAAATAGATCCCATTGCTTTACTTGTAATATTCATATAGAACCCCAGTTTGCAGTATGTAGAGTTCCTGTGCACACTTTTAAGTATCTAGACAACTTTGTAGCAAAGCTAAGGATCTGTAACACAAAGTTACATATTGATTTCAATTGTATCTCATTCTATAAATACTTGGTGATGGCTGTACAACTGGACCACTGGTATAATTTTAAGATATGTTAGGTATTTTAGAGAAACTCAATTCAAAAGTTAAACCATAGACAGAGTGTATCCTGAAGAATCGGTATCCATGGGCCTGGGAATGGGTAGTCTACCTGCAGCAAGACAAAGCTGCACTTACCAGTCTTGAACTCTTTGGTGACCTTCCCCAAATGGGCAAGATCATGCTCTCTTACCTATAATCAGTTCCTTAAATTGCAATGACAATATGCAACAAAGCAATTTTAATAATATGGAAAAATTCTGGACACAGGTCCAGGAGACTATGGCTTCATCTGAGAAATTGTGAACATTTAGCTTCAACCAAAATTCCTCTACTTAAGTACAGAATTAGTGTAAAATATCATATTATTTCTTACTTTCCTACATATGTGCTTTTAGGATGCATCTATAATGCAATGTTACCCTCATTATTCATGTATGAGAAATGAAGTCTAATAAAGATGAAGTCACTCTCTCTCATCAAATCTAATTTATAGTGCTATTCATCTTCTAAAGACAAGAATCAAAGAGAAGAATCAGAAGGTCTTTTAAATTAAGTGCTCTCTGTAAAAAAACAAACTGGAAAAGCAATCTATTTAAGATTCAAACATTATTCTTTAAAACCAAGTCTTGTTTTAAAAAAAATGAGATAAACACAGAAAGAACTCAAAGGAATGGAAAAAAAGGCTTTAAAAGCAATATTATTTCTAATTCTGTCTATCTGTCTGTCTGTCTATCTATTGACAGATATTTGGTTAGACTTATTCAAATATTTGAATATATTTATCCATATGAATATATATGAATAATTGATGCATGATTTTATGTTTATTCATATATACATTATCATTCATAACTTATCAATGAATAAGTTTATCAAAGTAGTGAAAGTCTTAAACGTTAACATTATGAACAGAGATAGGAGAAAATGCTCGAAGATTGGAAGGCCTCCCATGTTTATAGACTGGCAGGACTAATATTGAGAAATGACTATAACAGAAGACCCAGTAGTAGGCATGAAAATTTCTTGTGGGGTTGTAGGTCAGGAGAATTCAAGTAACTCCCAAAACAATATAGAGTATTTCTGTTGCCCTTGGTTTGCCTCTTAGAGGTTGAAGGAAGTTCCTATTGCTTAAGACACAAAACACTTAAGGACATGGGACTCAGAAGGTTTGACCTGTATCTAAATCTCCTACCTGTATGGCTTAGTTGCCATAATATCAGAAGATACTATGCAAACTGTCAAAGGATGGAAGCAATCAATAGTTCTACCTATCTGCGACACCCATGATCCACAACAATGACCGGAATGGCAAGATATTCAACATCCTATTCTGACTTCTGAAAATACCAAGAGGGCACATGGTGTAAAGACATACCTTCAAATAAAATGCCCATATTCATAAATCTAAAATAATAATAAAAATTTAAGAAAAATATGAGGCTAACATCTTGTCAAATATACGACTTTTCAAATAGTTTGTGGAAAAATTGCACAAAAATTTGATACACAAATAATGTTGTATCTTTAAGATTTTTATGCAGGAAAAGTGAAATAAAATCAAGGAGTTTTCAGACAACCACATTTTATTTTTCACGAATGACCATAATTAAGGGCAACCAATTGATGCAGATTGATTTTTACATCAATATTAAACCAATATTTCAGGGAGAGTTTGTTTGTGTGTGTTCACACTCATGTGTGCGTGTGCACTATGGTCATAATTTTGGGGCCTGTACACTTGTGCCTGGAGAGGTCTGAGATTTATATCAGTTGTCCTACTCTATTGCTCTCCAGTTTTATCATCATCATTATCATGACTATTATTATTGAGACCGAGTTCTTTGTGCAATCTAGACTTCATCAATAAAGGCTAGATTAATGTTGAGATCTAGTGGTTGACTTGTGTTTGTCTGTCCGGTGTTTGAGACTGCAGATACATACAATTGTCCCCTGCTTCTTATGTGGATTCTTGGAATTAGGATGCGGGACCTCAGTCTTGTAAACAGCTGAGGTATCATCTCAGTACACTAGAGGCGTGATCTTACACTCATAAAATAATTATATTTTAAAGGGCTTTTAGAAGGTAAACATTGATGATATCCACCAAAGGAGGGAAATCAGGTGCTTTTAAAATAGAGAAAATACTGAAGTCATTTAGAAGTTGGAATCCACCTCATAAATTTGTAAAAGAGTACTGATGTTTGTCAAGAGAGTGTAACAGTAACAGTGAGTTCTGTTCTGTTTTGTTCCATGAATTTTTAAGTGAACATGAAGTTCTCTTAATTATGAGATGGAAAGGCCTCATCAAAATAAATACTCTTAATTGACTCAAGAAGCATCCATCCTGTCTACATGAGTAAATGAAGGATAAATGGAAAAATCTTCCATAGAAGTGTCCCTAAATCATGCACAGAGTCAAGTAAATTAAGTACTGTCATTTGTTCAAAGGACACATATTAATGACAGTATAGAAATAATCTCACCCGAAAGAACTAATATACAGTGGTAGATGACTGAGCAAATTCTATCTCATCAACAAAATAAAACAATTTGCATGCCTTTCAGAAGATAGACTCCTATGAACAGACAGGAAAAAATAATATTGAGACAAAAAGTCACAGAGAAACAGCATTTCCAATTTATATTTTAAATTCACTATATTCATATATTTAAATTTGTCTATAAATATGTATAAATCTATGCATTTTAATAGCAATTACCTCAGGTGGATGAAAGCCAAGAGCAGAATAGAGGTGCCCTATGAAGTGACTTGTCACAGAGAACAGCTAAGGCAACAAAAGAAAAATCTCTTTCTATGGGTGTGATTGAGGGAGAGCTTTGGAAATCAGCAAAAAGTGACAGGTACCTAGGACTGTATGATGAATAAAAAAGACATCCGGGAAGAAAGAAAAAAGAGGGCACAGCTTCCATCCAGCTCCCCTGCAGGGTTACCCCTGTACTGTTAGGAAAAAAATAAAACAAAAATGCCAGCCATAGACAGTCCACATACAGGGCTGTTTTGTAGTTCCCACCAGCTTTCAATCCAGTTTGGGATCTGGTTGGGCCATCGAAATACTTGACACTGAGTGAGCCTCTCCAGCTCCTAGACTCTAAGATAGTACAGCAACCCCTCTGCTAGGTGCCTCCTGCCTAGAAAGCCCATTGACATTATGAGAAGCTAAGCACTGGACTATGCCTTAGGGGTTCAAAAGCAGCCTGCTGCAGATTCTGTATCAGTGGCCACTATAGATATAAACCTATATTCTACTCTCAGGTGTCCTATGAGAACTGGGGAAGGTCTCCTTCCAAGCCTAGCTCTTTGGAAATATAGCTTCTGCAGCAAAGCTCTGACTTTACATTGGGCTCTCTGTTTGGGACCTGGAAAAGGCCCTGCCTGTGGCTAGGGGCACAAGAAACACGGGCATCACTGCCTCCAATCCTCAATGCCACCTGGACTAGATATACTAGAACTAATAAAGGACATCTTCCTAGCTCAGGGCAGGCAGACTTATAAATATAAAAAATTCTGAAGAATCACTCTAGCTTATTTCTAGGGAGTAGAATTCTCATCTATGCTCTACAAACAAGGCTGCCAATGACACAATCTTTGTGCCAACTAGAACTTGCCTTGCAAGCCTCAGGGCCATACCCATCTATATTTGGGAGCTCCAAGATCACAGATACTAATGTCAACCCAACCTCCACCCACAGGATACACAGAAGCTCTCCTCCAGGCACTGGATGTTGGAATTCATATAATCATTACAGAAAACAGTATAGAAGTTAATACACACATGATATTATAAAATGAAAATATTAATATACATTATAGATTATGATTCACACTCTATATAACAAGTTCTCACCCATTCAACACTCTTATGAAAGCTGATTAAGTGTCTCTTTACATTATTTTTTGTATGAGTGTGATAACACTTTGTCAAGCAATTCATTATGATAGATATTTTTATACCAAGTGTCTTGAATTTTTCTTAGACTAAACACTTAGTGGGATTGGTTCTTGCTTTTATTTTTGTTTTGATAAAGTTTATATTTTCAAATCTTTTGTTACATCTTTCACAACTACTATTCAGAAAAATTTTACTATGACCACCTTGTATATAGACTATATTCTTTCCCCTCAGACAACAGTCGATGAATAGTAATAAATTTTCACCATTTAAAGGACGGCAATAGCATGAGTTCATCATGATATCCTCATGCCTCGAACATGAAACCAACTGGCGCTCTTGGAAATACTTGACAGATGCATAGCACTCAGGGCAAATCTTTACTTTAAAAAGCAAGTGTGTTTCCAACCTTGCATATGTGCTTAGAAGTAAATCATAGGGAAAAAAAACTACTGAATTCCAGCCATGTTGTAGGTATAATGTCCTCAATTCTTTGAGATTCAAATCAAATTAATTCCAACTCTGTCTCCTTCTTGGGGAAGTATATTATTCGCTCTAAGATGTCCAAGTTTCTAAGAACATGCACCTTCATGCTCACCTTGTCTGTTATTGACACATTTGAACTGATTCCTTCACTCTCTATGTACCTGCAGAGTTGTCCTCTTAGTTCTGCAAGGCTGATGTACCTTAGCCTACTCACTTAGTACCACTCACATCATGCTTGATAGGGATGCTGAGGAGAGGAGAGTTCACACATCAATTCTTCACAGTGAATGACATTTATAAATAATTAATTCACTCTAGCAATGGGAATTACATATGAGCCAGCTTCATTTTTAAGAGTCACTCAGCTACCACTTCATATATTTCCCATTGCCCTCAATGTAGTTAAGGTCAGAGATTGGAGATATGGATCTCAGCCCTCAGTTCACTTCTTTCTTATTCAGCAGTCTCATTTTTTTCTCTGCTACTTCTCACTCCTTTTGCTCATGTCAAATATATTTTTCTTGAGGAGAATTTTTTCTATCTCAAAACTTCCTTCAAGAACCCAAGGGAGTCCCTGTTCAAGCATAAATGTGCCCCTTGGGGATGTGAAAGTTTTCTCCCGGAAGGTAAAACTAACATTTATTTAAAAGAACAAATTCTACCTTCTTTCTGTGCCAAAGACACAATGCTGGGAAAGCTGGATTATTCTAATGTGGAAAACTGATCCCGGTTTTCCAAGTAAACTGCCCACTTACATTGCCTCATTTCTCTGGCCTTGTTCTATGTTCAAGCATTCTTGCAGACCTCTGGTTACCTGTGGACTTTTATGTCTGTATCTGATGCTGAGATGCTTACGTCTAAAAGGAGAGCTCAAACACTGACAAAAGTGACTTACTCTGTGCTCAGGAAACACAGACAGATCTGGCACACTGCTTTCATATTAGCTCACCATGTGAACCCTGATATTTGGATGTCCTACCTGCAGGATGCTGATGAGTACCAATCAGTCTGTTGCATCTTTGGACTAAGTGTCATGCCAAACTCTTTCTATGCGAAGCCCATACACATGTAGTTTCTCGGATTTACATATTGGATGTCTCCTAATCAGTGTTAGGGATGATTATGAAATGTTTATGTCACTTTCTTTAGTGACAAAAAATTCAATTCAAATTATCTTAAGAAAAATAGAACTCAGAATCTATTGCCAGGAAACCCAGCAGTGGAAGTGACCCCCCCCCCAACCCAGCTGTCTATCTCTCCTGTCTCTCTCCTCTCTTCCTTTCTATTTTTCTCTTTCTTCCCCTACCACTTCCTCTTTTATCTTTCTCCCTTGCTCTTTCTTGTCTTCCCATCCTTTCTCCTTTCATAAAGGAAATATATATGTTGAAGAGTTGGCTACGGGTGACCTCCACAGAGATGAAGGCAGTGTTGTATCACAGAGAAAGAACTCTTTCTAATTCTAGTTATGCCTAAGACTAATTTTACATATTTAGATGTATTTTTTTACTCCCTGGATCTTATAAATTGGAATCTCTATCCCTTAGTTGACAATTCAAGTCATCATAATTATCTGAGAGGGCATTTGAAAATCAGGTACATGGCTCCATTGGTTCTAAATCATATAGGAGCAAGTTCTAGGTGCTGTAAATATGGAGATGCTACTGATGTGATATGGGACTCAGTAAATAGCATCATCTATGCAGTGATTTTGTTTTTTGAAATTTCCTTCATGATATATAATGTTTATCACTAGGGCATACCTGTTTCCTGACTCTACAGCCCTGCCTTAGCAAGGGACACAGGTGGTACTCCCACCCAAATATGCACAACAGCTGAGACACTCAAGGAGCCCAGCAGACATTGGATCTGTCCTTCTTTACTGGAGCCTTACTGCCCTTCAGGTCTGAACCTCCACCTTCACCCATGGCAGATCAGCATGCCTGCTCCTTGAACCTACAACCAATGCCTGTATCCCAGAATGTATGTGGTAACCAGGGATACAGGAGAACTGCTCTATCCAGGGACACAGTAAGACTGCTCTAACACAGGACACAGGAGACCTGCTCTAACCAGAGACACAGTAGGCATGCTCAAATCAAAGTTAGTACTATCTATTTCTCAGAAAGTCTGGTCTGAGGATAAACAGCTAAACATGCTTCCTAGGAGGCCTGCTTCAATCCAAGTACCTGACACTAGTTAACAGTGAAAATAATCAGATAGCAAAGGCAAGTGGAAGAACATGACCAACAGAACACGTTTCTCCTACCACAGCGAGCTATGCATACTCTAACACACCTGAAAACCAAGATAATCATCTAAAATTTCATTGCATGAAGATGATAGAGGCCCTTAAGGAGGATATAAATAATTTCATCAAAGATATTTGGGAAAACACAGGCAAACAGGTAGAAGCCCTTAATGAGAAAACAAATCCATTAAAGAAATACAGGAGAATACAAACAAACAGGTGACAGAACTGAACAGTTGTCCAAGACCTAAAAATAGAAATAGAAACAATAAAGAAATCACAAATGGAAGAATCCCTGGTAATAGAAAATCTAGGAAAGAAAACAGGAACTGCAGATGCAAGCAAGCATCACCAACAGAATACAAGAGATTGGAGAGAGAAGTAGTATATCTTCTTCTCAGGAGTAGAAGATACCATAGAAGGAAGATACTGATGTATTGGTCAAAAAAAAATTCCAAGTGTAAACGGTTCATACACCAAAGCATACAGGAAATTTGGGACACAATGAGAAGATCAAACCTAAGAATAATAAGAATAGAAGAGGGCAAAGATTCCCAGTCCAAAGGGCCAGAAAACATCTTCAGCAAAATCGTAGAAGAAAACTCCTCTAACCTAAAGAAAGGGTGGCCATAAATGTAACAGAAGCCTATAGAAAACTAAATTGATGGGAACAAAAATGGAAATCTTCCCACCACAAAATAATCAAAACACTAAGGATACATATCAAAGAAATAATATTAAAAACTGTAAGGGATAAAAGGCCAAGCAACGTATAAATGCAATGTATAAATGCAACGTATGAATGTAATTCATCAGAATTACACCTGACTTCTCAACAGAGACTCTAAAAGCCAGAAAAATCTAGACAGATGTCTTGAAGACCATAAGAGGCCACAGATGCCAGCTCAGACTACCATAACCAGCAAAACTCTTAATCGCCATAGATGGAGAAACCAAGAGAGTCTGTGACAAAGCAAAATTTAAATAATATCTTTCTACAAATTCAGCCCTACAGAGGACACTAGAAAAAAATCTCCAATAGAAGGAGGGTAAATAGACCCAAGAAAACATAAAAAAATTAATTATCTCACAGTAAAGGCAAAAGTAAAGAATCATACATACATAGTACCACTTCCAACAACAAAATAACAGGAAGTAACAGTCATTGGTAATTAATATCTCTCAAGATCAGTGGAGTTAGATTCTATATCTTAAGTTCAGTTACACCATAAAAGCTCTTTGCAAGCATGTAGGAACCAAGGCATGCATGAAACAAATAAATAACCAACAACAATAAGAGAAGACAAAACAGACACATGTGAGAAAACAAGAACTGATGAATGAACAAACATCTAGGACTAAGTGATGTCATTGTGGGACTTTCCATGACAGAGCACCAGGTGAGTGCAGTAACTGTAACTTATCAGTTAAGCAGGGAAAGGCAAGGCAGGTTACACTAACCGTAAGCGTTAGACATGATACATCTCAGTGTCTTCTATACCCAACTGAAGAATAATAATTTCAAGCCAACCACATTTAGAATCAAGAGTGAAGGTTTTCTCTCCTGTGTAGTTTTAAAGGAAAGTTTGAAATATTTTCTACTGTCTGTTACTTTTTGTAGAGAATTCTATTTGTCATGGATTAAAAGAAAGTGGTTAGAATACAAACACATACTTTAAAAAACTTATTCAATATAACTACTTGTACTTGCATAATTATCAAGACTTTTTAAATTATTGTAAATTACCTTAAGAGATAAAAATAAAGGCAGAGAAAGCAGTGGGAGAGAGGGAGGGAGAGAAGAAGTTATTTGAGTTCAGATTCCAGATAATAATATATAAATCAGGTGCTCTGGGATGAGCTTGTAAGCTGAGTACTGGGGAGGCAAAGAAAGGTAGGTCTATAGGGCACTCTGGCCAGCAACTATATCTTTCTTACTGAATTCCAGGGTAGTGAGAGAGTCTGTTACAAAGAAATAAGGCCTGAGGCTCATCTGATGTTATTTTCTGTGTGCCTCTTAATGCATACACTCATGCATGTGATTCCCCATCCCCTTCTGACACACATGGTCAGAAGGTAACTAAGAGAAATGGAGAAAAATTTAATAGTTCACATCATCAAAGTCTAACTTGGCTTGAAACACTATGGTAACAATATTCTATTTCTAAAACTATTTTGACTCGTGTTAAATACTGAGTTTGGCTCTCTATTTGCTAAGAAGATGGGAATTGACAACTGAGATTGTAATTGCTTTTTTTTTTTTTTTTTTTTTTGGTTTTTGGTTTTTTTCAAGACATGGTTTCTCTGTATAGCCCTGGCTGTCCTGGAACTCACTTGGTAGGCCAGGCTGGCCTCGAACTCAGAAATCCGCCTGCCTCTGCCTCCCAAGTGCTGGGATTAAAGGCGTGCGCCACCACTGCCCGGCGTAATTGCTCTTATGTTAAAAGAAAACATTGTAGAACTCAGCACTCTAGACCCAAAGATGTTTATTTATAGGAGACATTCATAACCAGAATAAAGGAAGTAAAACATAGATGAACAATTATCAAGTTAAAAGTATTGGGAAGAATTTATTAAATATCTACTATGTATTAATATTCTACATTGACTTTTCAAACCCCAACCCAAGTCTTGGTAGTATCATCTCCATGGGAAGACTAGGATACAGAGAAATTAATTTACCAAAAGCCTAATAGTTAAATAATGGTAGAACCTGGAATATAATCAAGCTGTCTGATTCTGGAGCCTAGGTTAGACAGCTATCATTTGCTGTTAGTATAAGAAGAGAAGACTGGGATGGTTGACCCTTATCATAGAAAAGTTGTTACAAAATAGACAATGCATTGATAGATTCCCCAAAGGAGTAATGGACAAACACAAAACCTGAGAAGTATTTCCCAGCCCACCAGGATTAAACAATATGCCCCATAATAAAAATAAATTTTTGTGAAAAATATGTTGGAATCAATGAAAATTCATCTAGAATTTTAGCAGGTACATGACAAATCAATTTCGATGGAAGGAAAAGTTGTAAATGATATAATAAAAGAAGCATCTCCTCCACCCCCAAGATCATGAAATAAGTGTTTCACCTGTTGTTTTCTGCCCTGTCACCAAGGGCTTAGGTACATTTAGAGATGGCGTCTGTCTGTGATTTTTAAAATTAGAAAATAAAATGTAGATTTTCAAGTCTTCAGGAAGATATGGTGGAGCTGAAAGATAAAGGGAAGAAATCACTTCAACAAATAGGCTAGAAATGTACTTGCTTTGCAGGTTAGAACCTCTTTCTTCGACATTTTCATTCCCAGGTCCCTCCATGTTCAACTCTCTTCTCCCGCCACTTATTGGTGAAACATCAGAGAGAGAAGTTCATTATATTCGAACCAAAACCGGTGACACTTTGGAATGATGGATTGTTTTCCCTCTGCAATAGTCTGTATTTCTTAACTCTCTATGCTCGTATTGTTTATGCTTTTTAAAAATTAGATTGTAAAACACAAGAAAAGAAAAAAGTAGATACCAAAAAAAAAAGAAAGAAAGAAAGAAAAAGACCAAAGCACAATGAGAGTTGAGCTGTGCAGACCAACACCATAAACGGAGTGACAAGCCCCCTTTCTCTGGCATGAGTGGTTTGTCACGTTCATCAGCCTTGTACAGCAAAGGCCAGCCCCTCACTGTGAAGCTGGTAAACCAAGTACATGGGGTGGGTATGTCCAGAGCAATCATTTCTACTTTCACAGGCAAGCAATGTTTTATAATAAGATTTCAAGAATGACCACAAAGAAAAGTGTATAGCCTTCTCTCCTCATAACACACTGTACTTGTCAATGTAATATACTTGGTGGAGTTTTATTTTCTGTAAATACACTTTCATACACTCCTCCATTACTTTCAGGTCTATTTTGAATACTTTGGATTGGATTCAGTGGAATGGCAAAGGCTGGAGTGGCTTAAAGCAGAGAGCATGCTGTTAGCATTCTGTGGCATGCTTACTCAGAAGCCCTTCATCTTCTTGAACCATATCACTATGCATATGGAATATGTGATGTACAGTGAAGCTTGTTTTATCCAATGTGTCCTATAGAAAGAATAATCATTATCTCTAGTGCTACATAATGAGGCTGATCACATTTTAAATGGGCTCCCAGGCCACTGAGGGTTTTTTGATACCTCCATAGGGTTGTTATATTGTCACAGTGACACTTTTGTAGTAAGACACTGTGTATTTAAATGAAACTAAGCAATGAGTTTAAGGTCAAGCTGAGTTTTACTAAAGCAAATAAAATCTCATCATTGAAATTTGAAAATAGCAGAGTGAAGCATTTAATTAACTGGAAACGAAAAAATTTACTGTTAAGTTAGACATTGGATTTGATAGAATGGTTATATCTGGAGCATAGAGCATGGGTCAAAACTGAGACATACCACATGATTATAAGACTCAAAATCGTAACAATAACCTCTGTAACCTTAAACTAATTTCATTCATCTTTTTCAGACTATTGATATTGAGTTTAGTCTTAGTTATAATTTTACCGTGGTGAACAGATACTATGACCAAGGCAACTCTTATAATAAATTTAATTGGGGCTGGCTTACAGGTTCAGAGGTTCAGTCCATTATCAAGGTGGGAACAGGACGGCATCCAGGCAGGCAAGGTGCAGGAGGAGCTGAGAGTTCTGTGTCTTCACCTGAAGGCTGCTAGTGGAAGACTAATTTTCAGGTAGACAAGGTGAGGGTCTTAAAGCCCATACTCACAGTGACACACCTCTAACAAGGCTGGGACAAGCATATTCAAACCATGACATTCCACTCTCTAGCCTCCATATATTTGTAAAAACATATGAGTCTATGGAGGTCATATCTAGTTATAACATAATAAAAAAGTACATTTAGTCTAACGTCCAAAGTCCGTATTGTCTAGAACAGTATCAACAATGTTAAAAGTTGAAAATGCAAAGTCTCTTCTGAGATGTATCCAATCACTTAACTGTAATCTCACAATCAAGACAGGAAACCATCTAGGCAAACTCCACACTCTGCATCTCCACATCTGACGTCAAAGCAGTTTTCAGATCTCAGATTCCTTTCCATCTTTGCTGACTGCAACAATTTCTTTTCCTGGACTTGTTCCATTCCTTGTTAGCAACATTCCTTAGGAGATATCCTATGTCTCTGGCATCTTGAAAATGTTGGTATCTCCAAGGCAACTTCAGTATCACAGCTTTTTGTTTCAGTATCTGGAATCCACACATAGTCTTCAGGGCTCCCCCACAGGGCTGGCGTCACTTCTCCAGCTCTGCACTCTGTAGCACTCTCTAAGCTCAGGTTGATCCAATCAACTACTGATGCTGTTCACGGTGATAATCCCATGGCACTGGCCTCTCCAATACACTGGGGTTTTCTGCAGTAACTAAGCTTCACCAATATCCTCTCATAGGTTCTCTTCATGGTGCAAAGTCTCAATTTCTTTGCATGATCTCTTCGGTCCTGGGCCATCGACAATGGTCTTCCCTGGCCTCTCACAGTGCCAAGCCTCAGCTACTCTTTATGACCCTTCATGTCTTCAAAACCAGTACTACCTGGGTGACTCTTGCACATTACCAAGTCCAGCTGCAGCAGGAAGTACAGCCTTGGTTATCTCTGGAACACAGCTTCTTGGTGCTTTCAGAAAACACTTCCCAGGAGATTTTCCTCAGTGATTCTGCTTTCTTCTTAATCACTGCTACTTTCATAGCTTCAGCTAACCAGAATCAATTGTCCCAGTAGTCCTTTTTATTCTGGACTCTAAAGCTAAAGCCACATGGCCGAAGGTGCCATGTTCTGCTGCCTTCAGGAACTGGAACATGGCCACCTTGTTTTATTATATTATCATTAGCTTCCTCTGTTCCAACTCCTTCACTGCCTAAGATGATTGTACTCGATCTTGCTCTGTAGACTGATCTTGAACTCAGAGATCTGCATGCCTGTTTCCTGGGATTAAAGGTATGTACTACCATGCCTGGATTTATGCTTTTCTTCACCTAGAACTTAATTTGTTTTAGACTAGCCTTGAACTCAGAAATCTGCTTGATGTTATCACCTGAGGTTAAAGGTATGTATCACCATGCCTTGATCAAAATTTAGCTGGGTAGAATTTTGCCCCAAAGTCCCACTCCCTTCATTTGTTATCTCTTTGAAAACAGGATTCAGCTCCATTTCACTTCTCGGTACTCCTTTAGTCCTTGAACCATATATTTTATATTTTTCCGTTCTCAGCTTGCTATGCTTATTTAAAATGTTCTTCATGAGACTTAGCCAGAGAAGGAAGTCTATGATGGGTGTTTCTAAGACATCCTTTGTTAATGCAGTTAATCTGAGTCTCTTCATCTTAGCTTCAGGCAGACTCTTCAAACAAGGGCAAAAAGTAGGCACATTCTCCATCAAAATACCACAAAACAGTGTCTAGGCCACATACTGAAGTTCTTCTCCACTGAAACCTCTTGGGCCAGGTCTGCACAGTTCAAATCACTCACAGCAGTAAAGTCTTCCATATTCCTACTAGTTTAGCTCATTAAGCCCCACTTAAAACATTCCATGACTTTCCCAATCCAAAGTCTCCAAATCCACATTCTTCCAAACAAAAACATGGTCAGGCCTATCACAGCAATACCCCAGTCCCTGGTACCAACTTCTGTCTTAGTTAAAGGTTTTATGGCTGTAAACAGACACCATGGCCAAGGCAACTCTTATAAGGACAACATTTAATTGGGGGTTGGCATATAGGTTCAGAGGTGCAGTCCATTATCATCAAGACATCAATATGGCAGGATTCCAGGCAGGCATGGTACAGGAGGAGCGGAGGGTTCTGTCTTCACCTGAAGGCTGCTAGTGGAAGACTAACTTCCAAGCAGATAAGATGAAGGTCTTGAAGCCCTTGCTCACAGTGACACACCTCCAACATGGCCACACTTCCAAATATTGCCACTCTTTGGGCCAAGCACAAACAAACATCACAAATTCAAACAGTGTTTCTTGATATACTGTTCAAATTAAACTGGATTATAGATGTATCTAGAGAAAGATACTGATATCATCTTTTATTCATCCATTGTAAGTTCAATATTCATTAAGCTAATGTGTCAATTATTATACCTCTGAGAAAATGGCAATAGATAAAATTGGTAGCTTATAGACTCATTGCAATTTATATATTTATATCTATACATGCAATATATTTTGTGTATATATATATAATATTGATATACACAAATTAATTTTTCAATTTTATAATCTCCCAATATTACAATATTAGCTTATTACATTCTAAAGAAATTTTTATTTGTTTATGCATTGCGTTTTATTTTTAAATTTGTGTGTGGGGGCATGTGCATGTATACCTGTGTGTTTTAGTGCAGATGCCCACAAAGGCGAGAACCATCAGATTTTTATGGAGCATTTTTTATATGTGGTTGTGAGTTGCCTGACATGGGCACTTAGAAACTGGGTCTTCTGTGACAATATTATGTGTTATTAACTGCAGATCTATCTCTTCAAGCCTTTGAAAGAATTTTCTTCACAAAGGTTCCTCTCATATTTACCAACATGCAATTTAAAGTTACTAATGATGCATAAAAGAGGGCAAGGGACAGTAAAAAAAGGTTTCAGTTCTTTGTCAGTTAGCTTCCTTGCCAAAGATCTGTCATGAGATTAAAACATCTCGAGGACAGGAGAGAGCGTGCTCATCTTATAAGAAAGAAGCAGGTAAGTACTGAGAGGTAGAAGCAAAGATAAAAAATTACCACTTTGAAAGATGGATCACCTGATTCTTTGAATCAGACTCTACCTTCCACAGATTCTGCCATTTCCACACAGTCCATCCAAATGTCCATTCACCAACTGGTTAATTTATTGTTTAGATCAGTGCCCTCATGACTCACTCAATCACTTCCCAAAAGTCCCAACTCTGAACCTAGTGTTGGAAACAAAGCAAACCTTCAATACATGAGCAATTGAGGGGAACACTTTGCATCCATATTATAAGAACTGTTGAACTGTTTCCCACTAAATCATTTTAAAACTGAGTGTGTACATGGACTAGCACAAGGCTATCAGGCAAAAAAAAAAAAAAAGCTTGGAACACTGGGTTTGATCCACAGAATGTTCATAAAATCTGAAGAAAAGATTTGATACCTCAAAATTTCTCCTGACCTCCACAGGTGTTCCATGAACACTTAGCACACACATTTGTGTGGATACATACACGGGAGTGTACACACTCAAACATATACAAGTTATACACACATACACACACATATACACACTCAAGTGTACACACACTCACAGTCTCATACGTATTCACACACAGTCACACATGCACACTGTAGTAATAAATTTTGAAAGCATTCACTTTAGAAATCCTGCTTATTTACCACTCTGTTCAAAATTCTCACTGTGAGCACAGCCTATAAAGAAACTTGACTTTCAAATATTGATTCTAGATCAATCCCAAGATCTAGTGCAAATATCAAGAAAGAGAAAAGATGATTATATTAAGAGTCTTATGTTTACTCTTTTAAACTCACCAATATATTGAAGTACATCACAAACTCAGCATTGGAGAATGGAAAATTTCCATAACCCAAAATTTAAAACTTCCCACAGAGTGTAAGTTCAAGGTCTCTGTAGGGGGTCCAAACTCTTTGATTATTGTACTTTTTTTCTGTCTTCACTCCCTCCCTTTCTGGTGATTTCAATAAAAGGCTTTGAAGTCAGATATAAAGTTTGGGCCTATCCTCCATCTGGGCCACTAGCCTTTGATCAGTTTCTTGAATCATAATGGGCCTCTTTAACTTTTTCCACACACAACTTTCCTTTTGTCAAAAAAATCTTTACGTGATCCAGGAACATGGCAGTGTGAGATAGGTGCACATTTACTGTTAATAAATCATCACAATAATTTTAAAGCAAATGTTTAGTATACATATGTTTTGCCATTTATTAAAGATAAAACAGAAATTTGCATATCATAAGATGAATTTGCTGGATTTTGTTTACATAAAGACTTAAGTCTTGGCTAAGAATTTGACACTGTAGGAAAAAGCATGTTTTCAGCAATTTTCAGTGTTATCAATGGTTTGATTTAAAAATTATCAATTCTGAGAGCACTGCTTTTCATAAACACAAGTTACAAAGTGTTAGAAGTGTTTGTAGGAACATTTCAGACATTGCTAAACATTCTTTCTGGATTTCAAACTAAAATAGATTTAAGGGTTGTTTATAATGGAACTCAAGTCAAGAAGCCAAACAGCTACTTTTCTAATAAAACAATCAAACACAAATCAATCTAAACTCATATATGCAATGTTTACTTTCAGAAGAGTGATAGTAGGGAAAGGTTAGAGGTTTTTGTTTTCTTGATTTAGTCTTCATTTTTCTAAAAGAAAAGTCAACATATTTCTTAAAGAGCAGAAACATATGTATCAGGTAAAAATACTGAAGTCCATAATAGAAGAATCTCCAGTCTGTGATGGGGTGTTTCAGGTATTATTTGTTGAGATGGTAAAGCATGATGGAATGTACCATGTAGAGTCAGAACTCAGCCTGCCATGAAGTCCCTCCCTCTTTGAAACATGGTGCACACTGCTCTGAATAGCATGGATTCATTTTGCTTTTGAATTAAGTTTTGGTTGGTGGACATTCAGAAAAGTTGAAATGTTGTTAAGTGAGAGTTATGGAACCCCTATATTCTGTTACATGTTCCTACATGGATTTTTAACTGTTAAAAAGAAAAGAAAAGAAAGAAAAGAAAAGAAAAGAAAAGAAAAGAAAAGAAAAGAAAAGAAAAGAGAACTCTCCCCTCACAGCCCCCCAAAAATTGTGACTTTTAGTGGCAGAAGAAAATACCCAGGCAAGAGAATTGTATGGATCAAATCACAAATACACCCTGACTAAACTCCCTGGATAAAGACAGACAACTAACGGTATTATGCTACTGGGGATCTCTCCCATGGTCAGATGTTTTAATAAACAGGTAAGTGATACTATTTTTACTTCCTACTGGATAGCATTTGTTAATTCTGCCTTCCTGTAGATAGCTAGTAAATATGAAATCTTAAAAGGCTATTTTCACTTTTATACTCAAATTCTCAATTCCATTTTTAGCCCTGTGTGGCTGTTCTTTTTGCTGGGCATAGTTTGGCATGTTAGGCAAGGCAGACGGAGTTTGAATCTCAGCCATCTGAGTTATGAGAATGTAGCTACCAACCATCATTTGGCTCTTGGTTCTGAGTTGAAAATTAAACACAGTTGACTTTGTGGAGTGCCTAGACCTATTTGTATTCTACTATATGCCATGGAGACTAGCACTGAATCTGTTTTGTTGTCCTCAGAATTCCCAGAATCATGCACAGAGCTCAGAATATAAGAGGCACTAAATACTTATTTGTCGAATACATTTATCAGAGAGGGCAATGAAATGTAATACCTCTGAGAAGATTCTACTCTTCCTTTCTCAACTTCTCAAAGAAGTTTGGCAGATACATTTTCAAAGCACGTTTCCAAGTGTTTTCACTCACTGCATACTTATAAGCATGTTTTCCATGATATTAATTATTATTCTGCTGTGGAAAAGAAGAATACATTTGAAAGATAGAAAGAAGTCACTGACTGACTAGGAAGGACAGGAATGAAAATAAATTTAATAATTTCACCATAATAAACTGGCCACTGATAACCTGCATTTCTCTGCCTTTAAATTTCTTAGGAAACTAATTAGCTCAGGATAGATGAGCTACCCACTCTTGGAGTAATCAGCTCTGTAAGTACTCTTACCCTCTACATATTTTATGAGGATAAACTCTTGAGGGCTCTGTAGCATAAAGAAAGTGAAACACGTAGGGAATTGTAATATACATGTATACATGTGTACACACATACACTTCCAATTGATTGTCTGGAACCATAGAAACTTACCTACTATGTGGGTAAAAGTAGGAACTTAACTCTGGCATAGTAGGACATGTTTGTATTCCTGGCACTTGAAAAGCTAAGTGGAGAAAACCAGGAGTTCAAATCCAGCCTTGGATGAATATCAAATTTGAGGTCAGTCTAGGCTATCTGAGACCTAAAACCTCTCTCTAAAATACCAAACACCATCAACAGCAACAAAAAGAAACAAAGAATTATTAATGAGCTAGTACTAATGACCTGTCATAAGCACCAGCATGCATTAGATCAAGAATAAAACTAACAATCATGGAATGCTTTTGTGGTTTTTTGTTTATTTGTCTGTTTGTTTAAGAATGTCTATTTTGAGTTTACTTTATGAAAATAATATTTTAAAAAAATCTTTCTTTTCTTTGAAAAATGTATTTATTTTGTGAGTTTTCATACAATATTACCAAATTTATTCTTTGACAATTTCATACACCTGTGTAGTAAACGTTCTGATGACTCTCATCTCGCATTCTCTCTCACCTCCTCACTCTCATGCCCCTTGCCAGTACAAGTACCTTTCCCACATTGTCTATGTTTTGTTTTATTTTATGATCCACTGGGCTTAACCAGGGTCTTTAGCATGATTGGGGGTATAGAATTGTATAATGGAGCCTAGTGGACTCACTACACTACTGAAGAAAGTAACTCCTCTGCTTCCAATATCTACCCATAGTCAATAGTTTCTTAAGGGAGGGATAGGGCAGCATGAACACCTCTGTATCCCTTACAGTTAATAAATGCAGATTTGTGCAGGTCCAGAGCATACAATTCCTGCTGCTGTGAGTTCATGACACAGTAGCTATGCTATGCCTAGAGGCTGCAGTTCACAGTATATCACCTAAATGGGATAGGGGGAAATCAGGGTTAAATACCTTCATATTTTACATGAAACAATTGTACCATCAAAGAAGCTGCTTGGCTCCATGCCCCATAAAGTACATGACAAAAACACAGAGAGGTTTGTTGTTTTGTATATTTGTGCTCGAAAAAAAAATCAAAATTCTGCATGTCTGCTCTTATAACATTGATTCACTAGGACAATATTAATTTGAAAAAATGATACTTGGCCTGGTTTTCAGACAGCACAAAGAATGACCATATAGGAGGTTCTCTAGGAGGAGGCTTAGTAACAGTAGTTGAATAAACTCATTAAGAGCTAGTGTTTATGTTATAAATATCACATGGTTATTTCACTTCAAATAGCTTTTAATATTACACAAAAACCATTAAATAGTCAACTTAGTATCTGGTAGCTAAAGGACTGTAGAAATGGGTCTAAGTAAATTCTTGCATCTCTAGATTTCTAAGTTTGTGTGCTTATGATTCCTCAGTCCCGGATCCTCTCTGTTCCCAACTTCTTGGCATGAAGAAAGTAGCTGTAGTTAAGGAGCAAATTTTAGAAACTCAAATTTGCCAAAGACCTTTAATCTTTTTTTGGATACCTTGTCTTACGAATGAAACATGAGTGCTCTGTGAGGTGAAGCCTGCTGATTAAGGTCATTGAGGCAGCTGTTAACAGGTGCACCACAGGGACGCAGGCCTGCCAAGCACCATGGCAGGTTACACTTAATGGAACTTAAGAAAGGATGATGGCCCTATAGCTTCCTGGCAGATTTTCACTCATTTAGATCCATACTGATTTGTTCAGGAGATACTAGAGCATAGTCTATAATCCCATCCCTTTGGCTGTGTCACAAAGACAATACTCTAATCACACATGTTCTCTACATTATTAACTGTGGCGTACACTTACTTATTTAAAACTCTGAGGATTTTTTTCCTATTTTCTAATCCTTTAAGACATAATTATAAATACTAGTTAATGTTAACGCCTTTGTACTCCTGAAAGCGCTTTTCTATTCTCTGTATTCCAAAAAGCACACTTGCTTTCTTGTTTGTGAGCTTTGTAGCTCTGGGTTTGTTAGCCTGAGTGACTTCTGAGTCCCTGTCTCATCACGGTGCTCCAGGGTTTTCTTCATTTACACCAGTCACCCTGGTGATAGAATTTACATTCTGTATGTGACCAACTGACCATGTCTGGCACCTCCATTGTTCTCATTTATTGAAATATTGCTGCACAGCACATCTTTCCATATTTCCTCAGTCACAAGATATGCACTGATGGATGCCCATAAACTTACTGCTTGGAAACCAAGGTCTATGATGTTTTCTAATGCTGCGCCATTTTTCTTGCATGCTTGGTTTAAGACAACTCACTCCCCTTTGCTAGCAGATACCTTATCTATCAGGGCAATTTCATGCAGTTTACAAAGGAAGAAGGTGGCATTTGCTTTTCATTAAAAAAAAGTGTTTTGTTTTGTTCTTAGGGCTGTATGGGTTATAAAAACATACCCCAGTGTCTCAGAGGAGGTTCTCCTGAAACATTCAGTCTTACTCGTATAATTTTGATTCACATCCATTAAACATAGATTTCAGCCTACTTTGTGTAAATAACAACCAACGAATCCAAAAAATCTACACTAAAAAAATTACACATGCATACATAAAACAGATATTCATACATAGAGGAGTGACATTCATACTTGCTATATCATAAATATCTCAGTAAAAATTTTGGACCATATATACACTATACAAAATTAAGTATTGATATGAATTATGATATGATAGGGCTACCTATGTGAGTCATTATTTAGTTTACCTGAATATCTGTTACTTTGCATTGTTTGATGAAGCCTATGGCATTAGAGATACTTTCAGTTTCACAGAATCTCCCTTTTCTAGCCCACTGAGTATAAGTTAAAAGTTTCCTCAAAAGACTCAGCCTAGGTGGAAAAGTCCTAAGTCAGCCATGTATCATGTAAACACCATCAAGACCTCATCTGCACCAAATTCATGTTTTTCTTTTTTTCCTTACCTATTACTGATCCTTGTACTTTTGTAGACAATTTTTCTTTATCAGAGAAGCAAGAAGTTAAAGTTTTCCCGTTAAGATAGAGGATACAACAAGTGTATGTCTAAAGTTAAATCATACATTTTTTTCAAGATAGTCAATGACAAAGAACATTGAGCTGAGTGAGAATCTTGATCAGTGGTCATCTATGTCAAAAGTCTCCTTCAGTAGCAAGACTGAACTTTGAAACTGATCAGCTAACTGAGTAGAGCCATTTAGTTGGTTAATTAATATAACATAATTTTCTGTTCCTCCTCTTCTTTGCAGAAAATTTCTGAATTAAATATAAACATACTTTCTCTTCTAGGGAATGTAAATCAGTTTCCTTCTATTTGAGGATAGACTAGGATTAGAACATCCCTTCTGATAGTAGTGTAAGATAAGGAAAATCAGTAATTTGACTTGGAGAAATCTCAAACTATTACCCTAAGCATCTATGGACATTAAAATATAAAGCAATCACTGAAATCTACAAAAACATCATACATCCCCTGCTCTGATAATATAGTTAAGTCATTTCACGTTCCTCATGCCCATTTCCAAACCAACAACCTTAGTTTAATTCCTAGAAAACATCAAACAGAACTCAGGGCATTCTCTAAACTAATTGATCAGTAGTATTTTATACTGTCAATGCAACTGAAAACAAGGAAGATTGACGAGCTGTCACAGGCCAGAAAACTAAAGGCAGATCTGTTTCTTGTAGCCTATGTTTGTCCACAGAGATACAAAGAAAACATCAAGGGAAGAAGCCTTGACTTTAAAACAAAACAAGCCTTATCATTGTGATGCCAGTGTTAAAATCTTTATTTTCATAAATGTGCTACACTTCTGCAGATGACTTTAGAAGAAGGGAATCAACATTTAATGAGAGATCCTTTTGTTATCTTTGGAGCTTTTCCAAAACTCTGAAAGTATTCCCAAACTGAAATATTCAATAAATATAGAGTTAGAAAGAAAAATGTTCTCAATATAGGGGCTTTGGTATCTCACTGTTAAGGAGTCTTGAACCTGTAGAGAAACATGATAGCTTAACCCTAAATATAATTTACTTTTAATCTAGATGTCTTAAATGAGAAATAATACATCATAAAATTGTTCTTTGAAGTTTTATAAAATCATTTAATTAACAAAGACAGATCTCACTTAGTGTGAAATATTAGAAAAAAAACATTGGCCTACATTATGTATGTTTTCTAAATACTACATATTGGAGCCCAAATCCTCAATTTATTTGAAATATTTAGACAACTTTTTGAATTATGTGTTTGGCTTTATTTAAGTGTGAAAGGAGAATGCCGAGACTGTTTTCTCATTTTAGGGGACAGTTGTAAAGACTGCTGGAGACAAGGCATACTCTTTGTATTAAGAAAGAACCACAGAACATGACTTGTTGCTCTTACCCAGAGAAAAAGTTCTGAGCTTACATTGCATGGGTTGAGGTAGTTCCAGAGTGTGTAAAGGTGTCATGAACTCCCCTCCTGGGAACTCATGAGAGATAAAACTGATCCTTGGAAAGAAGACTACAGATTCTTGCCCAGCTTGTCCCAGAGGCACATCTTCTTGTCTATTCTTTCAAGATTGTTACTTAATACTCTATCTTTATAAGGAGACAGCTTTTATTCAAACTTTCTTTATTCTCTTCACCTTCTCATAATCTGTTTCTATCTCATCCTAGCAACTTTCTGCCCCTATTGCTTCCTATGGTTAAGAACATTATATGAACGTTTATGATCTCTCTTCTTTCCGTCTTATATTTGAGGTGGCTCCTGTGCACACAGATATAGCAAATCTGTATATTTTTCTTTTGTTAATGAGTATGCTTTAAATTTGTTCCAGAGATTCAAATAATGAAAACTTCATAGAGTAAAATAAAAGGTTTTACTTCCCTAGAAGTACAGAGCTGTGAACTGTACTTTAGGATTTTATATTCTTATAATAATGTTCCAGTTAATTTTATTGGCACATTCTACAAACTGTTATTGAATTACTATTACTAAGTAAATCTTAACACACACACACACACACACACACACACACACACACATTCAGCTTTATGGCCTCTCTATTTAAAAGCAAATGCATTTCCATGTGTCCTTTTTATAGAGGTAGATACCTGGGAACATCTGAAGAAATAATGTTACATAGTTCTGTTGATAAACAAGTCAGTTAAGAGCGTCAACACTACCTAATAGAATTTAAATAGCCACAAAGAATAGTATGTTTCGAATCTTTGAATTATGTCATTTATAAGTACTTAGTGCATCATATTACCTATAGACTTCTGCCAGTGGAGAGAATGTAGGGCTATATGCGAGAACAACATAGACAGACAAACTGAGTTTTGAGATAGCACTTAACATAACATTTACACTAGAGAATTGAAGCCAGGGGACCCAAGATTTCCTCTCCTTGGGCACAAGAGAGAAAGTACAATTTTCTTGCATTTCAACCGTCACAGCCAGAACCAGTGGAAACTACTTTGGGCCATTTGTTTACTGACATTAAAGTGGATTTAGAGAGACTGAACACTTTTCTATTGTCTCTTCTGGGCTGAATCAACTTTATTTAAATGGAAATTCACTCACATATTTCTAATCCCCTTCAAATGCTTCCTTTGTTTATAACAACCAGAGATATTGAGGATTTAGTTAAACAGTTCACAAATATTACTGCACATATTGAGTAATAAAAGCCTAGGCTGATACTTAGTAAATTAGACATTGCTAAAGAAAATGGAATATTTCCATTTCTGAACTAAAGGTTTAATATATTAGACAAGGGGTTTAAACATAATCCTATATGTATAATTAATCACTCCTTCTGGTGGATAGTTAATAACTACTCTTAGAAAATAGTCTATTATAATTTAACAAAAGTCATTTTTATTGTAATACCCCAATCATTAACTTTTCCTTATATACATATAAAAAAAAAAACCCTCTCTATTCCTCTGGCAATAACCTATTTTTCTTTTTCTTTGGATCTTTGCTCCTTGTTTTATAAATACTTAAAGTCATACAGTCAAGAGCCTTTTTAAAAGAAAATCCCTGAAGCTTAGTGAACCAGCTTGGTCTATTTCTTTGTCTTACAAACTTTGCACATATATAAGTTCTTTCTCGTTAGTCTCTTTCAAAATACTTGCTATCCAAACCACAGAGATGACTCAGGGGCTTCAAACACTAACAAGTTTGTAGACCTGAGTTCAATTTTTATAACCCACATGGTGAAAGGAGGAAAGAACTGATTCTCACAAATGGTCCTCTCTCGCCTTTACACAGATATTCTGGTGTTTCACACACACATACAAACACTCATAGTGCAAACACACAAGGTTAAGATGTAATTTAAAAAATTAAACATATTGCCTATTAATAATATATTTCCAAGGGCAAGGTGCTTATATTATAAACTAGAAACTATGGAACTCTGGGTGATAACAATTTGCATGTACATTTAGTCTCATCCTTGTGACCAGTAATTGTCTCAAGTCATTTGTTGATTTTCAGTACAGCAAAAAAAGAAAGAAAAAAAATTAGAGTTTGTAGAGGTAACAGGATGTTATGTTATCCTGGTACATTAATATTTTCCCATATTTACTTATTTTATTTTACATTTTGACTGCATGTATGTATGTGGACAATCTGCAAACATATCTGGTTTCCTCATAGGTCTGGGGGGAGCCATCTATTTTAGTTAGGGTTTTACTGCCATGAACAGACACTATGACCAAAGCAACTCTTTTTTTTTTAATTGGATATTTAATTTATTTACATTTCAAATAATATTCCCTTTACCGGTTTACCCCTCCCCAGTCTCCTCTCCCTTCCCCTTCCCTTATGATGGTGTTCCCTCTGTCACCTACTCATTCCTGACTCTCCTCCCTAGCATCCCCTTACAATGGTACATCAAGCCTCCCACTGATGCCAGAATGGCCATCCTCCGCTACCTATGCAGATGGAGCTATATGTACTCTTTGGTTGGTGGTTTAGTTCCTGGGAGCTCTGAGTGGTCTGGTTGATTGATATTGTTGTTCTTCCTATAGATTGCAAACACCTTCAACTCTTCAGTCCTTCCCCTAACTCTTTAATTGGGGCTAAGTTCAGAGGTTCAGTCCATTACCATCAAGGTGGGAACAAGGCAACATTTAGACAGGCATAGTGCAGGATGAGCTGAGAGTTCTATATCCTCATCTGAAGGCTGCTAGGAAAATACTAACTTTCAGGCAGCTAGGAGTAGGGTCTTAAAGCCTATGCCCACAGTGACACACATACTCCAACAAGGGCACACCTACTCAAACAAGGCCACAACTCCAAATAGTGCCACTCCCTGGGCCAAGCATATTCAAACCATGATGTCATCTAACCAGAGTTACAAATAGTTGTGAGCCATGATGTGGCTGTTTGATACTAAGATTATATCCTCTGCCGATACAGCACGTGCTCTTAACCTTCAAACCATTTTTTCCAGCCTGAGATCCTGGGAAGCTTTAATGCAACAATCACAACATTATTCCAGAAATCTTGCTTTTTTTAAAATGGTCATTATCTAACATTCCACTAAAAATCTAAAGATCCTCCACACAGATTGGGAAACGAGTGAATTTAAGCATGTGCCAATTTAAAGAAACATATGAAAGGAAAATGAAAATTTGAGGAATAATAACAATATCATAGACCCACATTACAAGTCTTTACACTGAGTCAAGAAGCCAATGCCCTTCAATTATGCATGACCATTCCTAGCTACATGCCAAAGAGAAGCAATTAGAAATTTGTAAATTACCCCTTCCTATTAGCAAAATCCCAGTGCAGTTTCTGCTAGACTTCCCTGTAGTGTTTGTTTGTATTCTGTGTTCTCCCAAGTCTTGCATTGGAAGTACAGCCCCAGACTCTCCATTGTTTTAACAAGGAGAGTCTTCATAATGACTATTATGAAGCCCAATGCTTATAAATGATTAGCTTGAAGTTAATGAGAAAAGATTGCCAGATAACATATAGGCAAGCAGGTGTAACAGTTGGGGAACAATTAAACAAGCAGTCAATGAGCTGCAGGCCACATCTCTTGTTTCCCAGATGGTTCAGACACTGCATTGCAACATTCTAATTTGGGGTATAGGGTCAAGTAAAGGGATCTGGGGAAGATATTGTGACCTATCACAAGTAGCCTTAGCCTATGCCTTCTTCCTTTATGACTCTCAGATCTGATCTGCCAGTCTTGCATTGCCAACCCTGTGGAAACCATCACATGCCCAACCATTGGAGATGGTGACATATGACTTATGAGACAAGGAAGAGGGAAGCAGCTTGTATAGAAGGGGAGAAGAGAAAGATGTGGGAACAAGGAAAAGGAAAGGAAAGAAAACAAAAAGACTGATGTCTCAAGTTAATTTCTAGGTGAGATCAAAATCCGGTAATAATAACTAATTTATAGACAGGACGATTTTGTTATATGTATTGTGATTGAATTTAAATATCACTTAATGCCACCCAGAAAGGTAAATACACTTTTATTTTCTTTCAGACATTCTTAAGAGTGTGATATCACCAAGATAAGTGATATCAGGGCATTGATAAAAAGAGAGTTCTTTCTGTGTCATAAAAGAATATAATGTTTTTTAACTCTTGTGTAGTAGTGATAACTTACAGAGCTGTATGATCGTGAAAATAGGGTCATTATTTTACTTTTTAAAGATTTTTTTTCATTTTTGTGTGCTAATGTTTTGCTTGCATTTGAGTTTATATACCATGTACATGAAAGGTTAGAAGAGGGCATGAGATCCTCTGAACTGTAGTTACTGAAGCACCATGTGAGTTTGAAGAAGTGAACCCAGGTCCATTGTGTGCTCTCTGGTTCTTTGATTCTTTCTTTTAATTTAATGTAATGTTTTACTTATTCGCATTACATCCTGCTCACTGCTCCCTCCTAGTCACCTCCTCCCACAATCCTTCACTCATTCCTCCTCCCCTACTCCTGTGAGAGGGTGGAGGCTCCCTGGATATCCCCCCACATCAAGTGTCTGAGAAGCTAGGTGCTTACTCTCCCACTAAGGCCAGAGAAGGAAGCCCAGATAGAAGAACATATCCCATGGACAGGCAACAGGTTTTGGAATATCTCCTGTTCCAGTTGATTGGAACCCATACGAATATCAAGCTTCACATCTGCTATATATGTGTGGGGAGGCCTAAGTTCAGCCCATATAAGTTCTTTAGTTGATGGTTCAGATTCTGAGATTCCCCAAGGGCCAAGGTTAGTTGACTCTGTTGGTCTTCCTGTAGAATTCCTATCCCATTTGGAACCACAAACCTTCCTCCTATTCTTCCATAAGAATCCCTTCAAGTCAATGTTTGACTGTGTGTGTGTGTGTGTGTGTGTGTGTGTGTGTGTGTGTGTGTATGTGTGTGTGTGTGTGTGTGTGTGTGTGTGTGTGTGTGCATCTGTCTGAGTCGGCTGCTGGGTAGAGTTCCTTTCTGAAAGCATAGCAAAGCATCATTAATGGTATTAGGGATTGGCAGTTGCCCATTGGATGGGTCTCAAATTGAGCCAATAGTTGGTTAGTCATTCCCACAGTCTGTGTTCCATCTCCCATGCCTGCATTTCTTGGTACATCTACACAATGGGATACTATTCAGCTATTAAAAACAAAGACATCATTAATTTTGCAAGCAAATGGATGGAACTTGAATATATCATTCTGAGTGAGGTAATCCAGTCCCAAAATGACATGCATGTCATTTACTGACTTATAGTGGATATTAGCCATAAAATACAGGATACCCATGCTATACTCTACAGAACCAAAGAAGCTAAACAAGAAGGAATACATAAGCAAAGATGCTAGAATCTCATTTAGAAGGGGTAATAAAGTAGTAATTCGAGGCAGAAGGAGGGATGGAATGGGGGGAGAGGGAATGGAGTGGTGAATGGGGGACTTCAGAATCAGGCCTGGGGAGGGACAGAAGAGATGGTCAAATGGCCATGAGGATAAATGGAGATCTGTAACTGAGATGGGGTTGGGAGATGAGCGGCATCTCCAGAATGAGACAGAGACCTGAGGTAAGGGAGGTTCCGAAGAATCAATGAGGGTGCCCTTAGCTGTGACTATTGGAGATATGGAACCTCAAGAAGCCACCTCCTATAGCCAAGCAGGAACCCCAGTGGAGCAATAAAGACACTAACCCACCCACAAAATGTTCAACCCAACCCTATCCTGTATACAAAAAATGTGGTTCTTTCTTAATCCAAAGAGTGTGCTTTGTCTTCAACAGTCTTCCCAGCTGTCTCCTAAAGTGAGGTAACAGTCTCCTTGTTCTCCTCTCACACCTATATAAACCCAAACACATAGTTCATCAAGTCTTCTCAATGAGTCGTCTCTCAGACCCCGCTTCTTTTGATTAGGCTTTAATTTTATTTTTTGTATTAGCTTTTTGGGTTTTCTGCGACTCTGTTTCATGTATCCAAGGCTAGCCTTAAATCAGCTACATGGATGAAAATGTGCATGGATTCCTGTATCTTCTGTCTTCTTCTTTTGGAGGAACTACCTTCTGTAGCTTTGACCAGAGTTTTAACACTTATGAAACAAGTTTATATTCTACCAGCTAAGTCATAACCCAGGGCAACAAAATGTTATTTTAAACATCATGTACTTTTTCTCATGAATCTCATTAATCAACCCTGTTTCTAAATTTAAGTGTTTTTATTAACAGTTACTGAAAATCTTTATGTACCTATTGAAACTATTTTTAAAGTTTCTTTGATTAACATCTAGTTGTAATTTCAAGCATAAATCAAAACAGAGATTAAGGCAATAGATGGCTCAGTGGGCAAAGCCTTTGCAGCTCTTACAGAGCATCTGAGTTTGGTTCTCAGCAATCATATCTGGCAGCACACAGTCACATGCTACTCATCTCTGGGAGATCTGATGCATTCTTCTTGCCTCTACGGACAGCCAAGTGCTTGCGTTAAATCTCATACACACGCACAGATACAAACACATACATCAAAAATAAAATATAGCTTTAAAACAAACACAGAAACAAAAAAAAATGAACTCAAAGCTTAAGTTGTTTCTCAAAAGCCAAGTAAAATGTATGAGAGGAAAAGAGTTTAATTCCTTAAATTTAATAAAGTTGCTTCTTTGCATCTTCTTACCTCACAACGATGGAATTTTCTAGCAATGCCTGTGTGTTACTAGTGCTCAAATCTATAATTAAAGTTTAATCTCAGGAATTATTAAAGATGAGTTTGCTAACATAGATGACTTATTAAGGGATAATTAGCCTGAACATATGTACATATGTGCATGTACAGGTGTGTGTGTGTGTGTGTGTGTGTGTGTGTGTGTGTGCATGTATATATTTCATGTTTATATACTTATTACTGTGTATGTGTGCTTGTAGAGACTAAGGGTCAATGTTACAATCTTTTTTCTGTCACACTTTACCTTAATTTTTGAGACAAGGTCTTTCCCTGAACCCCAACCTCACTGTTTCATTGTTTTGGTTAGGCTAGCTGGCCAGCAGACCCCAGTATCCTTCTGTCTCAGTGTCCCCAATATTGAGATTAAACATGTCTACTGCATGCTCAACTTCTTAACAAAGATTTTGAGAATCCAAACTCAGGTCTTCAGGCTTGTATAGCAAGCACTTAACTAAGTGAACCCTTTATCCAGCCCTGTGGCCTGCCTTTTGATTGGTGTACCAAGATCTGCAATGCCTGGTTGAGCAACCATCCTTGGAAAAGATCATTCAAATGGTAAGAGCATCAGCAATCAACCAACCTCCTGAGCCTGAAAGCAGGCAACATACTTCTCTGTCCTTTGTAAAAACACTTTTCTAGACATAAATTTTCATTGAACACTATAAAAGATGGACAAGAGATATGACCAGTAGATTTTCCTGTTCATGTAGTTTAGGCTTAGCATGCTGTGATGGAAAGAAAAATATAGGATTTCCAATATAAAAATTATGGAGGAGCAACATTTTGTGGGACACTGAGTCCAGAAATCCTGAAGATAGGGTGGAACCTCGAACTTCCCACTATCCTTGGCCCTTTCCCAGACTGTGATGGGTTTGATTGTTCACAATTGTCCATAGCAGGAAGACCAGTATGTAATCATTTCACTCAACTTTATGGACAAAGTCACTGAATCAATCCCATATTTATATTCTTATTCTGATCTATCAAGTTTTCTATCACACGGGTCTTCTCCTACTTCAGCGGCTTCTTTCTTTGTCCTTGATTAATGTGTCACAGAGATAATTAAGCAGTAATGTTGATGATACCAGTATAGTTAAGAATAGTATCAAAACCCATGAAAATATGATCCTTGGATTTAGAAAATACAAGAGTCCTTCATTTTTCTACCGTTAGACAGCTCAGTGAATTACAAAGAGCTTCCATATATATGCAAAGACTATTGCAATATCTGTCCTATTACCTTCATAGAGTAAGAATCGTAGGAAACCATATGCTAACGGGGTTTATAGAAATAAAAATGCCCTAAACATGCAATTTGTCTCAGTAAAATCCCATTTCTATTAGTTACACTATGAATAACTAAACAGGGTTAGATAACCTCTCTGTTAGATGCATGCTGCTGTATAAATATACTCCCTGTTAGCATCTCAGAAAACTAGGCTCTGAAGGTACTATAAGTTATTTTCATCCACCCTCCATACTGTTGCTTAGATACACTCAGCTAAATAGAAATTATATAACTAATGAAGGTATTTGACCTTATATCCAGACAGAATACTCTAAGGTAAATGTATTTAATTATATACGGTAGTCATAGATTAATATAGAAGTTTACAGTCATGGAAAATAAGAAAATATTTAGTGGAGTTATAGCTTGTTTGGGGATTGGGTTAGAGAGTTGGTGCTGAATCATTTATAATGACCTGGGTCAGGACTCTTGAGGCATGCTTTAGCTTGTTTTGTTTCACGACATTTATGCTTTGGGTACTGAAGGATAAGGATTAGCTTGGGGTTAAAGTAGAGAGTGCTGAAGTGTAGGGGAGGATATGATGTGGAGTAGGTATGAAGCGGTGGGGTAAGTTTGGAAATGGTAAAGAATAGAGAAGGATGTGGTGGGGATAGGGTGGCAATGAGCGAAGGGTAAGTAGGAAGCAAAGAGTTACTGCCTCTTTGTGTTAACTTATTAAGGTTCCATTTTCAAATGTTGAATATGTGTATTCTAGGACCTCCTTGTACAAGAATTTATTTCTACTGCTGCTAAAAATTATTAACTGAAAGACAGTAATCTGTTGTGTGCAGATTCAGCAAACACACTTATCCATATCCACCCTCCTTGTTCTCAGACTTTCCTTTGAAGCTGATCAATCTCAAAACCGCTTCATTAGGTGTGTTCCAATACATCTACTGTGAATGAACCTATTTGCAACCTGAGTTCTGACAAATTGGGTCTAGCTCACTCCTCTTGTGCTGTTTGCCATTTGCCACCAATTCTAAAATTTTACTGATGACCCATAACTACAGTCAGAAGGCAACTTGAAAAAAGATAAACCAGCCTGGTTTCTTAGCCTAGCAGTGCCTGAAGGTTTGAACTCTGGTTTGTTGTGTGTTGTGGTGATCACTCACTTTTAAGTAGTTACAGCATCCCTCTGGACCCTGATTCTGGCAGGCAAAAGTAAACTATTTCCTAGACAGAAAGTCTGTGAATATGATCTTTAGACAAATATGTTAAAAGTCTCATGTTATTTATACAGATGCAAGTTAGTTGTTTTATTATGGAGTTTTCTATGCATGATGTAACAGTTATTTTCTGTGAAATGCCTTTATGTGTGTGTTGGGGAAGTTAGACATCCATGTGTGTGCGTAGACCTCATGAAATCAGTGGTCAATCTCAGGTGTTGTTCCTCCCTTACTGACCATCTTCATTTTTGACATGGTATCTCCCCTTAATCTGGAGAAGCATGTCTCACAGACTATGCTCATCTCACTGGGTAGCCAGAGAGCACTATGAATCAGCTTTCTGATGCTATAGTTGTGCTGGTTAGTATTATGTCAACTGGGCGCAAGTTAAAGTCATTTGAGAGTAGGGGACCTCAATTAAGAAAATACTGCCATAAGATCGGGATGTAGGCAAGCTTGTAGCATATTTTCTTAATTATTAATTGATGGGGGATGGCCAAACCCATTGTGGAATGTCAAAGAAAGCAAGCTGTGCAAGTTATGGAGAGCAAGCAAGTAGCAGCACCCCTCCATGCACTCTGTATGAGTTTCTCCCTCCAGGTTCCTACCCTGTTTGAATTTCTCTCCTAATTTCTTTCAAAATTAATTTTCAAAATTATAAAAGTATAAGCAAAATAAACCCTTTCCTCACCAACTTGCTTCTGGTCACAGTGCTTTTTATTTTTATTTTTTTGTTGTTGTAGTAGTAACCCTAGCTTGGACACCAGTACTTGGATGATAAGTACTCAGACATCTGTCTAATGCAGCTTTTTACACAGGTTCTCACATTAAACTCAGATCTCCATTTTATTTGACAAGTCTTTTACTAGCTAAGCTAGTTTGTCTACCCTGTTACCTTACTGCCTGCTAACAAGGGGCTTATTATCTCAAAATCTGGCCAAAAGGCTTCTGTTCTTCTATTAAGGTGGCCATCCAAATGACCTTGGCATCTAATTTTCTGGATTAATTACTTCTGCATTCCAAACCTTTTCTTCCTACTTGTAAAATGCCAGAGTCATAGTTATCTTATGGTGTTCTTCAGGTGTTAGGTGTCTAGCAACAAATTGACATCACATAAAAATTGCCTAGTAGAAACTTGTTCTATGTTTGTTCAGTGTTTCTGAGTTCTGATTTACATGTTCACCTACCTTTCTAGTCTAAATCATATTTTTCAAGGACAAAGATTACACCACAAGTAATCTGTTAATTTGTTAAATCTGTTACTTCATATGATAATGGAGACTCAGGGTACCCTTCTAAATGATACTTGGAAATGAATGTGGACCCTGTGGTCAGAAACATGTGAGTCATAACAGAGCCTTAAATTTAGGTTCTGATATGAAGAGCAAGCCCCATTTTTCCATACTTAAATTTATAGTAATGTAATATTGAATTAATAAGTCATTATAGGTATATAACAGAGCCTATGAAAAAGCTCAGAACAGAACGCTAGCCTGTCAACTCAGTATTGTTTTTATGACCATTCCTGAAAATATTAATGTGAGCTTCGAATGTCGTAGCAGAGAAGAATCTGAGATGAATACGAATTAATTTTATATATAATCATCTGAAATCCTTTCTCACATAAATGATAAAAATATTACATGTTGTAATGAAGCTGAACTAGGTTTCATAACTACTTGTTTTGGGAATAGCAATAGTTTTTCCTGTGACCAACCAGATAGAAAGATTCAAACATGAAGCTAAACTAATTTTCAAAAGACGATTTTGGCCTTGTCACAATGACTCCTCAGTGACTTCCTTAATGTCCTTTGTCCTTCATTTTCCTCTATGGCACTCCCTGCCAACATTAAAGGAAGCATTTGGAAAGTCTTCTGGTTTACTTTATCCATTGTCACGTCGCTTTCAGTCTGTTTGTTTTTCTCTCTCTCTTTCTCTCTCTCTCTCTTTCCCTCTCTTTCTCTCTTCATATCTGGGGCAGGAGACCCAGCTTCTCATTTATTATGAACTTGAAAATACCACTCTATGGTATATAAGGCAGATAAAATTATAATATGCTTTTAAATAATAAATAGCCACAGCTGTCCAAAGTCATGTCAGCAGTCACCTGGAGTTGGTTATGAAACTACCTTCATCTTGTGCCCTACATCTACAGTTTCTTCTACCATATCAGGCTGCTGAGGATATTCAGGGTTGTTTGGTTAAGGTCATTGTTCAGTGGGTAGTATTTAACTTAGGAACAAAAGAATGTCTCATTGAATTAATTATTTACCTGTTGAAAATCATTGATTTTATCCTAAGTTTGTGTTTTGTTACACTTGCAGACTGACTCCAAACTAAATATAATATTTACATTATATACACATATGAATTATTTTTAGCAAACTAATATACTCCACTGATACTTAAGCAAAAGCTTAGATATTATAAATAATATGTCTACTTGGTTCTTTCTTTTAATTCTAAACCTAGTGCTCTATTCTTAGGAAAATAATGTTTTGAAGATTAAAGTCACTTTAAAAGTCTTATTTTATTTTTGAGACTATAGTATTTTTTAATTTTCCCATTTTTATAAAAATAGTTTTTTTCTCATAGAATAAATATATCCTGATTACTATTTCCTCTCCCCTTATTCCTCCCAGTTCCTCTCCATGACCCCTCCTATCCAACTTCTTTCTGGTTCTCGTTAGAAAATGAAAAGGCTTCCAAAGGATAATACTAAAATAAAATGTAAAATAATAATGTAAAGCAAAAACTAGCATAACATAATAATACAAAACAAACAAAAGGAAAAGAGTCCAACAAAAACCAGAAGAAAGAGATACAAAGACTCACTTATCCACACACTCAGGATTCCTATAAAAAAAAAAAAAGGTAACCTGGAAGCCATAATATGACTGCAAATGACAGATAAGATAAGAAGAGAGAAAAAATATAAATAGAATAACATAAAATAAAATTTAATTAAAAGGAAAGAAAAACCCTGGCTAGATACTATGACACAAAGTCTCAACATTGCTGTTGAGTTACTTGTCTATGGAACATTTATTCCTGGCCATGCAGCCTGACTTTTAGAGTAGTGTATTTCTCCAGTGAGACTTCCTTGGAGAAAACTAAATTTTCACTTGCAAGTGGTTGGCAGTTAGAGATTACTTTGGGTTAGGGATCAGGGAATATGTCTACTTCTCCTTTCAGCTCTAGGACTCCATCTGGTGCAGGCCCTGTGCTTGCTGCTCAATCTCTGTGAATCAATTTGTGTTGCTCTGATTGACTTTAACAGCCTTGTTTTCATGGTATTCTCCATCTTCTCTTTTTCATCAATATGTATATGTATGTATATATACATTTCCTAAATACAATCTGCTCAGTCTATATAATGTTATTTTTGTGTGTATTGTCAGGACTGACCATTTCGTATTAGATAACCAATTGCTATGCTTTTATCTGGGGAAGATTATCCTTCACTCTCAGCTTTCCTTAGTTGCTTCAGGTTCTTCTTGTAGCCTTGAGGCCTGTGTGCCTCCCCCATTCTACCTTAGTGTGTCTACCATTGTCCTCGTGAAATAAAAATCTCTGATAGTATCCCAGTCTATAAAGATTCCATCCACCTGAGTGAACTTAAGGGGTTTCTGGTCCTCAGTTGTGTTTGGAGCCCATTCAGGGAAAAACAAATATCTCTTATTTTGAGTTTTATTCTGCTTCTTCTAAAAGTGCTGGTATAAGTTTTTGTGTACAGAAATCACTGAGAAAACATTCACTGAATTACTCAATTGCATCTCACACTTTGTTAGAGAGGCTGGAGTGAAAAATCCATTTGCTTGTAGATAAGTAAGTAAGAAGTAATGCTTACAGGGCTGCCCAGTTTGCTCTGTATGGTGACTGATGGGAGATGATAGAAGCAGAATGGCTAGAGATTTCTGACAGGCATATTCTTACCGTAAAGTTTGTGGATAACTTGCGGATTTAATGAGGAAATCCACAGGATCTACAAAGTACTATTACATGTATAAGTGCCATAGATGAAACTTACAAATAATTAGTCTATCAAATGTGGTTGCTTCAAGGATTTGCACATCACTTGTCATAGAAACATCACAGTTGAAAAGTTTATATGCTGATGTATCACTGTCAAAAGTCTACACTAGCAATAGTTGTGAGCTATGGTTTAGGCAAAGTGTTGTATTAGTCCATACTTGTTAAATAGAAGATATCAAGAGGGAAACAAGAAAAGATTACACTACCTAGGCTTGTTAAATTTTCAAAATACACCATTCTTTAGACTCTCCTCCCTGCCTCAGTTTCCCAACATTTGGGATAGAAGGTGTCCATCAAAAAGTGGGACCCAAGAAAAATTTGAATGGGAATCAATGAATGGAAGGACTCTGAAGCATAATAAAGGGAGCTGAGTGTGCCAGAGTGAAATATATTTCATAAACTGAGTACAGGATATTATTGAAGAGAAGAAAATGGTTGCATATGTTAAGGTTTATTAACTATTTATTAAGTATCTAGTTTTGTAATATACAAGATATTACAACTTTGCTTCCAAAAGTTGGCTCTTCTTCATTGTTGTATAGGTTCAACACTAACCCCCATGATATTGTTAATTTCCTCTAATGCTCTTTTGATACCCTTGAACTCTCACATATGTATTCCACAAAACATATTATGTCTTAGCACAAATTTAGAGATATATTTTTGTATACACAATTATTCATTGTGTAAAAGGCAATGTTAAGAGTAAGATGGACTCCTAGCAAAGCCTTATTTTCAATAAGGGTATATCAAGCTTAACGTTCTACCCTTGTGTCTTCATTGTTTCTGTTAGACACATTTGATTTATGTTGAAATGTGCAGAGGTAAATTGGTATCACGAAATGAAGTGGAGTCTAAATGCCATGCTTCTGTTATAAACAAGTTGTATTTGCCAGGGTTCTATAGATCAACCATATTGATAGAATGTGCATCAAAAATGATTTATTAGGTTGGCTTACACAACACAGTCTGAGTAGCCCAACACTCAACTGCTTTCACATTATAGAGATCACGGAACAGGAGCTGCTCAGTTTATAGGCTGGATGTCTTATAAATTTCAACCTTGTGCTAAAAGCCAGAAGACTTCTAGAAAAACAATAGTTCTCAGACCACACTGGGAGACTAAAAAACTAGGTTCTGGTATTGAAGCAGCAGCAGCAGCAGAAACAGCAGCAGGATAGAGTAACCTGTACAAAGTAGATGAACTTTCTAGTAAGAGGGCAAGGGAGTAGACAAAAGACAAAAACATTCTCCTAGAGTCTCTGAATAGCTAGGATATTGCCTGAAGATGCTACCTACATCCATTTGGCTTCCCACCTCTGTTCACACAATCAAGAGCATGCCTCACAAGCAGACCCACAGACTAATGTACTCTAGGGAACTAGTCACAAGTGTACTCAGAGGCTTGTCTCGGGGGCTTCTAGATCCTGTCAAGTTGACAATCAATATTAACCACTACAAAAATTAAGGAGCATTTTCTAGCTTGAAAAAGAGGTATTTTCTTCATTTGCATTCTGGAAAGCCATCAGTCTTCATTTATGTGACATGCTCTTCCTTATTAAGAGATACTGCTTAAGTTTTGATGTCATTGTTTGACATTTTGAGGGAGGGTTTTAACATGTACTCCAGGATTTTTTAGACTCTCTGACCTGCCTCAGTTTCCCAACATTTGGGATAAAAGGTGTCCGTCATCCCAGCAAGCATCTACTAAAGACTTAGCTTGGATTTCTGAGGCATAAACACACTGATTTGAATTGGTTGAGAGGAAGTCCAGTAAAGAGACCCAAATTCTCATTGTTGACAATTGACAGTTCTCAAAGACCACATGTTGCTTGTGCCTTTTCCAGATTTGACACTTTATTTTGATGCAAGTTGTATGCCATGGGCTTTACTATAAAATAAGGTCACTGTTTTACATGTGGAAGCTAAATTCTTCTAAATGGAAGAAAATTATTCCAGTCATCAAGCAGAGAATAGTCTGCTGAACAACTCTATTAATTTATGTCCACATTTCTCATTGCTGTAATTAGAAATGAGAATTATCTCCTTAGAAATGAGCTTGTTGAACCCAATAATTACCAGTGTCCTTGAAGGGTAGTATTTACTGCAAGTTGAAAAAAAAAAAAAAGAAAAGCCATGCAATACTACATGCCCAGCATGGTAGATGGCTTTGAACTTGTCATATTTTGAAGTTAAATGTATGAGAACTAAACATTATGGAAGGTTCAAAGCAAAGTTCAAGTGTAGTTGAAACACAAACATTTTCCCCTTTGAAACATTAAAATTAAACTGTATAGATATGCTAAACCAGAGGAAGGGGAGATGACTCAGTCAGTAACATATGTCTTACGCAAACTTGAGGACCCATCTCTTTAACCTACATGTAAACCTGACATAGCAGTGCACACTTTTAACCTCAGCATTTGGGAGTGGAAACTCATCAATCACTGGAACTGTCTCTGCAATCAGTCCAACTGAACTGGCAAGTTCTTTGTTCAGTGAGAGATTGTGCTCAAAAAATCAGATGGAAAGCAATTGAGGAGAGCAATTGATGCCAACATCTCTATATACATAAACATGCAAATAACATTAACACACACAGGTTCATGTACATATGCTTAAAATGAAATGAAATGAAATATAATGCAGTTGCTCGCATCAGAGCAAGCTGCAACAGATAATTTTATTGTCTCTGCTTATTTTATATTTTATTAAAGGTTTATTTAATCTGATGCATATTTCTAAATTAGTAATGAAGAAATTTGGTTAGCATTAAGGTTTCAACTCTGTGACTTCTAATTTCAGATTCTTCGAGGTTTCAATTACATACACCTTTGTTGTACCTTGTAAACAACAAATCCCACCCCAAACAATTTAGTCATAGTCAGTAGACTTCTTACATCAGATAAAAGAGAAACAGCAGTCAGTAAACTGGCAAGTGATACAGAGTCGAGGAAGCTTAGCTGCTCAGAGGGTGCATTGCCATTTCCGTTAGGAAACAGTCTTTGGCAGTCATTTCCACATTGGAAAAGGAAAGGCTTTAGTTTGAACCATGTAGGTACAATGTGCTGTGTTTTTTAAATGCATCGCCAATTAAAATGCTCTACGGTGCTTGAAAACTGCCAGAGGCATTTCATCTTAATGTCCGCATAGTTTCAACTAAACTGTGGCCATTTAGGAAAAGCAAATGTTGCTTATTTCCTTTCATTTTCCAAACAGAGGCAATTTCTACGTCTGAGCACTACACTGCCTCATCACTGTATCCGGCCACATTTTGCTCTGCATCTGGCATGCTCATTCCTTGGGTAGCCTTTCTGCTTCCACTATTGTGCCTTCTTCCCATCTGAGCCTCTCTCCTGTCTTCCTTTCTTTGCAATTTCAGTCTGAGGTAAAGTGATTGTTGTGTGCTTTCATTCTATGATAGACTGTCATGGTGGCCCTTGGAGCTGGCTTTCAGATCTCTAATCCATGGTAGCTATTTCTGCAATGTTAAAACTTAAGATATTTGTTTACTCTGTGTCTTCTGAGGCAGGGCATTGAGCTATCACAATAAGATATAAAGTAGAAATAGAATAATTGCAGATCGTGGCTGCTGCTTCTCTTCCTTCCCCCAACAAACAGGAACAAAGACTATGTCTTCCATTGTTTTTTTTTTTTTCTCTGATTAGACTCTACTCAATTTCATTCAGTTAAATAAGTTGGAAATAATTCAGGGTAACCAAAGATCCGGACATAACATCTATTTATAACAAATAGATGAGCACAATTATTGTTGTTGCTGGAACTGAGGTTTGGAAGGCCATATAAGTCCGAGCATAATAGAGTGAGAGGATTTATGGTCCATGAACAATAGTCACTGTCCATCTTCAGCACTGCCCCTCTCCCTGAGGACCTGATGTTTGGCCTCTTGCCTTTTCTCTTTAACTTAGTGACTTCTTCTTTGTCCTTCTTTAACCTCCCTTGGGATTCATGTCAACTCTTCCATCTGCTCGGAATGCTTTTCTAGAGAATCAACAGAGATAAAACTCTTACCTTCTTCTCGCCTGTTCCCCGCCACCTGCACTGATGCTGATTTAGAACTGAGGCGTGCTCTCATTTCAAACACGTGCTCTTGGTCTTCTCACCCGGGTTGACTTTTCTTTCTCTCTCTGTACTTATCATCTCATATGCTGGATAATTCATATTTTCCACCTATTTCTAGAACTGTACTAAAGTGTGACCTCTATCAGAACAGGACTCTGTGTCTTTAGAATTTGCTGGTAGAGTTTAGTAACAAGGACAGTGTCAAACACAGTAGGGTTCAGATTCTTCAAAGTCTTAATTACATGCAAGTCTCATGATGTTTTGCAATGTCAGATTCATTAGTTCAACATTGAAGTCATAAACATTTGATCATTAAATTAGTCTTCAAGCTGTGACAAAAAAGAAATATCAATCCAATATGTTTTTTGTTTTTGTGAACCTCTTGAATGAGCAACCTGTTTGATCTCTGGAGCTTGTATTCATTAAAAAGCAACAAAATATTAACTATTCTTAAAAGGTTTCAAAGTATCAATTTAGGCAAAGGAGGCATACTATTTACTGAGGGTCCCAGATTAAGGCTTTACCAATCAGGATGTGGGTGACTCGCTTCGGCATCATAAGACACAGAACTATAAGACACATAACACTTGTTATTCCCCCATTAGGAAAATACTATATTACAAATTGTATCTACTAAAGTAAAAATGTATGTTCATCTTTTACTACCAGTAAATTTTTTATTCATGAAAAAATTTCAGAGCCAAAGAAGATATGCCATGAATGTCTTATAATTATGCATATCCAAATTGGATGGTATTCTGTGATTTCTCAGACTCTAGCAAGGCTGTTGCAACCACAGTGGAAATTAATTTTATGTTCTATATTAGATATTTTGTTCAATTAATTGATGTTATTAAGAATGATTATAAAGTGTATATATATATATGTATATATATATATATATGCATGAACACACACACATACACACACACACACACACACACACACACACACACATATATATATATATATATATATATATATATATATATATACTTTCACCTTGAAAACAAAGAAACTAGAAGTACATACTCTGAGACATAGTTATTTCACTATAAAATACAATTAAAAATATTCATTCAGTAAATTCAAAATTTCCAGGCAAATAAGTCTACTGACTGAGCGAAGAATGCTGAATAATTTTAATTCTGACTGGTATTGAATGTTCAATGAAACTGTAAATTCAGACTACGAAAGATTAAAATTTTTTTCTTTGAAAATTGAGGAATTTAATTAAACATAAAATAAAAGAAAATGTTACCTTATTAAATTTCCAGAGTTTAAGAAAATGAGTATAGAAAGATAATATCAAGAGATACCCACCCAGGCCTGCCTCTGTCATGCAGCTTGTGATGGCAGGTTCTACTACAATGTCCAAATATACGATGGAGAGGTGGAGAAGATAGAAAAATGTTGTCTGTCTGTAGAGAAGATACAGCAGCCTGGATCTGATACAGATGCAGCCTCAGCCTCAAAACCTGCTGCTCCAGGGGTAGGATTACCCTGGATCTAGACAATGATGGGGGTCTGAGATGAAGAAAAATTTACTTTCTGTATTTGACCTCCTGGAAGAACTACTGTGTTATGTGATGCCACCAGAGGCCATGGTGGTATCTGTGGTCCATGTTGTTGCCTCAAGCCATGATGAAGCCTGAAATCTGTGTGGATATGAGAAGTCTGTGCCACTCACTGATGGCATGGTGATAGCCTCAGGCTTTGCTGACCCCTGGGACTGTGTTGATGGGTAATCACTTGCATAATGAGGCGCCAGGTCAGTGCATCTCCTGAGGGCCATGAGTGGGTTGGTAGTCCAGGTATGGCCAGAGGCTGTGTTGCTATCTGTGGCCCAGAGTACCACCCAAAGTCATACAGATATATGTAGTCTGAGATAATACCAGAAGCCATGTTGATGTCCAAGAGCTGTGCAGAACTGGCCCTGTACTGGTAGGTTTGCTCCTCAGAGTCCTGGGCATGGTAAGCTGGCCTTGGTGGGATGGGTGTGAGAGAACTAGCCCCACCCCATGGGTGGGAGAGCTGGCCCCCACTCATCTATCACAGTGTACAGGGGCCATGCAGAGCTGACAAACTCAGCTACCACCCAGGTCCAGATACAGGTCCTTGAGTTTGTACACATAAACATCTACTCCATCTATGAACTGCAGGAGCAAGTGAAGAGTCCGGGCCTATAGAACCATGCCTATAGGATCTCATGTCTCTGGATAACAGATTTTCTGGAGGAATCTCTGAGGGTCCTATATTGGTGGTTCACCCAAAGCCAGAAGTTTTGAACCCATTGCAATGAACTTCTGCAAATAAAGCTTTTTGGGTAAAAGTGTATACTATATGGCACACTGCAGCTTCTGTTGATACTGTGGCAGATGAATATATGATTAAGAAGTGAGAAAGATAGAGAGAGGAGTAGAACTGGAGAACTGAGAGCTATGACATGTGAGAAGGCTGCAGTTGATAAAGAAGCAGCTCATTGGCAGGGGCCTTGGCATGATGTTATATTTATTTGTTTATTGCTGATTTTTATTTTTTATTTTCTTTTGGGAGGAGATTATAAGGGAATGGGGTGAACATAGAATGGGAAATGAGTGAGGACTGGGTGATGTGAAATTCCTAAAGAGTCAATAAATCATTATGTTGAAAAAATAAATATAAGGAAATCCATGATACTATCTACATATTTTTTTCCAAATCCACCCGTCCTCTGTATTGTGCAAAGCAGATAAGTCATTAACTGTCCCAAAGCGGATAATAGAGGTATGTGTACAACATAAAGGAACATCTGTTCGTGAGTCTCATCTGAAGAACTGGGTAAGGCAAAGCTTCCTTCTTTCAGAATTAATTTGACAATGTAAGATCACTTGGAAGCCCCTGATGGCTCAACACAGAAGAACAGAGAATGGCACAGTGGAGAGGGAATTCTACATGTAAGTTAAGAGGCTGGTGGTTATATCACTCTCTGCTAGCTCCTCCTTTACTAATTGCTAATATCATCATAATATAGTCAGGCAATTTGCGAACACATGCAAGTACACAGCAGGAGTTGTTATGAATTCTGCAAAGAAGCTGGAAAATCAGAGGATGGAAGAAACTTTCCTGAGTTCCTTTACTCATCCTCCCACTAAGGGAATTGCTCTATTTCCAAAAATGAATTCTTTAAGGGAAGCTGTACAGGCTGTACTTTGAAATCAGATGCAATTATGCTATTAGCAATTGAAATCTTCTTCAAATTAGGAGAGGCTTAATTTAAACTCCTTGGGTCTAAGGTAATTGGATCAACTGTTTGCATCAACTAGACTGTACTTGAAGAGCTGGTCAGTTCTCCTGTGCTGTAAACAGTCTTCATTTCATAATGATCAGCTAATGTCTATGAAAATCTCAGAGTGAAGATGTGTTTATGTCTGATTTAAATAAGGCCTAAATAGAATCTGGAAATTGCTCTGAGTTCCTTGGGATGATGATTGGAATTGAGGTAGTTCAGCTCACAGAAATGTGTTTTTCATAAAGGTGTTTTATTGTCAAATATAATTATCTGAAATAGAATAGACAGTTAATGAATGCCTTTTGAACATAATGGCAGGCAGTAAGTAGAGGGGATAGGGACATTATATTTTGCATATCCCGTTGTTATTTATTCATAAGATGTTCAATGTTCCACTTTTCAACTAATTATGTATAAAAGAGAACCCATATCAGAAGTCATATTAAGATACCACTCACTAACACTGTACTAAAAGTCTTGTATTACCTTTCCCAAGATTGTTTGCTTAATTTCACACAGAGCATTGAACAGAGAAGAACATCCAACATAAGGAGCCTTCTGGTGTTAGTAAAAATAGAAACGCAATTGTGTGACTCTTCCAAATTCCCACAAGGCAGTTTCTTTTGTGTTATTGTGACTGTCCAGCTTGTATATTGAAATGTGATGTCGTGGATTCTAGTCCAGAATTAGACAAACTACAGAAAGTTTATCCTGTCAACATTGTAGGCAACAGATATAATAATGACTTCAATGTTTGTCACTGCCAATGACCATGCTAAAAGTCAGTAGCCACTGGCAATGTTGGGAAGTCAGAGCTTTGAAAATTGGGCACAGGAAGAATTAAGGTCTTACAGAAGGGTCAGCTTGACTTCCGTTTGTCTCCCTTGAACTTCCACTTTTTTGTCATGATGATAAAACAAGAACTTTGCTATTGATAGTTCCTTGATCATGTAGTTTTAAGTATTTAAAATTGTGAGTAAATAATTGTACACTCATAAGAAATTAGTTTACAATATACTAATAAAGCACATTTGGAGAAGCTGTATGAAGACTCCTTAAATATACTCAAAAGAGCCAAAAGTGGATCCAACTCACATGGCCATTAATGGATGATAGATAGATGATGTATGGTACTATATAATAGTTTTGTCTATCTTCAAATGTCTTTTTTTTTGAAAGACACACTGCACATTACATTTATAGTATTTCCAATCACTGTACAGTCATGTTTTGGAAGAAAATTGCCTGTAAAATATAACAGTACCAAAAATTATTTCAAAAATGTAGAAAAATATCCAACTTAAATAGGACAAAGGTAAACCATAATATGATAATCCATGCTGCAATTTAGCTTCTCTTCATTTCCAATGTCTCTTAAATAACTGTCTTATCTGATGACATATATTGACAAAATCTATATCTTCTTCTAAAATCTAATTGCAAATACCCTGTTGGCATTGGAAAAGCAATTATAGGTACAGTAGCTGTGAAAGTAGGGTATGCACATGACTGGTAGTTTATGCCACTGTGCATGCCACAACACTCTTACATATTTTTGACTGCTATCATAACAATTCTGTAAGTTCTTACTGGATTACTAGTCCTAAAAGTGGGCTGTGACCCAGAAGACACAAAATTAATTCCTAAGCACTTCTTGTATTTCTCAGCACTTTCAACTCCATTCTGAGTTCTGCTCCCAAATCTAACCCAGTCACTTTCTTATTGATTCTTGTCACCATGGATGTCCATGGCTGACCATCCATGTAGCCTCACTTTTTGATAAGTTCAACACATACTTTAATTTCAACAAAACAATGATCTCTTCTATTACACAAACACCCTTTTTTTTGTGTGTGTGTCCTTTTCTATGTCGTAACACATTCACAATCTGAAGAGTGTTATAGTTTGCACTCTTAGTTCTAGTATGGCAATGTCTCCATAAATACAGTCTTTCAGGGAATTTTTATGAAGTGATTTCACCTCTTTTGGCCAAGTCATATTCTGTGTGACAGTTTGTCTATCAGGCCTTTATTTTTGTTATTTGGGCTTCAAAACCCACATCGAGCATTCTACATGCCTCATCAAGAACATCATAAGTTGTTTTCAGATATGTTTTCCCATATTCTAAAGAATTGGTCAGTTTTCTAAGAGTCACAATGTTTTTGTTCACACCTCTCTCATCATGACAAAGTTTCTGTTCCTAGGGAACACCACCAGAGATATAAGTAGACATCAGAAACAAGCTCTACAGTTACATCAGTGACTCACTCGCTGCACTTGCTGAATGTTTCCAACTTGTTTACACCAAGAAAATAGTCCTGCCACCCTCTCTCTGAGTGGCTGAGGATTCAGGTGGACAATGATAGGTAGCAAGTAAGAAAATGTGTTCCCATATCCAATCTAATCTACTCCAACCAGATTCAACCCTCATGGACAAGCTGGCCATTCCAGGGCATAAGCACAATGGGTCCACTGAAGTTTGGTTTTGCAATCCCATCCATGACATCTGGTAGACATATGCTTTGTATTAATTTAGAACTGGACTTGGACAATCTCTGAACTCTGCCATTTTGTTTTGTCTTCTCTAAATGTCTACTTGCCTACTTGCAGTCTGTACCTTCACAAATCAGGGTGTTTTATTTATTTATTTTATTTTTTATAAATTCTATTCTCAAATTCAGACAGCACAACAGGATTCTACTACTTTTTAAAATAGCTTTTTATTTCTTGAAATTAAAATATAATATAACAAGTTTTCTTCTTTTTCCTCCCTCCAATCTTTCCAACATACTCACCTTATTTTCTCTCTTAAGTCTACATCACTTCTTGTTTGAATGATCAAACCTCCTCAGTCTGTATATTGTTACATATAAGTAACAATGTAAATGTTCTCATGACTGAGCACTTGATATTGATTAACTAATTGGAAAACCTTTTCTTTCATTCTGCAGGAGACTACTTCTACTGCTCTCAGCATTCCTTATTTGTCTATAGTTTCCTATGTGGGCTTGAGTCTCCATGAGAGTTCACCAACTCTATGTTAGCATGGCTGTTGGTATTTTCCTTGTTCAGGTCTTCTTTAGGCAGCCATAGATATAGCTTGTCTGATATTTCTAGGAGATGAAATCTCATAGTGAATTTCCTGTGCCTATGGCTCTTACAGTTTTTCCACACACTTTTCTGCTGTGATCCCTGAGCATTAGGCACAGAAGTTGTGTTGTAGATGTATCAGTTGGGAATGGACATCACGAGGTCATTCGTCCTCTGAAGTTTTATTGACTCTGATTTTCTGAAATGGTTTCTGTCTGTTGCAAGAAGACATTTCTCGATGTAGGGTAAGACGTATCTGTCTGTAAATATATGTCCATTTCTTTAAAACTGATTTCTCCCTCAAAATTCCAAACTTCTTTTCAGACAAGGACCCTGCCCCATTCCCTCCAAATCATGGTGAATAAATTCTCCATTCCAGGAACTGTGTGTGTCACTCAAATAATCTGTCATGGAGTCAATGGTTGTGGCTGAGAAGTAAGATGAAGTTAAAGCTGAAGTTATAGCCCAGGAGATAGCAAAATATCAGTAAGAGTGTCATCATCAGAGAGACAGTAGTGACCTTTGGATCTGTTTCCACTAACTGAGTTGCCTTGTCTAGCCTCAATAGAAAAGAATGCCCCTAATCTTACTGCAACTTGATATGCCAAGGCTGGTTGATATCCATAGGATGGCTTCCCCTTCTGTGGAGAAGGGAAGAAGGGGTAGATGGGAAGATAAGAGGGAGGAACAGGGAGGAGAGGAGGGAGAAATAGCTGTGACTGATAATGAATAAATAACTGAATCAAAAAAAAAGAATTAAAAGTGAATAGAGTTCTGAGGATGGTGATGATTAATATTATAGAATTGTATACCTAAAATTATGTGAACCCTATAATATAATAAATTATATTTCTCCAATGTTCATATACTGAATTATTAACACAATAGTTACCTTAGAAAATGACTTTGTTTGGAGGTATGTCCTACAAGCATGTAATTAAAAAAAAAAAAAGCAACTAGGGAAACAACACATTATTTGAGGAAAAATGTAGTTACCTTCCATTATTTGGTATATATCTGAGAACTTCAAAGGAAAATTATGAATAACTGCATTATTCCCCAATATGTTAATGATGGGAAGTTGGATGAATCTTTAAGAGATGGAGCTGAGTACAAGGTACTTGGGTAATTGACTATTCTTGTGTGGTTTCTATGGGACCTCATAACAATGTAGACACAGTGGGGAGTGAGTTCTAGGAAAAATTCTCCCATCTGCATAGATTAGCTAGGTGCTTAGCTTTCTCCCACATTTCTTTCTTAGAGTATTTACTTTGCTTCTCAGTACAATGGGCATGGCATAACTGCAGAAACAGCAGTCTACTACAGCAATGATTCCTCAGGATGACTTAGAAAATTACAAGAGGTCAGCCTTAAACATATGAGCACCACTACATGGTATCAGCAAACTGTATTTATGAACTTATATAGACATAATAGACATATATAACAATTAGAATTAAAGAATAAGAAACCATGAATTCTATAAGGAGTAGGAGGGACTCAGGAAGAATTAGAAGGAGAAGAGAGAGGAGGGTATAATTATAGTATTCATATATGAAACTCTTAAAAGTAAATGAAGAAATAAACATTTTCTTATATACCCAGAGATAGTTATAAGAACAAAATCATCATTAAAATAGTACTTACATCTATAATCTGTATTTAACTTTGAAAACTTCATTAATTTCCTTTGTATTATACTTCTGCCCCTTACTGACCGAAGGTCCACCATAGTATCACATATGTATTTGTTTTGTTTTTCATGTCTTCTTAATCTTTCTTTTCTATAAGATCCTAGAGTCTTTTGAAGAATTCAGTCCAGAAATTTTGCAAAGATCCCTCCATATATTTATCTAATATCCCCTGATGCTTGGATTCTGAATGCCCATCTTTGTCAGGAAGTCACAGCAACATCCTATCTTTAAGTCTAAAGATTCTGGAGAAGGTATAAATGCCAGAGCCCCAAGAGGGGCTCAGAAGGCACTTTGAAGATGAAGAAGGCTCAACTATTTCTCCTACTCCTGCTTCTGCTCCCGCTTCTACTCCAGCTCCAGATTCTGCTGGTGGTAGAAAGAAAAGAGAAGTTGGAGATATCCTGATGCAATGAAGACTGGGCTTTCCCTAAGAACTTTAATGCCCCTAGTCATCAGGAACTATTTTAAGGAGACAGTCTTCTATTCTAACTCTCTTCCTTCTACCTAGTGTTGGGAGGTTGGGAGGTATTACAGTGAAATAAGAGTTTGAAGGGATGTAGAGATAAAAGAACACAAATAAAATAGCTAAAAAAAACCCAAGTATTCTAACACTTTTCCTCCCCACCGCCTCTCTCCCTCCCTCACTCCCTTCCTCCTCCTCCCCAGACTGCTTTACTATTTGAATCATCTTTTTTTTTTCAGTTGAGACACTTGGAAATAATCAGAAGAGAACTAAATCTTGGTGTGGTAGAGATGTTCTTTTCCTTTGCAAAACTGAGGATCAAGGTCTGTGATGGTTTGAATGAGAATGATCTCATAGGCTCATGTATTTGAAGATTTTCTCTCAATTAGTAGAATTTTTAGAAAGCATTAGGAGCTGTATAGTATGTCTGGCCTTGTTGGAGGTTAGTTGTTCCTGGGGATGAGATTTGAGATTTCAAAAACCTAATCCAAACCCAATCTCTTGTCTTGCCTTCTGATTGTAAATGAGATCTAAATTCTCACCTACTGTTCCAGTGCTATGCTGCCTGCCCCCTGCCATCCTCCCCATCATGACAACCATGTACTTATCCTCTGGCTTTAAGCAAATCCCCAATTAAATGCTTTCATTTACAAATTGCCTTGGTTATAGTGTCTCCATAACAAAAGCAGAGTAACTAAATTAGAAACCTAGGCTACTCTATCCTAGTGGCCGTTTCCATTCTTGTAAAAGTAACTTTTATTTGCCAAATGTAATTGTCATCTTGGAGGCTTACTGATGAATGAGCTCACCCTTTCTATCTCTTTCTGAATTCTGGCTGGCTGGTTCAACTCAGCTTTTTTGACTCATTCACTGTCTCTGTCAGTCTTCATTTGCAATTGCTTTCTTAAAATTACCCTAGTAAAAGTGTCTCTCTTCTATTCCTTTCCCTCCCCTGCAGTGCTATCTTAAGCCACCTCTCTTTCCTGTGCTGTTTCCCTGAGAGTTGAACATATCCCATTTCTGACATTTTTCTCTGATTTGTTCCTTTGCCTGTCCTTCAATTAGATGTCACTTTTAAACATGGCTGCTTTCTATTACCAACTAATTTTACCTTCATGGTTTGGTATTAAATATGTATACTAAGGGCTTGTCTGTATTCCAGCCAAAGGGATTAAAGGTATGTCATTTCAGGCAGAACACACAGACAGACTTAGAGATGTTCTTTGGATATGATCCCTTGCTAGAGTAGCCATGTTGCTGGATTAAAATTCCCTACAAACCCTTCCCTGTGAGTCAATTACTGCCAGCAATAACAGTCCTATCCTATCTAAAGGCCAACATACTCTGAAATCTAAGAAACACTCTATGAAATAATTATTCCCTAACTATCAGTAATTTTGGGGACTTCAAGGGTTCTGATGATGGGTGGCATAATAGATTAGCCACTGTGTGTTTAAATTAAATAAATGAAATTAAAAAATAAGATAATACATTGGAATTGATGATTAGTATTGGACTAATAAAGACAGATCATTATGGGCATATAGACAGATGAAGGACAGGCAGAAATCTCTAATCTTCTGAGATAAAAGTTAAAACACCATGTCATAACAATTAACATATAAGACTGTCAATAATATGAAAAAACAACCAATTATGGTGAGAAACTTCTCATACTTTAAAGAAAAAATGGTGAAATTTAACAACTTAAGCCATAAAAAATGATGAACAAAACCCTTCATAACCAGACTGTTTACAGACAATCTGACCACATGATTTCCTATGTAACCCTATTTTCAATAGAGGAAACCTGTAATATGACAATGTTGGCCTGGATTTTCTTCTGATTAGGGTGACATGAAAGAGTTCTATCCTTTCTATTCTAGTCCCTTCTTTATGAGGGTAGGTGGCATGGAACATTCAGATTAGATCCTTATGGCCTTTAACACTGAGTTTCACATCTTTGTGCTTTCTTGTTGCTGGAACCTGCTCAGGTATGTACTCTGCCTCTGAGCCTAGGACACTCTGCTGACTTGTCATACCAAGTCTCAACATAGCTTTGCCTCCACCTCTACATGGGGTGCCTCCTCAAACTCGGGCTACAGGTGTACATTTTATAATGACTCATTTACCTATTTATGTACTCACTAGGCTATAAAACGTCTAAAGGCAAAGGGTACTCAGTTTTTACAATGTCAAGTATTTGCTCTCAAATTTATATTATTGTTAGGTGAATAAAGATTTCAAGTATCAGTAGAGAGATTTTTTTTTTTTTTTGCAGTTTCCATAAGTTATTGTCCACTCACTCTTCATTTCTTTGTTATGCACAACTGAGACTAAAATTTATGCATTACACTTAACAAAAGCTCAACTTTTCCTCTGGCTTGTACCTCCAATTATTTAATTCCATTAGTTTGTTAAATACAACTATTTACCAATCCTGTAGCCACTGCCTTCTTTCTCCCAAGTAAATGTTTCTGTTTGTTTAGCAAACAGGGCTATCTATTTTAGTATTGGATCGCTATGCTGCTCATGTTGTATTACATAATTGCACTCACCATGGTAGCCCACATTTTGATAGTCCCTACTTTCCATGTAACAGATGTGTCAGTAATAGACTGCTGTTCAATTAGAGCCGAAGAAATTTTGGCTCTTGATTGGAACTATTGGCAAAGACATGAAGAGGCTATAATTTAACTGGTATGTTGTGATACTATCTAAAAATGCCAGTGTATTTATTCAAAGACTACTTTAAACCATTTTAGATATAACAATATGGCAGACTAAAAGAGAATTTTATAAATTCTAAGTCTCTTTTATCATCACAGTTCTGATGAATTAGAGTCTGTTGAAGAAAGTTGTTGTTTTTTTTTTCCCCAAAGTAACTTTTCTAGTTATAAGAACCTTTTAAAATCACCACAGGAAGAAATATAAATTAGTTTAAAAATATAATAATGAAGAAAATAATGACTCTCTCATCTGGGAAGACATAAATGCAAACAGCCTTTAACTGTAGGACAATAGGTGCTGTAAACATTAGTATTATTTAATAACACAAATTCTGCATTTTAAAATACACAGTTAGATATTTTAGATAAATATACATTTAAATATTTTCTAAATATTTCATTTAGAAAGAAGCTTAAAATATAAAGTAGATATTTTAATTTGAAAAATTACCTTGAATTGAATAGTTTTCTTTTATTTCTCACACTTTCCCTGGTTCAGTTTCAATTCCCTGGGAGGGGGGTGGGAATCCTGTGTTCTGTTGCCAACAAAGCAAAACATCTGACGTAAAATAGTTGCTCTTTAGACTAACCTGAAAGCTGCTTCCTAAATGACATCTATGTTTCTTGTCCTGGAAGGCTTTCCAAACAGAGATTTGAAATGCTTGTTGTGCTTTCTCAATGTCTGCTCAGATCCAACCATGTTATTGAGTACGATGTTCACCAGATTGTTCTGAAATGTTAGTTGTAGTTTTCTGATATTTTATATATTAGTTTTTTTTCTTATTTTCTGTGTTCAGATGTCTGACAAAAAGTAACTTAAGGTTTGCTTTGTTCTGGCTCACAATTTGTGGGATTTAGAAGGCATGGGAATAGTAGTATGAGGAACATCCTGACCACAATCAGGAAGCAACAAGAAATGAATGCTAGTGTCTCCTCCTTCTCCCTCCCCCTTCTTCTCCCTCTCCCCCTCCCCCTCCCCCTCTCCCCTCCTTTCTGCCAAAACATTTGGAGTCATGCTGACTCAGTCAGGGTGGGTAATAGGGGCGGTTCTGTTGCTAAGGTCCTGTTTCCAAATTGATTCTTGTTCTGACAGTAAAGAAAGCCATGGGCCAATTGCTGGGCAATAGATGGGAATTCTAGGAGAGTTTGCCCTACTTCAGAGAGAGAAAAGCCAAGCAGCTATGCGAGGTCTTGGGAGTAGCAGTGATCTGTGGCCACTCCTAAAAGAGGGTGGTTAGGAACTAGATGAATCATGGGCACTAAAGTTTAGGGTAGGAGGAAGGAACAGAGATAAGAATTTTTTAAGGGCATGCTTTTCCAGGCAGGAGATAGTAGTACCCAGCAATTGTGTCCAAAAGCAATTTGAAAAGGAACAATTCTGTGTGTGTTTGTGTGTGTGTGTGTGTGTGTGTGTGTGTATGTGTGTGTGTGTGATCTGTGGATTCAAGGCAGGTTGGGTGGGGGCTGGGAGCCTGACCTGTTCCTGGAGCTTAGGCAGAGTAGCAAAGCAAATGGTCTTCTCCCTTTATGTTAAATTCTTCTCTAAACACCCACATCACCACAAGAAATTTGTTTCCAAGGTGATTGTAAATCCAAGGATGTTGATAATTAATATTAACTACCACATTGTGAATTTATCTCTTTCAACTTAGAAATAAACCAATACTCTTTTTATAGAGAGGATGAGACAATGTGAGAATTTCTAACAAATTTAAAATATGTGTTATTTTCTTACATAAATAATATGTGTTGTGGAAAGTTACAAATGCATAAATAATAGGCTGATTGCTTATGTGTTAATTTCAGGTTCAATTCTAAATTTTATCATACAAATAATACTAGTGTTAAATTCCAAGAATTACTGGTGAGTTTGTGTCAAGTTGATACACATTTGTTATCTGGGAAGAGGTAAAGTCAAGTGAGAAAATGACTCTATCTGAGCATCCTATAGGCAAGAGTGTGGGAGATACTTTAGTGAGTGATATGAAAGATTCCAATCTACTGTGAGCAGGGCCACTCCTAAACAAAATTAAGGCAGGTGGAGAAAAAAACATGAAAGAAAAACCTTTAAACAGGGCTTCTCCATGACCTCTGACTCTGTTTCTGTGGAAATATTCTTGTCTAGAAATCTTTCTTTGCCTTGAGTCCATTTGTAATGAACCGTACCTGGGAGTTCTAAGATAAAATTAACTTTTTCCTTCTCAAGTTGCTTTTGGGGACCATTCCGCCAGTGTGCCACAGTGATGGAGGAAGGTCCACAAGACCACATTCCTAGCTGAATAGCTATATAGGGTCAATATCTATACTGATTGATGATTGAGTGATGAGGAAAAGAGAATCAGTTTTCTCCAGGTATGATGCCTTAATGGGTTACCTATTTCCAAATATTCAACCCTGAGTATATGTACTAGATAGACTCTGTATAGGGAGAGAGAGAGAGAGAGAGAGAGAGAGAGAGAGAGAGAGAGAAACAGAGACAGAGACACAGAGACACACACAGAGAGAAACAGATCCTGTGTGTGTGTGTGTGTGTGTGTGTGTGTGTGTGTGTGTGTGTGTGTTTATGTATGTTGTAGAAGTAAGTTAAGCCCTCTGGCTGGAATACAGACATACCCTTTGTATACATCTTTAATCCCAAAATACATAGGAAGGTTAGGTTGTAAAAAAAAAACGCAGCCATGTTTGCAAGTGAGGGGCAAAGTGATGAATAAGAAAGATTTAACAGAATGAGTCAGAGATAGAATACACCCAACTCCCACAAGAACAGACAGAAGAGAGAATGACTTTAAGAGCAGTTCAGGGAGAGAGTCAGTTCTGTTCAGTCAGTTGACTTCAGTGCGCTGGAGTTGAGTCATCAGTTGAGTCAGTCAGTGTAGTTAGTTCATGCAGTGGAGCTGAGTTCATATGTTCATGCAGGTAAGTGAAGGTCAGAACACGTAGTTGAAGTTAGAGAACAAGGAACAAGAAGGAACAAGAAGATTAGAACAAATTTAGAGAGCAACTGAGAGAAGCCAGATTGAATCAGTCAGTTTGGAGGGAAGTTGAAACCAGAATTGTTAAGTTAAAGTAGCCAGCCAGAGTTCAGAAAGACAGAGTGTAGAAACTTATTTAGCAATAAGCTTCTGAGATAGCAGTTAAAACAGGTGAACAAAATATAAATTCATAGTGCAGTTAAAAAGCAAGTTGGGAGGACAGGAGTCCCAGAAGGAATAAAAGTGTACAGGAGGAGTTGAGGGAGAGAGAGGGAGAGAGAGGGAAGAGAGAGAGAAAGAGAGAGAGAGAGAGAGAGAGAGAGAGAGAGAGAGAGAGAGAGAGAGGACTGAAAGTGATATAAATAGAGTGCACTTTCATACAACATTCTAAATAAAAATAAAATATTTTAAGGTTGCGTGTTTGAGGTTGCTTAATAAGTCAAGGCACTTGCCACTCAGTTTGAAACCTTGATTAATACAAGGGATATGCTGAGTTCTAAATACAGTATCTACATAATAGAAGGAGAAAGCCAAGTCTTTCTAGTTGTCTTCCGACCTCCATACATGAAATGTGCCATGTATGCCTCTTCCAAATAAACAACTATAAAAAATTAAAATAATAGTCCCATTCCCATGACTGTTTTAGTGATCTTAGACATTTTTCATATTACATACATTGCAAATATCATAAAGTAGTTCTTATCTTTATTTAAAACTATGCTGTTTGTGAAAGCCACCATTGCATCTTTTTTTAAAAAACACTTTATTAAAGATGCATACAGTACACTATAGTTCAAATACATTCTTTACATAGCTGTGTAATTGTATTTCTGAGAATTTATCACTTTTGTAGTCTTCTGTATTTTAGCTTATACATTTAACATCATTCTGAAAAGCATTTTGGCACAGGAAAACAAAAAGAGAAAGAAGCCACTATTGCCCTAAAGCAGCATTCTTTTAGTGACAGATTATATTTATCACTACAAAGCAATGTACATTTCAATTCTATACTGTCATATAATCACTTGTTTCTGATGGAAGAAAATTGCTGAAAATATTTATTTCTCAATTGCTAAATTATTCCTAGTGTTTATTTTTATTTAAAACACACTTCTCACAAACACATAATATACGTATATTACTTTTTTTTTTTTTACATACTTACCTATAAGGAACAAAAATGGTTTTAAATTATGTATGTAAGATTCTTTTGTACCAACCACTGCAGTTGTACTCAGAGTAGCACTATATAAATTGAATACATTACATAATTTGAAACACTAAAAAACACCTTAATAATAAAAATTTAAATAGCAATTTTTCCCCCTTAGGATCTAGACATACAGAATTTGTTTCTTTAGTGACCTAAGGCATTTATCTGCCTCAACTGTCCTTGTATATACTTTCTACATTTTGAAATACCATGCCTGTCACATGTTACACTAAATGTTATCTATGGTTTTGTGCAGAGATGCAATGGACTATAGCCATCTGCACTTTCACCCACAGAAATCAGTGTGGAATCTCCTCAACCTGTAGCTCCTCAACAAGCTAGAAATATAGGTACCATATAGTCCAACATTCCTGTTTATTGTGGTTGATTGTAATGTCAACTTGCCACATATTAGAATTTCCTAAAGATGTGTCCTGATTGCTTTTATTGTTGTAGGAAGGCATACCCCGATTGTAGGTGGCATCTTTTGGTAGAAGTCAGAATAAAAATGGCCTGGTAGAGAAAGATTACTGCCTGTTTGCTTTCTTGGTCTTCCCTCTTGCCTGTGACTTTACTTGCTTTACTGTTGCTGGTGATTCCTTCACTGATATCAGAACCAAAGTTATCAGTCTTCCATTGTGGACTAAGAATGAGAAGTTCTCCAAAAACCCCTGCAGGTTTTTGGCACCAGATTCATATTGTTGAGGCATATACTCATGTGAAGTGAGTAGTTACCCAGTTGTTGGGTTTCTCAAGTGATAGAGAGTTACTGTGTGAATGCTTCCATTGCCGAGAGTCACAACCTCAAAGAGAGCAACTACTGAGATCTCAGCCTCTCACATGTGATTTAGCTATCTGTTGCCATTCTAACAAAGCTTACTTAATAACCACATCATTGATGCTGTTCCTCTAAATCTGTGGTTCTCAACCTTGCTGATGCTGCAATCCTTTAATAAGGTTCTTTATGTTTGGGTGACCCCCCCCAATCATAAAATTATTTTTCTTGCTACTTCATAACTGTAATTTTCCTTTATTATTCCTCATTAATCATTTATAGCATTGAATTCTATATCTTCTTCCTTGAAAGTTCCCCCATCATGATCCCATACTTACCTGAGAATTTTATAATGTTTTGTTTTTTGATGGTTTTTTTTGATAGCTAAATATTCCATCGTGTAACTCTACTGCATTTTAACTCTTCATTCAGCAGCTGATGAACGTCAAGGCTGTACCCACTTCCTAGCTATTGCGAGAAGAGCAGCAGTGATCATGATGCTAACAGTCTGTGTACAGGGCACTGTTTATGGAGGTCTGCAAGGCTCTGTCTGGCCCAGGTGGAGCAGCCAAAGAGTTGCAGCTTTTCGAGGGGTAGCCTGAGTAAGGTAGTCTGCTGGGCTTCTTCCTCAGCTGCTGTTGCCCCAGAGTAAGTGGTAGGTGGTGAGACACAGCAGGCAGCTTAGGGACCAAAGTTGGGGCCAAAAAATAGCTCCAGTGCATCAGCACTTTGGGCTGAGTCGAGGTCCAGCAAGGAAATCTTCAAGAAAGAAAACTCTTCTCTGGAATGTTACAGTTCAGAAAGACAAGCACTCTCCAACAATCTTTGATGAAATAACTTGTGCACTTTATTCCTTGTGGATAGAATTTTATGAACACTTGGGAGTGGATTTGGATCCAGAGGCAGATGCTTTCTATTGACTTCATCTGAGATATTAGGAATGCCTTATCTGCATGTAGAAGGACTTCAGGTGTTCTCCCTACTTGACTGATTGTTATAGTCCTCTCAATGGGGTGTCCTTTGTGCTGGTCATGTGTTCCAGGACAGAAATCTGGTCTGGAGTAAATTTAAACACCTAGAGTTCTCAATTATGAGGATTGCTGGAATTCCTGAGTCCACTCAACCGTAACAGGTTTTCTGTCTGGTGGCATGGTCCATTGCCCCTCAGATGACCAAGTATCTCTGGTAAAACAGAGATGGTAATAATCATGAAGAATGTCAGTTTTCAAGTATTTTAAGTTTTTAGTTATGTGTGTTTAATGATTTGTGTGTGTATACTATTCAGATGTATACAGACATAAAGAAAGGCAATACAAAAATAGTTAAGGTATTAAAAGTTAAAATGTTAATGAAATGTTTTTAATGTCTTTAACAGCATATTTTCCATTGTCTTAGCCTATCACTTTCCCCCCTACTCATGCAGCATTGGTTCTACCAATTGGCTTTGCCATTCTCCCCCCTCCCCCTGCCCCCCCCTCTCTCTGTGTGTGTGTGTGTGTGTGTGTGTGTCTTTATCTGTGTGTGTGTACCCAACATATAACTCCATTTGACACAAGGAACTTGTCAGGTATATAACAACACACACACACACACACACACACACACACACACACACACACACGGGAAAGGTCCCAGCCCCTGAGTCCTCCAGCAGACCAGAACAGACTGTTGAGAGTTTCAGTATGACTCATAAGAAAGACATTCTATCATGCTAGGCAGAATCTCAAAAATTCTCAACAGTTCGAAAAATACAGGAAAATCAACCTAACATTGCCTCTTAATTTTTCTGTCATAATCATTTGAATCTTTTTGACAGTCACAAATGTGTTCTTCAATAACTTTTGTGGAGAATGTAGGTAGAAGGTAAGGGGAAAGTGCATGGAAGAAATGGAAATAGCTAGAGGAGGCAGAGTGTGCTAAGTTTCATGTCACATTTCAGAACAGAAGTCATGAGGAAGGAACCAAGGGCAGATACCTCATCCTTTACTCCCACCAAGCAAAATTATGCTGTGAAAAATCATAGGCTTTTGCTTCATTTGAATTAAAATCATACACAATTTTCAAACACACACTCAGACATTTGAAATTGGTTAATCATTCTATAGCCACCTTTGGAAAATGGCTTGGAATTAGAGACAGTATGAATTTTGCTGTGAGATAATTTTTTTTTCTTTTTCTATGACTAAAAAATAAACTGTGGAATCAGAAACTGTTTATGTCTTATTTTCCCACTTACTAATGCAATGCATTTTCTCGTTAATAACACAGTGCAGGGACATAGCATTTTTTATGTCCATAGGATCTGAATGAGTGAGTCTAATTGGATGGCATTTCTATAAGCCAATATGTGTATATATGTACATGGGTGTATATGTATGCATAAATAGACCAGAAGCAAACTTTGGGGATCATCCTTAATCTGCCTACTTTTGTCTTTTGAGATGGGTGTTCTCATTGAACCTGGACCTTATATATGGAGCTTGGATGACTGAGAAGCAGGTTCAGGGGCCCCTCTGTTTCTGAATCCCCAGTGCTAGCAAACAAAGTCTGCATGACCATGCCTGTTTCTTTTTTTTTTTTCTTTTTTTTTTTTTGGAGTATTTTTTGGGGAGTATTTCAAGGTTATAGAGCTCAGGTTCTCATGTTTAGGTAGCAAGAATTTAAATGATGGAGCCATCTCTCCAGCCTCTCTAATATTCTAAGTGGGTTATAATGGGGAATGAGTTTTGTCTTCTTTTCCATACACTCAGAAAGATGTAGGGAAAATTTAAGCTTGTCCTAATAAGAATCAGGCAGCCCAGTGAGTGGAAGTCAAGGATGCTTCAACCATCCTGTTGTACAGACAGTATATAACAAAAAATTCTCTGTTTTCAGCAAGTAACCTGTGCTAACCTGAGATATCATATTATGTAATATGTCAAAATGATTAATCAGTTATATATTCCATTTATACTTATATGACCTCCTCTTTGCTAATAATTGAGAAGTTGAGTTTTGTCTTAACTGTACTCATTTAAAAAAATACATATAAAACATCTTTCTAACTCTGCTGTTAAGACATTTGCCAGAATTTGGGGCGTCTGTAAATTATCCCAGAGATAAGCAATTACTTCTAATAAGTAGTATAATTGGGTATGATTGTTGGAGATGACAATAAAGAGGGGAGAATGGAGAAATAGAAAAATAGAAATCCAATGATATAAGTTTATCAAGTCAATTCTGTATTTAAGTTAAGTAGAGCTATAATATGGCAGAACCACAGAAGGCAGGAAAAAGCCCCATTCCCCCTGTAAGAGTTCCCACTTTTCCACACCCTTGTCAGGTCTTCCTAACTTTGGTCTTTAAATTTTTTTAAACAAATTTTCCTGCATCATATCTTAGTCATAGTCTTTTAGTGCTCCCACATTCTACCTTCCCTACACACTCAATTCCTTATTCTTTCTCTGTATTCAAACAAACAAAACAAAGACATGAAATACATACACACACACACACACACACACACACACACACACACACACACACACA
>JANHMN010000008.1:38884529-38898959 GCA_030674055.1 Rhabdomys pumilio
TAAATGCCTAACAGAAGCAAACCAAGGCCCATGGCTTGATAGATAGAAGACATGCCTGAGTTCAAGGCAGTGGAAGAACATGGTTTTTACCTGCAGAACTCCACAGAACAAGAAACAGTAGGCTCAGGCTGGAAGTAAAGCGAGTATGTGACTCTTAAATCTGAATTCTACATCCCTGCAACTGCCTGTGAGGCTTCATGTCCAAGAGATTCCTCAACCCCCTAAAGCAGTGTCACCATCTGAGGATTAGGTATTAACGGTCATACGCCTATGAGGCACATTCACTCTGAAATCATTATAGGATTCTTCACATTTACTAAGGGATAACTGTTACCAGGAGTATTCAACTCAATGCATTACTCTTAGTGTCATTAAGAATATAGTAGTTGCACCATACAGAAACCAATCCCTTTTGGACAAAATATGTATTCTGCCATGGCTCTCTTTATTTAATTATTCTGAAAGTTCATTCAAGTTAGTTTATAATAATGATGTTATTTCCTGTGCAAATCCAATTATGTTTATATTACTGTTGCTAAGTTGTATATATTCAGAAGTTGGGCTTGAAATTTCCAACCACTGTTATTATGACAGTTAAGGACAATTGATTGTCTGACAGTATGATTGTAGATAAGTAGTAGTGCAGTCTAGCAGGAACTCTGCATTAACTCCTTTGGCACCAAAACAATGCCACTGTCTCTCCCACACCTAGGTACCTCCCGTTCATTTATCAGCCACTTCCTCATCATTCCTTCCCATGCCAAACTACAGACATAATTTAACACTTTTATTAGAAACAGTAAGGTATGAAATAGAGGGATTTTGCTAAACTCTTTTAGTGCACTGGAACTAAGGAGAGAACTATTCTGACTGCACTTTAAATTCAGGCCAATGGTGACAGTCTTTAGAGAGCTGATCAATTCTGATAAAAAAAGAGATGCAAAGCTATTAATAGGTGACACTATGTCCCATTTTAAAACAAGCCAAGGACTTATTTAAGAGTATGAGTTCTTTCTACTTTCATGAGTAAATGCCACTTAAAATAGTTAATGTGTGTGTGTGTGTGTGTGTGTGTGTGTGTGCTATGTATAGAAAATTTTATTACTTATATAGTTTGTGTTGAGTACTATTATTGAATGATTTATTTAGAGTATAAAAAAATACCAATAACGTTTCTGGAATTGTTTTCTAGGTTTATTGCTAAAATCCTTTCCCTTTAATTGTATAACATGTGTTTTGTATGAAACTGTATGACCTTTTAAATGTAGTTGATGAACTTTGAAGAAGTTACACCACAGGCACTAAACCAAGCTCATGGTTATCAAAACAACAGGCTCTTCAAGGCACTGATGTCGTTCACTTGGCTGGCATATATGAATTTTATTCATTCAAATGAAAGTATATACTGCAAATATCTTATTTTTCTGCTGTTCCAGGAGAAACATAACATACCCAAATTTATTTAATAATATTTAATAATTTTTCTATAAAACTCAGGTCTTCACTATAAATATCCACTTGACCAGCCTAGGATAAACAGAGAACTTGTACCCAAAACCAAACCAAACCAAGTAAACAAACAAAAAACTAAGACAAGATAAAATATGCTAAAGTATATGGAAACTTGTAAGAGTTGAGGTATTTATCATAGGAACATACTGAATGATTGTCTTTTCTTTTACCCAAAGCCTTATATATTTCTGGTTCACTTTATTCAAATGTTTTCATTAGGATCTCTATATATCTAAAAGACAAGACTATTATGCATTTTTCTTTTTCAATCTAGCAATATTATTTTATGTTACTTTTTTATCCCAGATTTTTGTTTGATGGCTTTATTTGCATTGGGTTTCACTATATAACTCTAGCAAATCTTTAACTAATTTTGTTAACAAAGTTGACCTGAAACTCAAAAAAGATCCACTCCCCTCAGCCTCCTCAGTACTGGAAATATCTTTTTATTCCTTTTTAAAACTTTCTTTCTTCTTTTATTTTCTTGTAATCTTGCAACCCCATCCCTTCCAATGTCTTCTGTACCTTTCAGCTGATTCTCACTATTATACATTCAACCTTCTGCCTAGGTCATCATCTCTTCTCCATTTGTGGCTAGATGGGAGGGAAGGATGCTTTTCTATTCCTCATCTTGTTAAGACTGTAGCAGAACAGTAACCATGACCGCAATCCAAATGTTGAATACACACAGTGTTCCTGTGATAGAAATGAGAGCCTCTGGATACTAGCTTACCAAAGTGTGAATTTCTAGGCCAATTTTATTTAACATGGCATTTGGATACATCATTGTATTTTATGAAGGATGCTCTGTATTCTTGCCAAAGTTTGTTTCTGATATTCTACTGCCTAGAGCTTGTGTGCCAACAATATGGTTAATGAGTATACAAAAAAAAAACTATGATTATTTGAAATGTAGGTCATTATAGAGTATAATTTACATGACTTCATAAGATGAAGCTTTGAAATTCAATACTTTCTTTTGAAAATTTGAAATTTATCTTCTGAGTAATTAATGTAACTCTGAACATTCATATGTTGTTGGATGAAAATACTAAGCATCCACAAAGCCCAAAAATTATGGAGCACAACATTGGTCTCTGATACAACAAAGATTCAAGTTGCATGATAAAGTATGCTTTGATTTAAAAAAATGTAAAAACAACCACACATCTTTTATTTATTTGTTTTCTACTATAGATTTGATATATGCCTTTGTGTATTGTAATATGTAAGTTATATGATTATGCATATAAATATATATGCAATTATGCATGTATAAATATTTAGATGTCTCAAAAAATACATTATCTCTCTATTATCTTACTTACAGTTTTGCTCTCTATGGGTTTAATTTTTCCTTCTCAACTAATGTTCAAATGTATTGTTTAGAAAATTCAACACTCAGTTTTAAATTTACACTATTCTGACTATCAATATGAATCCTTATACTGCTGTGTTCTATCTTGCTTGGGAGGTGGATCATTATTTGTCTAGTTTATTCATTTTGTATATATGGTCTTGAAGTTCGTTTCTTATTAGCTAAGTTAGTTATTAGATTTTATCCCAAGGTTCCATAAGGCTTTTTCTTAAAGATAGTTTATTTTACCCACTAGTGACATAGTGTACAGGAATGGTGACATTGTGAATTCAAATATGCCACATAAGAGCCTAAAGAGGTTTCCTTTATCTAAACAGATAAAAATTAGCAGCCAGATTTGGGAAAAGGGTGCTACAGTTTCTAAGAACTACATTGAAAAGTTCATTTTCTATCTTGATTAGTTTATAAATGAAACATCTGTCACAGTATAGATAGAGATAGAGATAGAGATAGAGATAGAGATAGATAGATATATAGATATAGATATGAATGAATGAAAAAATAGCATATATGGGATTTTGTGCTATTCACACTTTGGAGAGGTTCTCTGAGGATCTTGAAATATATTCCATTTTGATAAGAGGGATCTAAGTATGGCCAGTATTTTCTTCAGTCATTAAAACCAACTATGCCATTTACTTCTGGACCTCATGCCTTATGAGAAATGGGATGTAATTTTTATTTTTTTCCTTTTCTGTTTCAATGTTAATTTTTCTTATTCCTTTCAAACTTTTTAAAAAATACCTCATAGATAGGAAGAAATAATCAGTAATGTTTTTTATTTCTTCTGAATAATTCTATATAAAGACATAAAAAATTATGAATGAAGCCAATGTGCCTCCATTTGGAATGACTTCTCTAGAGGAGGGTAAATGTACTTGCATATTCTGTAGATTCTGACTAGGCTTCTGTAAGTCAGTTTAACAAGAGGAAAGCAGAAGTCTACGAACCTAAAACTATTCAGATGTGTGTAACAGGAGGGAATTTAAAAAAAAAAGTAAATGATTTTGAGTTTCTAGGGGTGGCACATTGTATGAAGACAAGTAGATGCTTGGGAGACTTCATGGGGCAATGGTCTGCTTTGTATACTCTGCCTACTACTGTATGCTGTGCCTGTGAACATAAAATAAACTTTCCTGTCATTATTTACATCTGGGAATGATTTTTTCTACAACTATTTTATCATAGACAGGAGTTTACTAATCAAAGTACAGCAAAGTACAGATGCATTTTAAGGTAGATGGGCAGGCTTTGAAAAACAGGACAGTACTGGGTATTATAATTGTTCTTGTATTGTTAACATAACCTTGACAGATCAATATAGAAAGATGTTGAGAGGGTTTTGGGAAAAGTTAAGAAAATACCTCATTTTCAGCTTCTTTTGTGTGTCTAGGTTCTGAATCACTTGTTTTTGAAATGGTGTTGCCAGAAAGAAATGTGTGGTTTCATATGTTTGTGTTGTTCAAGAACCATCAACTGAACTGCAAGAACATACTCTGTGCAAAACAGGCTCTTAAATACCATCTAACTCCTCTGTCCATGGGTACCCAATAGTCACCCACAACCCACTCAACAGGATGAAGTATATTTCAAGTGACTGGAAACAATTTTATTTGTTTATTCTTGATTTTAAAAATATGTGTTATTTTCTACAGTGTGTTTGACATATAGTCTGAGGAATTTTGGAAGGAGAAAAGAGTTTGTACATGATTTCAAATACTACAGTAGGGTTCAATTATTGTTGAAGAAAGAGGAGATTAAAAACTGTCCAAAGAATTTAAGGCAGAAACTTGCAAAATTCTTGTCCTTGACCAGAAGGCATATGAGGGGGTTAGAAATTACATGAGTGTTTGTAGCTTTAGTTTCTGGTCTTGTCTCTTGTAATATTTTTGTCTCCTTTATACAGCATCCTGGAATCTATATATTAGAGTATTCCTGAAACTCCAGTCCAGAAACAACAATCCCTTTTGATGAACAGGTTAAAAAAAATCAGCATTTTTGTGGTGGAAATTGGTTAGGTCTACTATAATTTTAATAATTACGGTATTGATATTTTGACCTTGCATATTCAACTACCATTTTAATTGGATCTCCTCTCATTTACTGCAAATCTACCCTCACATGATCTTGTGGTATTCTAACTCTGTTTATCTGAGATCTCCATTACTGCCTTTGAAAGACTGAAATTCATCAAAAGTGGAGAACCTAAACCCTTCTTTCCCCAATTTAAACCCATATCCGAAAAGGCTTAAAAATACTTAAAAATACTCAGGAAGGTGTATTATGGGGATTGGAAGCCTTGGAGGCCATTGAAAGTAGACAGTTATGTTGGTAATTGGTTCTAATGCTTTGTTTTAACTCAGCTCCTAAAAGCCCTGCTTCCAGATGCTGAGAGTCCCTGCCCACAGCTGGCTTCCATTGGTAATAAAGAATTGCCTTACAGTCAATGGCTGGTCAGGCAAATGGAAGTGCAATATTTAAATTGTGCAGGCAAGAAACCAAGGGAAGAGAGAAGAACAGGCAGAATCACCATGACAGGGAAGAAAAGAGAACAGACTTAAAGGCCTGTTGCCATGTAAGAATCTGGGAAAATGGCCTTAGGGGCCACTCCTCCAATTGTGTCTGGGGTAGCAGAGACAAAATATATACTGGAGGGGAAAGTGTGCTAGCCATGGGAGATTTAGAAGTGCGCAGCCAATGAGTTAGTCAAGACATATTGAAATTAGCTGGTGTGTGTGTGTGTGTGGAGGGGTGTCTTTCATTCATGAATCCAGAGAGCTCTTTGGTGGGTACAATATGTATGCAAGACCCACTTGGAATATCAAGCAGTTTAATTTTCAGTTCTTTTCTGGTTTTACCTCCCAGTTCCTTCCTAAGATTAGAAATGAAAATATCTCAACTACCCTGCCTTAGGATATAAAAGAGCATATAGAATAGTCTGGGAAAGGCCCCTGTATGGTGGAAGCTGCCAAAGGACAGTGCAGCTTTGTACCTGACAGCCTCTGGCCTAAAGAAAATTTCCAAGGGAACATTCCTTAGGGTTAGAATTTGCAGTCACAGATGTGAAATCCGAGCAGCAGTTTGATGACCATGTATGATACTGTGATCAGAACTACTGGGGAAAAAAGTGAGAATAAACATATTAAAAAGTGAAGATAACTCAGCTTCATTGAAAACCATTAAGAGAAAGTTACTTCAATGTCATACTTCTACACAATGGAATACTACTCAGCCATTGAAAACATGGGCATCATGAATTTCACAGGTAAATGGATGAAACTGGAAAACACCATCCTGAGTGAGGTAACCCAGACCCAAAAGGACGTGCATTGTATGAACTCACTTATAAGTAGATATTAGGATAAAATACAGGATAGCCATGCTATAATCAATAGACCCCAAAGAAGTCATATAACAAGAAGTGCACAAAGGTAGATGTTTGAATCATTCTCAGGAAGGGAAACAAAATAGATATCAGAGATCAATGGAAGGAGGCAACTGTGTGGAAGAGGGAATGGGGAGGAGAGTAAGGTGGGATGGGGAGATCATATGTAGGGAAGCAGAGGAGAGGCCTTAGAGGATATAAGTGTGTGACTCTAGCTGAGATTTCTAGAAATGGTGGATATGAATCCTGAAGTGGCCACTTTTTATAGTTGGGAAGGACTCCCAGTAGAAAAATAAGGATAGCAACCCACCTACAAAGCCTTTGACCCAAAATGTGTCCTGCCTACAAGAGATGCAGAAACAAAGATAGAGCAGAGACTGAGGGAATGGCCAACCAATGACTGCTCCAAATTGAGAGCCATTTCCTGGGCAAGAGCCAATCCCTAACACTATTAATGATATTCTGCTATACTTTCAGACAGGAATCTAGAATAACTATCCTCTGAGAGGCTCCACCAAGCAACCAATGAAAAGAGATGCAGATACACCAAAATATTAGATGGAGCTCAAAGAGTTTTACAGAATGGTTGGAAGAAAGATTGAGGGACCCAAAGAGGACAGGGACTCCACATGAAGATCTACAGTGTCATTTAATCTGGACACTTGGGAGCTCCCAGAGACTGAATCCCCAACCAAAGCATGAGCTCAAGCTGGACCTAGGCCCCCTGCACATATGCAGCTCAATCTTCATATGAGTCCCTCAAACAACTGGAGTAGGGTCTGTCCCTGAGCCTGTTGCCTACATGTCTGTCTGTGGATTCCTTGCCACTAAATGGACAGCCTTATCTGGCTTCAGTGGAAGAGGATGACCTTAGTCCTGCATTGACTTAATGTGTGGGGTGGTGGTGTTGGTATGTGAGAGGTGGGAATTTGACACCCAGAAGGAAAATCCCCCTTCTTAAAAGAGAAGGGGAAGGGGGAATGGAGGAGGATTTATGTGAGAAGAGGAAGGGCTGAAATTGGCTGGTAAAGGAAAAAAGAAATAAATTTAGTGAGAAAAAGAGGGGGAAGGGAGTTGGAGGGAGGGGGAAGGGGGAGATAGTTAGAGAGGGAGAGGGAGAGAGAGAGAGAGAGAGAGAGAGAGAGAGAGAGAGAGAGAGAGAGAGAGAGACTTCCTTGTCAAAATACTAAAATAGGAATGAGTATTTTTTGGGTCTCAGGGCACAACAAGATATCCTGATCTGATACAGAGACATTACATACTACTTTGTCTTTCCTTAAAAGTTATTCCAATCTATGAGTACAGCAAAATATCATTAGGAATAATTTTATTGGAAATGATTGGCATCTAGCCCAATTGTCATCAGAGAGGGTTCATCCAGCAAGTGAAGGAAATAGATGCAGAGACTCACGGCTAAACATTAGGTAGAGCTTGGGGAATCCTTTGGAAGAGGAGAAGGAAAGATTGATCGAGCCAGAGGGGTCAAGGACACAACAAGAAAACCAAGAAATTCACTAACCTATGTCCATTGGTTGAACTGCCAACCAGAGAGCCTGCCGATGGGCCGGCCTATGTGATCCACCCATATATATCTGTTGTCAAACTTAGTTTTCATGTGTTACTCTTAACATCAGGAGCATAAGCTGGCTGTCTCTGACTTTGTTGCCTGCCACTGGGACCCTTTCTCCCTATTGGGTGGTCTTGTCTAGCATTAAAGAAGAGGCAACCAGTCTTACTGATACTTGATATGTCATGACTGGTTGATATCCGTTGAGGCTATCTCTTTTCTGAAAAGAAACAAAGCAGGAGTATATAGGGTTTGGGTTGTGGATGACTGGGAGGAGAGAAGGGAGCATAAACTGTCTTTGGGGTGTAAAATGAATAAAATCACTCTACACTACACAGAGAGAGGGGAAGGAGAGAAAGATGGAGAGGGAGAGGGAGAGAGAGAGAGGAATCATTTCCATTAATCACCTGGCCAGGAGACCATCTCATATGAAAGAAGATTTGTTAAAGACAAGGGAAAAATAATTATCTCCTTAATGAGAGAAAGTACTTGTACTTCCAAAAATTCTTTCCCTAATGCAGCTACTTCCAATACTTTCACCATCCAGTGCTTCTAACTCTGATTACCTGTAATTTTGTTTCTTTACTTTTTTCTCTTGAATGTGACAATAAATGCATAGACATATTTCCTTGTCAAAACTCATTAACCATGTATAGAATAGATATGTTTTATTGTCTATAACTTACCCTTTATTAAAGGTAATTTTGTGAAAAAAAATTGCCTATATCCAAAGAGAACATCCAATAGCAAATAAGTATTTTCTTATTTGTTTTTAGGGGAGATGGTACATGGCAAGTATTTAAAAGTAATGCTCTATTAAGAATTAATACCTGTAGAATTAAGGATTTAGTTTAAAAGACTAATGTTATTTAAAAATGTTTCTGAATTTATGTGAATATAGGCATGTATGTACCAGAGCAAATATCTCATTGCTGATAACTCCAAATGTTTCAATTTGTTAGATATAAACATTAAAACCTAATTTTAAAATTTAATATTGGTTCAAACTCATATACTCTTGTTGAAATAATGTTTTGTGATCTTACTTCCTGTTATTTCTCCAGGTCTGTTGATTTTCATCGTTCATCTGGGAACTTGCATTGGGGTCTTAGTGTGCCTCACTGACTTATTATATCAAAGTACAATCTTGAAGAATAAGCTCAAACATATTTTGCTATACAATTTTTGGTATAATTTAATAGGTTTTCATAAAACATGAATATACATTTTGATCTTTAAGTATTTTAATGCAGTCTAAACAGTACTAAATGAGAACATGTTCAGATGTAAATTCATTTTGTTGACTTACATTTTTTGCCATCTTTCAGTTGAGTGCTAATCCTTAATTCCATCTGGGGGCACTGTGGAAGAGAGTGAAGAGAGATGATAAGGGGGGAGACATGAAATGTTGTCTTCTTGCTAACACATGGCTGTTGCAACTATGAACTCATCAAAGCTGTGGGTTCTGCTCTGAGTCTGTACAAGAACAAGCCTGTTGACACTCGAGCATGGATGGAGGGAAGGCTTGTGGTGCCTACCAAGAACTGCTGATCTATTGAATATGTATAGATTCTGTAAGAGGTAGAGTCAGTGTCTTCTGTTGTATGGTTCCTATTGGGGGTTCCAATCCAATGTTTGCACAGATGGGACCCCAGATAAAGCTAAAAGATTTGAATCTGGAAAAGGAGGGAGTAGCAGTGAGGAGTCTGGAAGCTGGTAGATATGGCGGCGTGTAAGAAGAGGGTAAGGAGGAAACATAACTAGAATACATTTTATATATCTGTAAAAAATTGTCCAAAAACAAAATTAACTTACAAAGTCATCTACAATAAAACAAATCATTTGCTGTGTTCAGAGTTTATTACAAATGTATCTTGTGTATCACCATTTTAAAGCTTATGATTTCACAGGGATTTTATGCTCAGCATTTAAAGCTTTTATACTATACCAGCATCACAAAGCACATACCATAAATTGGGTGAGACTTTAAGCAGGCCTTAAAACTCTCCATTTTAAAATATTCCATATTTCTCAAAATTCCTCCTGTGACCCTCCTTGGTCAATACACTTTCTTTCTTCTCACTTCACAGATGCACCAAATTCTTATTTATTCCATCACAGATGAGTTTTCCCTATCCTGGGACCTTATATAAATAGAATCACGCTGTTCTATGTGTCTGGCCTCATTGGCTTACCAACACGTTTCTGAGCTGTATGCACCCCAGTGATCTGTCTCTTTGTATAGATACAGCTTAATGAAAATAGAACTATACTACATTCATTTACCCTTTGACCTATTCACTATTGTTTCAGTCGCTTCTAACTAGAGGTTTTTCTAAATAAATATTTATGTCACTTTATATCTACAGTTATTTCTTTGGCAGAGAATATTTAGAAATGGCTTTCCTGGGTCTTAGAGTGAGACTAATTTTCTGACAATCAGTTAATTTCACTTTGGAAGAGAGTTTGCTTCTTACTTTTGCCAGTAATTCTTAAGAGGTATGGTAAAAGCAACTACTCTAAAGCTTTTAACTAGAAAGGAATTTTGTTATTCAGCATCTTTTAAGAGCCATGGGTGTAAGTAAAGAAACCATTTGGTCACTGTCACCCTGGTTTGATAAGCTGTAAAAATTAAAATCAGGGTGTGCTACTTTTAGCTGCAATGAGGTCATTTTCTAGAGCAAGAATGAAATGTTAAACACTTTAGTCAGATTTGAGCGTCTGGTAATTGTGAGGCAGGAGCAGAAGCACATGGCTAGAGGGTTGCCCTTGGCTGATTTTACAACAGACACACAAACTTCAATATCAAATGTATTTTTAAATATATAAACATTGAGTTGGTTTAACCAGAAATCCTGGAACTCCCGTACATTTCATCTTACGAGTCTGCATTGGCCTCCATTTCTCACCTACTTAATAGTGAAGTACATTGTGTGCCCATAAATAAATGTCTGCTCTCAATTTTGTTCCATATCTTTAAGTGTCTCTGCCAGTGCTGAAATTTCTGTAGTCTCACATCTATCGAAGGAGGATTTAGGGTCAGGCAGAGCTCAAATTATAACTGTGTCTCTTGCTAGCCATTAGAACGTGGGCAAATTAGTTACCAGAGGGAAGTGAGAAATAGGTCTGTAAATACCACATGGAAACAAACAAAGCCACTAGTGTTTTAATAGTGGGGCAAGGACTTCGTAACTTTCATCAGTTACAGTTTAAGAAACTATGTTTCTGAATCCACACCATAGACAAATAGTAGCCCTGCTTGTTTTCTAAATGTGTGCTATTCTCACTTACTGTATCTTTACTCCTCACTACTGGGGGCCTGTCTGCCTTTTAATGTTAGGAATCTAAATCTTCATGGTCATGTTCAACTTTGATGTTGTGACATTGCTCTTTGCTGATATCTCCAAACTTTGTCCCTGTCAAATAAATAAAATGTCCTGTGTTGTCCTCTGATTCTTTAAAATTATTTTTGTTGTTTTGATTTCAGACCACCCACAGATTTGATGTTATGTAGAAGTAAGTCATAATGAAAATTAAGTTTGGACTACTTGCTCATGTTTCTTTCTCTTGGGAACTGGAAGGATTATCACACGGCCTCTACAGTCTTCTTTATCATCAGCCTAACTGTTAATTTTTATGATTTTCTTCCATGTTCCAGGCTCAGCACTAAGAGCTTATGTGCAGTGTGCTGTGTAATCCCAACCACTAATCTTCCAAGGAAAGCAAGACATAGCAAATAATTCACTTTTAGTATTGTACTTCATGGCTAATACTCATTGTCTCTCAACCATAGCAGGCTCTGGGAAACTGGATATTAAATGACTAAATCAGATATTCATTTAAAATACAAAGCAAATCTTACTCACTACCTCTTTCCTCCAAACATTTCATGGAATATATTAAACTGATTTTTCTTTTTGATAGACGCTTTTATTTGTGTGTGTGCGTGTGTGTGTATGGGAGCACATATGTGTCAAAGATCTCAGAGAAAAACTTACAATAGTGAGACTTCTTCCTCAATCATGGGGGTTCTGGGAATTGAATTCAGTTTGAAAAGCCTAGAGGCAGTGTTAATCACCTTACCATCTTGGCAATGGAAATATAAGAACTTCTTGTAGCCTATTACTGAGAATGGTCACAGTATGAAAACATCTGGAGAGGCAGCTAATTTAACCTGGAGTTGTGATAGATACGAGTAAGTAAGGCACCCCGTTAACATCTAATTTCTACCTTTCCTTGGGTCCTCTCTCACTCCCTCATTTCTCCTGAGTCTCTATTTGCATTTCAGTGTAAACATTCAGAAGCTGAATTATGATGCGGTGAATGACTGAGACACTCTAAGATCTCTTTAAATGCTTGTCTGTGGTGTAAAATCCAATGTGTCTATCATTTACTACAAAGTATGCCTGGCTTTGGCATTGAACTCTTGTAGTAGTTCATCTGAGAATACAAAGCTATTTTTTTCTGGAACAGAAGAGATAAGCTCCTATCACAAAAGAACAAAATAAACAAATAAAAAAAATAACAGAACAAAACGAAACTTCCTCTGTGTCCTTGAAACTCTCTGATTTAATCAAAAGATGTGCTGTCTATATAAGAACTTGTGATTGAAGGGTGGGTTATTAGTTATATCGTAACTTTAGACATCAAATGCCATTTTTAATCATTGTTTTTGAGCTTGGAGAATACAGCCAAGTAAGCCCACTTCAATGGATAGTGTAATAGGTTTTGACAAATGCAGCGTCGTCAATCAAAACACAAAGCTCTTCCACTACCTGAGAATGTTCTTTGATTTCTCTCTCCGACCATTTCCTCCCCTTTCTGCCCCAAGGCAGCCATAGTTTTGCGTTTTGATGCTATAGATCAATATTGCCTCTTTGACAACTTCACATGAGTTAAATCAAACGATATCTACTCTTTTGTACAAGTCTTATTGAGATGCCCATGTTTTTTGAGATTTGCCCAATTACAGTTTTTTCAGGCGATGAGTAAGTTACTTGCTGGCATCAAGAACTTAAAAGACCAGATAATGTTCTTTATTCACATTGACCTCTAGCTATTTCATATCGTTTGTTAAAGAAGTTGCTTCCATTGGACACTAAACTGGCCTGGCAACTTTGTTAACATTTGGACTTGGGTTTGTTTACAAGGCTCTTTGTTCTATTTTCTACCACGTATGGAAACAATCCCACTCATCATAGAAGAGTTCCATAACAAATTTGAGATCAGGTATGAACTTTAGAAATTGACTTTTTGGCATTTTACTTTTATGTTTTGATGTCATAGTACAATTCTATCGTGTTCCAGTTAGAGTTCCTTTCTTTGATCCCTAGGAAATATCTTTTTTTTTTTATTGCTCCCATGTGAGCAATCAATATTTATAAATATGTATATACACATCTATATTTCTAAATACACACTCTTAAGTCATTAGAGTGTTACTTATATGTATGCTTCCACATCTGACCATTTTGTATTGACTAACAGTTTGGTTTGCTCTTCCCTGGGGAAGATTGTTTCTCCTCCTCTGAGCATTCTTTCATTGTCTGTATTTTGTGAATTGCTGAGGCCTCCTGGACTTTCCTTTTTCCCTTTGATTTATCTCTTTTGTTATCCTCATTCATCTCATGTTTAGGTAGTCATGTTGGTGAGAGCTTGTGTGTAGCTTCAGTAATTGCTAAAAGGTCGTTTCATCACAAATTCCCTAATCCTATGGCTCTCATAGTTTTCCAACCTCTCTTTCACAATGTTTCCTGAGCCTTAGGTGAGAGAGTATCTTGTAAATTTATCCATTGGGATGGGGCTCTCCAACTCTGCATTTTTATTGCTTGCAGTTTTTGTTATAATCTTCATCTGTTGCGAAGAGAAGTTTCTTTATTGAAGATGAGGACTATATTTATCTCTGGGGTAAAAGGACAAACATTTAGAATGTAATTAGAGATTGTGCTGGTTTGTTAATGTAGCAGTTGTGGGATCTACTTCAAGATCCATGACCTCACTAGTGTTGCTTAGCTGGCTAGGTTGCCAGTAACAGGTATCATATGCCCCTTGTTTAATAGGTCTTACACGCAATCAAAATTCTGGTGACACCTGCCAAAGTATGTGTACCAGTCCAGTACTCTTAGGATTCTTGTGCCATGCTAAATTTTATTTAAGATTTTCAATTTCTTTGTTTGTGTTAGGTCTTTGGTTTTCTGTACAATTATAATATTATATCATCAATTTCTGCTAACATTTGAAATAATTATAGTTAATCCATGGAAATCATGCATTAGTTTGGGAAAAAATGGGATGTATTAAGGTTAGTGAGGAGTTGAAGCCATGAAGGATATATTACCATTCATATTTAAGTTTTTTAATTTCTTGCCTGTATTTTATTTATATTTTATGTATTATGTACACATGTACATTTGTGTGTGCATGAGTGCTTGTAGAAATTAGAGGGTGGAGTGTAAAACCAGGTTCTTTTCTACCATGTAGGGTCTAGGGATCAAATTCAGATCCTCTGGCTAGGCTGCAAGCTCTTTTACTTGTGTAGTCACTTCAATTGTCCTTTCTTCCTCCTCCTCCTCCTCCTCCTCCTCCTCC
>JANHMN010000008.1:38899359-38916453 GCA_030674055.1 Rhabdomys pumilio
TTCTTCTTCTTCTTCTTCTTCTTCTTCTTCTTCTTCTTCTTCTTCTTTATTATAGGCTTCACTGTGAGAGAGTCCTCAAGTATTATTGGTTATATTGCAAGTAAGATGAGAGATTTGTGCTGGCTAGTTTTAGAACAACTTGACCCAAGCTATACTCATTTGGAAGAAGAAACATCAATTGAGAAAATGTCCTCACAAAATTAGCTTCTGGACAAATCTGTGTGGCATTTTCTTGATTGATGATTGATGTGTGAGAGGTCCCCAGAGTGAGTAGTGCCACCGCTCAGATGGTGGCCCTAGGTGCTATTAAAAATAATTCAAGTAAGCCATTAGGAACAAGCCAGTAAACAAACCTCCATGGCTGATGCATCAATTTCTGACTTCCGACTTCATATTTGTGCCTTGACTTATCTGGAAATAAAAACTGAATTAAACTCTTCCAAAATTAAATTTGACCATGGTATGTTATCATACCAATAGAAAACCAAAACAATCATGTTTTCATTTTTGTTTGTTTTGTCATTCTTATTAATGTCTTTCACTTAGTGTGTGTTATTTCCCCCTACTTTTAGTGTTAATGATTGTTAATATTGTTTGCTCAATATAGTCTGTATATCTTAAAATCTTTATAACTTTATCAGTGTTACTTTTGTGGCCTAGAATATGATATATTTTAGACAAGGCCATGAGAAAACAATGTTATGTAAACACTTATTTATTATGATTTGCTATTTGTATTGTTGAAATTGTCTATGTACTAAATACTTCTAATTTATATTTCTTTAAATTTTGCAACCGATTAAGAGAGATTTGAAACTCCCTCCTCTTTTATTGACTGTTTCTAATATTCTCTTTTGTCTTGGAACTTCGTAATTGCTTATGTTTCTATAGTTGTATCTACTTGAATTAAGAAATGTGTAACTCCATTATGTCAGTCTCTACTTGTTAAACATTGAATGCATGTTACAATCTAAGAGTCACTCATGTTTCTTCTGACTATTTTTGCATGGAACATTATTTTCTGTTCTTCCACTTCCAACATATTTTGCTTTAAATTTAAAGCGACACACTAATTGTGATTTTATAATTAGTCTTTTAATCTCTACTTCTGAGCAGTAAGTATACCATTAGTTTCACAGATGTGCATATGAGGCTGGAGACTACTGTTTTTGCAGTTGCCTGCACAGCAAAGGTCTTCGTCTTTTAGCTCCCGCACTGCTTCCTTTGGTGTTCACTGTTTGTCTTATCCAAGGTTAATTTATTTATTATTTTTCATTTTATCTTTGAATATGTTTTAATGGTCAGTCTTGGGTTTATCCTTAGCTTTAGGTTGTTTATTTTTAAATCATCATTATTGATTTAAAAATGTATCAGAAGGAAATATGCACTATTTCAACAAAAGAATCGAAATCTTAAAACCCAAAGATAGTTGATATTGCTGAAACAGGATTATATACTGACTAGAGTAAGAAGTAAACAAGCTGACTATAGACCTTATCATTTAAACTAGACTTCTTGTCTTAAAACATGACTTTTCATTGGAATTTGAATTATGTCACTTAGGTTCAATTTCCCTTTTCAAAGACTTTTTTCATCAAAATAACACAGAATTAAGAGACCACCAGAGATCCATTATCTCTTTCTTTTGAGTTTCCTGCATGACTTGTCTTTCCAGCTTCATCGTTTAGCACCTTAGTTTATAAAGACCAAGTTTTGGATAAATAACAACTTGGTTTTGATAACACACAACAATATCACATATAATATAGCATGCCTAGCCTGTTTATGACATTGCTTTCAGTTTATTATTATCATTTATAACAATCAATATATTTATAATCAGATATTATGTAATTATTTTCAAAGTAAATAGAAAATCCACACAAGTTTCAGACCATAATATGCTAACACTACCTTTGGATATGTCATATTGTTAATTTTTCTCCCATGTTTTCTGTTGAGATATTAGATGTGCTAATCTTAGAGGGAATATGTGTTACAAGAGAAGTTAATCTTTGGCTTTTTAATGGTTTTGTTCTTTCCTTTGCATTTTTTTTTTAAATTTCTGATTATAAAAGACTTCCATGTGGAGATTTCTGAGCTGATTGAACTTTTGTTTTTTTAATCTGCTAGACAAAGTATCACCAGATCCATCAAACCTTGATGGATAAGGTCTGAAGCCTTATTTCATCAAGTATTTTTGCCTGGCTCTTCTTTCTGTCTATGCTGTCTTTACTAATGTATTTTGGTAGGGTTTTTATAGAAAGTGTCTACGAGTCTCTTGGGTTTTGTTTATTATCTTCAACTTTTTTTCTCTCTTTTCCTCAGACTGCACACTTTTTACTGATCTACCTTCATTGAATAGTCTGTTCTTTCTGTTCAAATCTATTACTGGGCCCTTCTGTGAAGAATTTATTTGAGTTGTGGTAATCTATTTAATCTCTGGGATTTTATTGTGTTTCTTTTTCATAAACTCTTTCTCCTTAATGTAGCTTATCCATGATATTGTAATTGCTTTGTCTTCCTTCCATGTTTTAATAACGTTTTCTTAACCCTTAACATGTTAGAAACACCTGCCTCAAATTCCTTGTATTAAAAGAAGTTTTCCCTCAGCAGCCTGCTTTGCTGCTGTTTCTTTTGCTTTTTCTACTTTGTGTATAAACTATCAGTTCTTGGCTCTTTGCAAGCCTCATTTATTTTTATTTTTATTTTTTGGAAAACGCAGAATTTAAAATGCTATCATACAGCAACTTTGAAAATTATATTGTTTTTCCCTTTCTAGATTTTGTTTGTTGCAGTTCAGTGCAAATTATTAGTTAGTGATTTTTAAAATTCATTTCTAAAAATCACTAGGTGTGGATATTGGTGACCATCAAAGTCTCTTATGAGCCACATAATCATTGAACAAGAGTTTCTTTCAATTCCACTAAGAATGACATTCTGAGCTGTCCACATAGTTAAACATGTGTTTATAGACACGTATGTATGCCTGTGTGTGTGTGTGTGTGTGTGTGTGTGTGTATGTGTGTGTGTGTGTGTGTGTTGTTAATGAATCAGACAAGTGCCAAGAGCTGCTGGAGTCTAAGTGTGAGATCATAATTGCCAAGCACATCTGTAAGGTGGAAGGTCAAACTCTGTCTGAGAGCAGGAACCAGTGGATCCAGATCTAGGTCAAGATGGCACACAGGTGAATGGGGAAGAAGGTAAGTAGGTACAGTCAATAGCAGTTTAGTGTGAGAACATGCCATCCTAGTCTTAGATGCCCATCACATTATGAAGTCTAGATGAGGGACTTATATCTTTGTCTTGGGCTAGGTCACAGCTATGTCACCTTCAGTGTCACACTACCCCTCAGATTTATTGAACAGATCCCTTTCTATTCCTGGGAATAGGTCATTTATCGGTATGCACTGGATGAGTGCTGCCTGACACATGGTACAAATCTTATTTTTCTTTTCTCTCTCTTCTCTTTCTTTTCTTTTTGGTGCTTGTATTTAAAGTTCTGGCAGTATATATGCTAGGAGAACATTCTACCACTGAGCTCTATTCCCTTCTCTGCTACCTGGTCTAAAGTCTACAGATCTCCTCTCTTCATGGCACTGTTATCCATTGCTTTATGTGGAAGAGAATATTTTCCTATACACAAACACCCATTGAGTGGGTCTATTATACCTGAATTCAGTGAAGTCACCAGAAACATCAGTCAAGGACAATATTAGCAAATGAAGTAAGCTAGCATCCTTAAATGCAGTTGCACAGAAACCCTGCCCTGACACTCATCAGTATATCTGCGTTTTAATACAGGTGCAGAAATGGAAATTGGATGGTATACGAAGAGTTAAGGTGAGTGGGGAATGGCTCAGTTTAATATTTTTCAGCTGTTCTTTTAAAATGTTTTTAGCATTTTAGGAAAAGGCTGGAAGAAGCTGAGGAGAAGAATGACTCCACAGGAAGACCAGCAGTCTCAAATAACTCGAACCCCTGAGATCTCTCAGACACTAAACCACCAACCAGGCAGCACACAGGAGCTGCTCCAAGGCCCGAACACTTCACACAGAGGACTGCCTGGTCTGACTTCAGTGGGAGGATGTGTGCCAAATCCTTGAGAAACTTGAGACCGCAGGGAGAGGTGAGGCCTGACCAGGTAAAGGGGGTGGGGGGAAGGGCAGACATCCACTTGGAGACAGGTGGGAGGAGGAATGGGATGAGAAACTGGAAGAGTGGACTGGGGTGGGTGGGCAACGACTAGATTGTAAATAAAATAAAATAAAATAAATACTTTAGTATTTAACTCTTGCTTCTCTCCTAGAGATAAATGAGTTGAGTAAACTATCTGTGAATTGGAATAAGATATGGGCTTTTTTCTAGAGCCAGAAAAAAGATGGTGACTTGCTGATTGTGACACCTTTACCAGGCTTTTTGTTTATTTGGTTGGGTTTTCGTGGTTTTGTTTTTTTGGTTTTGATTTTTTTTAATTATTTTATGTGAAAACTCTAACATGCATTTCTTTCTTTTTTCTTTTTTTGTTTCCTCTCTTTCTTTCTACTTCCCCCAGATCCTTCATACCATTTATCCTTCTGGATCTAATCCTTTTCTGTCTCTCATTAGAAAAGAACAGGCTTCTAGGAGTTAACAATCAAACATGACAAAATAAAATATGATAAGATAAAATTATCACATTGAACCTGAACAAAGAAATCAACATATGAAAAAGAACTGTGATATTGGTTTCCATAGTGGCTGTTTCAGTTTGCACTCCCACCAGCAATAGAGTTCCTTTTGTGCTACATTCTCACCAACACATGCTGTCACTTGTGTTATTGATCTTAGCCATTCTGACAGGATTATGAAGGAATTTCAAAGTAGTTTTGATTTGCTTTATTAAAGCAAGGGTTAAGATCTTAGAGTTGGCTAAGGATGTTGAACATCGCTTGAAATATTTTCCGGTCACTGGAGTTTCCCCTATTGTGAATTCTCTGTTTATATCTGTATGCCATTCTTAAATTGGAATATTATTTTTGACATATGATTTGTAAGTTTTGTTTATATAGTTTTCCTATTAGTCCTCTGAGATATGGAGTTGATAAAAATTTTTTCCCATTCTGTACACTGTCACATTGTCCAGCTGATGGTATCCTTTGTTCTACAGAAGCTTTTTGGTTTCATTATATCCTATTTATTGTTGATCTTGGTGCCTACACTATCAGTGTTATGTTCAGAAAGTTGTCTCCTGTTCCAACGTGTTCAAGCCTATTTCTCACTTTCTCTCTTATCTGGTTCAGTGTATCTGGTTTTGTGTTGAGGTCTTTGAATCTTGTGGAGGGTGATAAGTATGGCTCTACTTGCGTTCTTCAACATACAGACTTCAGTATGACTAGCTCTATTTGTTGAACACGCTGTCTTTTTCCTAGTGTGTATTTCTGGTTTCTTTATCAAACACCAGATGTGTATATGTGTATACGTTTATGTGTGGGTTTTTGATTCTATCCCATTGAGCAATGTGTCTATTTTGATGCCAATACCATGCAGTTTTTAATACCATACCTCTGTGGTATAACTTGAAATCAGGATTAGTGAGACCTCCAACAGTTTTTTACTATTTGGAAGTATTTTAGCTATCTAGATGGCATTTGTTTTTCCATATGAAGTTAAGAATTGCATTTGATGATCTTTAAAACTGTTTTGGAATTTTGATGAGGATTACATTGAATGTGTAGACTGTTTACAGTATGATGGCCATGTTTGCTATGCTAATCATACCAATACACAGATATGAGATATATTTCCATTTTATGATCTATTCTTCAATTTCTTTCTTAAAAAGTTTGATGTTTTTATTATACAAGCCGTTCACTTGTTTGATTAAACAAAAAATATTTTATATTATTTGAGGCTCTTGTGAAAAGTATTATTTCCCTGATTTCTTCATCCATCTGTCATGTGTATATAGAAGGGCTTCTGATATTTTTGTGTTAATCATGTATTTAGCCTATTTGCTGAAAGTGTTTATCATATGTATGAGTTCTCTTGTGCAATCTTTTAGGGTCAATTATGGATAGTATCCTATTATCTTCAAATAGTCATACTTTGATTTTTTTTCTTTGCAAATAATATTCTCTTATCTCTTTCATTTGTCTTATTGCTTTAGCTAAGATCAGGTACCATATTCTATGTGTACAGCGAGAGTGGAAAACTTGTCTTGGAATTTTAGTAGAATTAAATTTTAGTGGAATTGTTTTGAGTTTCCAGTCTTGCTGTAAATTTCATTTATTATGACTTGGTATTTGTCTTGTATCCCTAATTTTTCCCAATCTTTTATCATGAAGGGGTGTCAGATTTTGTCAGAGATCTTTATCTGTCTGTTGATTACGTGGGTTTTGTCTTTCAGTTTGTTTATATGACTGATTTACACATTGCCAAAGAATCATCCTTGAATCACTTGGATGAAGACTACCTGATAATAATAGATGATCTTTTTGATGTGTTCTTGAACTTGATTTGCAAACATTTTATTATTTTTATATCCATGTTCTAAGGAAATTGGTTTATAATTCTCTTTTGTTGAGGTTTATTTTGTCTAAGTTGTTCACTTCACATCCCAATAGCAGCTTCCACTCTCAGTCCTTCTCCCTTCCCCATTTCTTCCTAGAAAAAGGAAGGACTCCCATGTATGTCAACCAGCCCTAGCATATCAAGCCGCAGTAGTATTAGCCATATTCTCTCACACTGAGGCTAGAAAAGGCATCCCAGTTAGGGGAAAGGGATCTGAAGGTAGACAATGTAGTTAAAGAGCCCCAGCTCCCACTTTAGGAATCCCACTTGAAGATCCAGGTGGACTACTGTTACATATGTTCAAAGGACCTAGGTTCATACCATTCATACTCTGTGGTTGGCAGCTCAGTCTCCATGAGCCCCAAAAGGCCCAGGTTAGTAGACTCTTTAGGTTTTCTCATGGTGTCCTCCCTCAATCCTTCCTCCCCCTCTTCCACAGGATTTTTCAAGCTCCACTTAATGTTTGACTGTGGGTCTTTTCATCAGAAACCTCTCTGATAGCAGTTATCCTAGGCTCCTGTCTGCAAGTATAACAGAATATCATCAATAGTGTCAAGGGTAGGCTCCCTCTCATGCCATGGATCTCAATTTGAGCTACTCATGCCCTTTCTTCAAATTCTGCTTCATCTCCTAAGCCTGCACTTTCTCTATGCAGAAAAAAAAATGTGAGTCTAAGGTTTTGTGGCTGGATTGGTGTTCTCATTGGAAAATCTTGGCTGGCTACAGGACATAGCCAGTTGAGACTCCATATCCTCATTGCTAGGGGTCTTAGCTAGACTCATTCTCACAGCTCCTGGGAGTTTCCATTATTCTAGAGATGCTCCACCTGGAGTTCATTTACCTCTCCCAGAATTGTCTTCCTCTACTCTTTGTTGAGTTTTTATGTGGTTTTGTATCAGGGTAACTGTGGCCTCATAAAATGAATTGGGGAATGTTTCATTTTTGCTTTGTTTTGTTTTATTTTGTTGTTATTTTGTTTTTTTTTTGTTTGTTTGTTTGTTTTATTTTGGTTTCTGGTTTTCTTTCTTTTTTTTTTTTAACAGTTTGAGGTATATTGGAAGTATTGGAAAGAAGTATTCATACTTCTTTCAAAGTCTTGGATAAGTCTGTTCTAAATCCATCTGACCATAGGTTTTTTTCATTTTGGAGGGAGCAGTGTTAATTTTGTTCACTATGGGTTATAGACCTATACAAATTATTTATCTGGTCTTGACTTAACATTTGATAAGTGGTACCTGCTGAGAAAGTTATCAATTTTGTTGTTATTGTTGTTTGTTTGTTTGTTTGTTGTTTTTTAAAGGTTTTCCAGTTTATTAGAGTACGGGTTTTAAGTATGTCTTTACAATTCTCTGGGTTGCCTTGGTGTTTGTTGTTATGTTCCCCTTGTGGTTTCCTATTTTTAACTTGGATATTCTTTTTCTGTTTTTTAGTTAGGTTATCTGTTTTGTTGCATGTCTCAAAAATATCATTTTATTGTTTCATTGATTCTTTATATTTTTTCTTTGTTTCTATTTTATCGGCTTTAGCCCTCAGTTTGATTATTTCTTGTCATCTACTCCTCTCGAGTGAGTTTGCTTTTTGTTTTAGTTGTTGTTTGTCAGGTGCCATCATAGCACAAACGAATAACTAGTAGGTGAGGGTCTGACTTGAATCATAAGGTATTAGCCCATCACTTTTGAGTAGATATCTGTAGATCAACAAAGACGAATTGTCTTGTATTGATGCTATACAAACAAATAGATGACTTCTTAATTCTTGATGATCCTATAAAAATCACTAACATTATATTAGTTATTACAAAGCTCTTTTGTAGTGGGACTACTATTAGATCCTTTTCTGATAGTCAAAACTGCAATGAGAACTCTGTCAGTCTCCCTTGTGTCACCAGTTAATCGCCTCTTAAATAGTAACCAGACTTTCTACTACTCAGAGCACATTCCAAAAGGTTGTAAAACAACTAACCAAAGGTCATAAAAAGGGAACTAACAATTTATTATAATTACTAGGACAGAAGATTTAATATTTACTGAGTTTATCTATATAAAACTTCACTATGAGATTATTTATTTTCTGTGTTTTCATAGATATAGTTAAAACCCTAGGTTTGAATATGTAGATATGTGGGTATGAAGATAGATATTATTTAAATTTGACTTTGTCACAAAATATTTTATTTTCTCCATGTATGATGATTAAATATTTTTTTGGGGGGGGGTAGAATAGTCTGGGTTGGCACCTGTGGTATCTTAGAGACTGCAGCATATGTGTTCAGGTTCTTTTGTATTTTAGGGTCTCTATAGAGAAGCTAGGCATAATTCTAATAGGTTTGCATTTATATGTTACTTGGCCTTTTCACTTCCAGCTTTCAATATTTCTTCTTTGTGCTACATAGTTAGTGTAGGCTTAGTTTTTCAAAGCCCACTTTTAATAAAGCTTCTTAAATGCTTTAGCCCCACTTCCAGCCCATCACCCACTAGATGTAGTGGAAGAAAAAACTAAGTAAAACAAAAGAGGGTATGGATCTGTTTAGAAATAGTTCTTTGGAGCAAATAGAATCTGTGTTGTCAGGGCATCAGAAGTTCATTTCACAGGAATCAGCACCAGCACCTCATTCCACTTGCAAACACCATTCAAGAATCGGCAACAGCAGGTAGGTTGATCCAGAAGAAATACCAAGGCTCCACCAGTCAGCCTGAGTCTATAGAAGCAGCAGGAAGCTGCCAGAGCAGCACCAGAAGTTCTTTAGTGGTGTTTCTCTCTATGAAGTCATGAAAAACAATGACCAGCAAAAATTGTAAGGCAAACCAATACTATATAGCTTCATCATATTAAAGACCAGTATCAGAAAAGTCCAATGATGGCCAGAAACAATTGGTCTTAAGATCTTCTTGTGCTTCAGGTTTGTTGGAGTATTCGGTGCTTGGTGTAGTAAAAATAACTGGGCTTTCATGGAGATACATTGCCCTGGCTGCTGATTTTATTTTTACTTTGATATCTAGGCATCTTTATTTGCAATGATTATAGGTCTAGGTGCTGATTTTGGATCTGCATTTGTTATGTGAGTGCATTGTTGTTATTGTTGTTGCTTGTTAATTTTTTGTTTATTTTTTTCCTCTTGGTTTCTGTTTTCTCTTTGGAGTATCAGATAGGGTAATAGCTGTGAGTTGCCTGTTTTGCTGGTCTTCTCAGGTGGTATGTTCACAGGGAATGCCTTCTGGTGTTAGAGGCTGGAATGCTGTGATGAATTGGCAGAAATAAAATTGGGATAGAGGGTCTTTGTAATCCCTTGGGGAGTGGAGTCAGATAGGAAAGGGAGACTGATACATGTTTCTTACTACAGTGCTTGGGAAAAAGAATGGGGATGTTGAATCTAAGGAGCAGTAGGGAAGGCGTGTGCCTACCTTTAGACTTGTATGTTGCCCTGGAAGGAGTTTCTTGGGATTTTCATGAGGTGCTTGCTGGGGTACAGGACTGGGAAAAAGTGACTGAATTTGAAAGAGAAGTTAGGAGGAGATGGACTGTGAACCCACAGGAGATACGGGCAAGGAGAAAGAAAGGCTGCATCTGGTGTATTGTTGCAATGGGAATGAGACTGGGGTATGGAATATGGAACAACAGAGAAAGAAAAGATTGTCTTCATACACTCTAACCTGGTATTCTGTCAATGATTGTCTGTGGGTTATCAGGGGGTGCCTGCTGGAGTGGGAGCCTAGGACAAAGTGACCAAGTGTCAGAAAAGATGTCAAAGTGAACGGTTGTTGGATCCACAGGACATGGGGGCAGTGGGGTAGAGAGGCTGCAGTTGGTGTTCTCTTGCATTCCTGGGGACAAGACTGGGGGATTAGATATGGAGAGGAGAAAGGAGTGGTCTTCATTTAGTTTATCTGCTTGTCTGTTCTGCTTACCTGGTGTGTCCCTAGTGAATGCCTGTTGGCTTTGGAGATTGGAAGAAAGTGATTAATTTGATGAAGGAAGACTCAGGAAAAAGATCTTTGTGGTCCCTTTGGGATGGGGTCAGATAGGAAAGGGGGGTTGCAACATGATTTCTGTTACAGAGGATATGAGGGTAATAGGTCTCAGAAGTGGTAGAAGGCATTCGTTAGTATTGATGACATCATAGCACAGTCTTACTTGCTTATTCATTCATGTCTTCACTCCTTATCTACAAGAGACCTTACCTTCATAATAGATTTTCTGTGAAATTGCTACTACTTCTCTATCTTATCTGAGTCTGATTCTATTACATTGTTTCCTAGGACTGTGTTTTACTTGTCTTTTGGAATGACTGTATCACTTTGATTGAAAGCTGGTAGAGTTTTCTCGCCTGGTAGAAACTGAAAATTAAGCATTTTGTGTTACTTTGGCTCTTCATTAGGTTCTGTGTGAGATTTTCTGTTGCTAGTCTTCCCATTTTCATTTGTTCATTTTTTTTTCTTCTGTGTAGACTTTGTTTTCCCCATTTCTTTCTTGCTTTTGTGGCTTATTTTATTTATTTTTATTATTTTTTAAATTTTTTTTTTTGCTTTTGCGGTTTTTATCCTTGTTTTGAAGTCAACTGTTATTGAATGGTATCTCCCCATTCTGTAGCAGAAAAGAGGTGCTATGTAATTTTTTCATGTATTCTTAGTCTTCCGAGGAGCCTATGTGCCTAAACTGAGTTTTGGTATTTATAGGTATCTGTCCAGAGACATGACTTTTCCCCCTAAGAAAAACAGAAATACTACAAGGAGTCATATTGGGAAGACTGATTTTTGGTACAGAAAGGCTAAGTAAACTTCTTTTGAAAACAGGTTTTGTTATAAGACTGTTCTGTGGATATTTCACTAAATACCTGAAGGTTATTTTTCTTCTCCAATAGCCCCATTGATATTTCTAGAGGTAATGTACCCATAAAGGTTAAAGTCTTTCTATGTACAAGACCTGGTCAAAGGGATTAGTTAGAAGCTATCCCATAGTGTCCTCCAGTAATTCTTTACATTTTCATTCAAGTATATGTATGAATTTGTTTATATCTCTTGTGTCAGTAAACTATTATAATGTTAAAACATGGTAAGAGCAGATTGGTCCAGAAATGAAACAGACACATAATTCCTTTTAATTAAATTTGTTTGAAAAGGCCTGGAGGATATATTTGGGCCCTGAGATGGCAGTGCCATCCCTAGGCAAACAGTCCTGGGTTATATAAAAAGTAAGGTGAACTACTATGTAAAGTAAGCCTAGCATCTGTTTATTGCTATCATCTGCATCTCTGCTTCAGTTCCTGCCTTTAGGCTCCTGTCCTGGATTACTGTCTTGTTTTCCCTTCATCATGAACTGTCAAGTGCATGATGTTCCAGGCCAGAATCTACATCATAAATGGTAAGATAAACTCTTTTCCTCCCCAAGATGCTTTTGTTCTGTGTTTTATCAAAGCAACAGAAAGCCAACCAGCTTATGTTTTCATCTCATGTTCATCTCATATTTAACACAAAGATGATTCCTTCTCAGTTACTTATTAAGAGTCAGAATTAAAAGTCCATACTTCATTCCATGCCACAGAATCTCCATAATGAAAACTACCAGGATTTGTTTGGCATTATGGGATCACAGAATAATCCAAATTATATTAAGAGTCATTTACTAGGTTCAGGAAAATTCTGTTTTCTTCTTCCAATACAATTTCACTCTTAAAACTAATTTTCTAATTTTCAGTAGTTTGGAATTCTGTGCACATTCTCGTATTACTGCCGTTTGAAAATTGTCTCAAGTGATGGCATAGTTCAAAAGTATTTCAGGAAAATTAAAATAAGCAAAATATGATTGAAATTATTCAGGCCCGGTGGCACAGCCTATAACTCCTTCTCCTTGGGATGCTGAAGCATGGCTATTACAAATTCAAGGTTAGTCTGGGTTACAGAATGAGCTCAAGGTAGCCTTAGAAACTTAGACCCTTCCTTTAAAAAAAATAAAACGGAACATTGGAGAAGTACCTCAGTTTTCAAGCACTTGTCTGGCATATACAAAGCTTCAGGTTCAAACCATAATGCTGAAAGTAAATTATTGAAATCAACTGGTATAAATAACAGTAACATTTTTTGAATCCTATTTATGTGCCAGGATACAAGGTGGATTTATTATAAAATTTACTGCATTGAAACCCTAAACTGTTTTTACATTGTGGTTACTACTATTTTACTATCTAAAAATGAGGGGAAAAAAGTACAAGCACAATTACGACCTTCAATTGAGCTATAGAAAATCAAATGCCTAGAAAAAATTACCTTCTTAGGATCTAAACCCATCTTCTCATCAGAAAAGTGCAACCATAATAGATACTAGTTTCCCTTGAAAAGGGCAACAATGTGAATTGAGTGCCTACAACTCAGAGCCATTCTCAATATTCAACTTTCAAAGCTAAGGCAGGGTCTGTAGAGCACAAGACCCATTTCTGTGTTAATTTACTAAGCACATTTGCTTGAGATCCCCAAGGCACTTCTTACAAATAGCATACAGCTTACTTCAGAGCCCTTATTTATTTTCATTTTTATAGTCATTGACATCATTATTCTGTAGGCACAAATATTTTCTCCATTTCTAATTCCTCTCTGCATAAATATTTACTTATAATCAAGCTCACCAGCATTTGTGTTTCTCCAAAGATCTCCTTATGACAACGGTCTCATCTGCTTAACTCTAGACACGGATTTAGGTTTGTTCTAGCACCTCCCAATGCCCTTTGCAAAAACTGTAGTACCATTCATTATGCATTTGTTGAATAAATGAGTAAATGCAATAAATAAGTAATGAGAGCCTGAAGTCCCACGTCTGCTTTCCAGTTCTCTCTGCCAATTACTTACTCTCTTTTACTTACCACAGAATTCCACATCTGTAAATCACAGAATGAGCAGTTCCAAACAGATTTTACTCATTTTCTTGCCTATACTCCCCTCATGTGTGTCAACTGCAGGCATGCACACACACAACACACACACACACACACACACACACACACACACACACACACACACACACACACAGTGGGGAGTGCTTTTTACTTGTAATTGTGTATTAAGTGTTTGTTTTTCTCTTCCACTCATGGGAAACGCCTTGCAGATACCACTTCAGTCCTGAGTTCAGTTAATAGAATCCTTGTATTCATCAAAGCTTCCTTATACCAAAGGCTAGTAGTATGTGCAATGGTTTATTTGCCTGAACATCACATATCATGATATATGTTCGTATTGGAGGATGCTTGCTGCTTACTCTTACTGTTATTGAGGTGTGTGTGTGTTTGTGTGTGTGTTTGTGTGTGTGTGTGTGTGTGTGTGTGTGTGTGTGTGAAACTTATTATGGATCCAATACTATTAGTAGCATTGTCATTTTAAATTATCTACACCTCAAAATAATGCAAATACTCACCCAAATTACAGAACGGATGAGTATCATACAACTGACTACTTCACAGACTGAACATGTTAATGTTTTTCTAAGTGCACAGTATGTTCTTTGACTTCTTAGGAATTTTTAAGCTACTTTACTATTGTTTTGAGATTATATGATTACATCATCTACCTCTCTTTCTGACTCTCAAATATATTTCTCCTTAATATCTTTCAAATGCATGGCCTCTGTATTATTAATTTTGACATTCTGACACAATGCAGATCCATTCTTTTTTTATTTTTATTTTTTAGAATTCTCCTCTCAAATTACATTCCCACTAGAGTTTCCCCTCCCTTCTCTGCCCAGTCATTCCTCCTACTTTGCTTCTCCCCCAGGTTCACTCCCCTTTTTCTCCCCTCAGTAAAGAACAAGACTCTCAGGAACATCAACCAAACAGGGCATAATAAGCTACAACAAGACCAGACACATACCACCATACCAAGGTTGGAAAATGCAGCCCAGTATAAGGAAACGAGTCCCAAAAGTAGGCAAAAAACAAGGACATCTCCACTTTCACTGTTAGGATTCCTACGTATCAACAAGCTACTCAGCCATAACCTGTATGCAGGGGACCTAGATCAAAGCCCCCCAGGCTCCCTGATCTCTGAGAGCCCCCAAGAATTCTGGTCAGTTGATTGTGTGTGCCATGAATAGATCTAGTGTTATGCCACATTTTGGATTATGTTTTTCTTAGTCTTTCCATTCAGTTCTTCTGCAATTATTTTATGTACATTTTAGAAGAAAGATCACATTGTATTTTTTTCCTCTTAATGGCTGTATACTCTCTAAGATATTAGGCAGCTATAGAGAAATAGAAGATGGAAAGAGTGACTCTGTGTGAACTTACACAGGACCATGTTTTTTCACAGCAAAGGGCCATCTTTTTAACCCATGTTTTTATATAACCAAAATGCCTACCTACAGGGGAAGACAGGGTATGGCCCTTGTAGGATGGAAATGACTTCTTTAGTCCACAAAGGAAGCTTGGAAGTATAATCTTTGACCAGGAAACTGTCAGAAACAGAACTGTTTTCACAAAAATTTTGTCTTAGTGAGGGTTACTAGAAATTGCTGTGATGAAACACCATGACCGAGAAACTTGTGGAGAAAAGCTTTTATTTGACTCACAGTTCCATATAATGGTTCATTATCAAAAGTAATGATAACAGAAACTCAAACTTGGCAGGAACCTGGAGGCCGGAGCTGATGTAGAGGCCATGGAGGAGTGTTGCTTCCTGGCCTGTTCTTCATGGGTTTCTCAGTCTGTTTTTTATAGAACTCAGAACCACCAGCACAGGAATGGCCCCATCCACAGCAGGCTTTGTCTCCTCAATGAGCCGTTAATTAAGAAAATACCTTACAGGCTTGCCTGCAACTAGGTCTTATAGAAGCATTGTCTCTAGAGAGGTTCTCTCCTTTCAGATGGCATTAGCTTGTGCCAAGTTAGCATAACATTTTTTAAATTTATATATATATATATATATATATATATATATATATATATATATATATATATTGTGTATACATGCTCACTCACATGTATATGCCATATGTGTATATATGGTATAGAAGCAGACCCATTTGACCCAGAGTTATAGGCAGTTTGGAGACAGCCTGATGATGTAATGATGTAAGTGCTGAAAAATTCAGCATCTCTAAGATCAGCAACACTGTTAACTGTTGATTCATTTCTCTTCTTACTTAAACAATAATTTAGATTTATTTTATTTATATGTAGGAGTGTTTTGCTGGCATGTATGTCTATACCATCACATGTGTGGCTAATCCTGGTGAAGACTAGAGAAGGCCATAACATTTTCTCAAACCGGAGTTACATATAATTCTGAGCCTTCATGAGGGTACTGGAAACCAAACACAGGTCTTCTGTAAGAGCAGCAAGTGGTCTTAGCTGCTGAGCTATCTCTTCAACCTGCAGAACTCTTTTTTTAATGGCAGCCTTTTAGCCTTCCTTGAACATGAACTTTGTCACGAATCAAGTGTCATGAATGTGTGCAGCTTACTATGACAGCTGTTTTGTGCTATTGGCTTGTTTACCTCTGGCACACTCTCAAAGCTCTATTAGGAATTCCCATCTAGAATGATACATCCTCCATGCTTTCTAAACAATATTTCCTCATTTGTTCTTCCCTATGTAACAGTCAGTGGTCAATTAAATATACATACATACATACATAAATACATACATACATACATACATACATACATGCATACATACACAAAGTCTGCTAGAATACTTAGCAAATACATTTGAATTTTTGACAGATTTGGAGAAACTTAGAGTTTTGTAATACCGAATATTGCAGCTCCTGAACATGATAGGAGCTTGAATTTTACCTCTTATGCCTTCTCAGTAAAATATGTATTTGTTATGTGGAAAACTGTAAATGTTTAAATATTCATCCTGTTTTTGTAGATTAACCCTAAGATAGTCATTAAGTCTAGATTTCAGTGTCTAGTTTCAGTTGAAGAGACTTGGAAGAACAGTAAGGATACGACTGGTGTAATATACATCACAGCAGGCAAGTTACCAATTTCCTCTCCTGTTCTAATCTTCAAAATGTCTGTAATTTGGTCTTTGGAGGGGACTATTTCAGTGTTGGCACTATATTCATGTTGATATTTTTCTCTAAATCTTACCTTTGGATAAAGGAAGCTTGTGTTTGATTTCTAATCAAAGAGATTTAAGTGAAATAGAATGGAACTTGAGTCCTATTTTTCAGAAATACATTTTACTTTTTGAATTAGGTGTGAGGTTGGTGGGACTTCAAACTTCCAAGGAGAAGTGATTTATTTGATACATATTTTCTCCAAAAAGACTGTCTAGAAAAGAAAATCAGCTTGGAACATTAATGTGTTGGGCTTGGTTTTTAAGTAGGAACTTTCATATTAATAAAAATAATGTAGGAAACTGGAAAGATGACTCAGTGGTTAGGAATGTTTGGTGCTCTTGCAAGGGATCTAATTACAGTTTTTTAAAACTATACTAAGTAACAAACACTTGGCTATGGGTTCAGGTCTAGAGGATTTTCTGGTATCCTCAGAATGTACTAATCACACACACACACACACACACACACACACACACACACACACACACAC